>CM028347.1:74147679-74464586 GCA_016618105.1 Dendrobium huoshanense | reverse complement strand
CTGTGAGGGCTATCTGAGGACCATGGTGGTTGGCCAGCGAAGGCTTGATGATGATGATCGGGTGTGGTGCTCTGGTTGTGCTTCGTGATCCTTAGATCCTCAATGCTCTTATGAATCCAAAGAGTGATGTAAAACGAAAAAGGGGGCTTTGCAAGGGAGAGGAACTCCTCTCCAAAAATCTGACCGCAAGTCTAGGTGAGGCCCAAACTTCCTCTCCTATTTCTGAAAACAATTTCAGATTTTCAACAAAGAATCCTGAGAAGAGTTCTCAGGTTTCTAACAAAATCTGAGACAACTTCTCAGCTTTTAGTAGACTAGGTTTTGGAGAAAATTGAGAAAAAAAAGTCTAGCCTTCACTCCAGCAAGAAGTGTTCCAGCGGGAGAGAGAGAGATGCATAGGAGTGAGAGGCTTGGGGGAGGGACTCCAAGTTTTCTGTCCAGGAAACGTAAATAGTTTTATGTCCAGGAAGAAAAAAAAAAAAAAAAAAAAAAACTGAGAAGAAATTCCCATCCCAGGTTATTGCCTAGGGAAGCAATCCGGAACCTGAAGAGGCTTTGAATTTTCTGGCGGCAGCTTAGTAATAAATTAGGAAATAAATCCTAATTATCATTACAAGGGGCCGGTGGATTTCAAAGCCAGCAAGGGGGTTTAATGAGGGGATTTTCACGGTGACAGGGAGAGGGAGTTGGCGGGATGGAGAGGGAGTGAGGGAATTTTATTTCCAAGCCTGATTTCAGGTTTTAGGAAATAACTTAAGAGGTGGGGCTTGAGGAAAAATTCGGCCAAAGCAGAGATATGGGAGATTTGAAATTATTTCTCAAAAACTAATGCCGTGAAATGAGTTAGGGAAATAAATTCCAATTCTTTTCTTTAGAGGGGGGCCGGCTGTGTATGGAATAGGGAATTTAATGGATTTTAAATTCCCCAAAATCAGTGAATTAATTTGGGGGATTAGAATAGGAATTAAAACTGAGGTGGGAGTAATGAGGTGGTTTAATGCTCTTAGATTTGAATTTAAACTTCAATTGAATTTAGAATTCAAATGAATTTAAATTAAGAAGGAATTCATGGCATTTGCTTAAAGTTAGGGAATTAAAGAAAGAACCAATTAACTCTCTTTTGAATTTGAAATTGAAATCGGATAAAAAAAATGGAAACTTTCTAAAAATAGCTTTCATAAATTAGGAACGCTTTCGAATTTCAAAATACAGGATTTTGAATTTGAAATCAGCCTAAAATATGTCAAATTCAAATAAGTTCTAATAAGGAAACTTTCCAAAATAGCATTCACAAATTAGGGAAGATTTCGAATTTCAAATTCGTAGGATTTGAATTTCGAAAATCTGTCCAAAGATTAAATTACCCAAATTAGGCAAGGATTTCAATGGGGAGAAGGAGGTGGAAGGTGGCTGGCGGCTAGAGTTTGGGCCGGCGGTATGAGGGGTTGGGTGGAGTGTCAGCCGTGGGTTGAGGAGGTGGAGCTAGGGGGAATACTTGGATGGATGAAGAGGGGAGGAAGGAGATGAACAAGAATATACGAGAAAGATAGAGATAAATAACGAAATCACAAAGAGATCGTAAGAACCGCGAACCTCGGACTCTTCCAAAGATTGACGGGTATTGCAAGTTACCCTCCTCGGGCTTCTCCTCTCATGAACTCACTAAGAGATCACATGAACTCACTAAGAGATCAACAAGAACATAAAACTTTTCATTATCAATAACCATCCATTACAATAGCTTAAGGCCCTTATTTATAGGCCCAAATATGAGAAAATTCGAAATTACAAAATTGCCCCTTGGGCCATAACACTCAAACAAACTATCCTAGGGGTAAAACAGGAAATACATTAATTTAGAACTAAAATTCAGAAAAATAAATCATAATAGAAGGTTTAAATGATAGCCGTTGATTTGCGACGCCTCCTGTGATAGATGCGTCAAATTTTCGTACCGATGTCCGCATCAAAGAGAGAGTTTAGGCCCAAACTACAAGCTCCTCCCTTTAAAGCCCCCCCTTCAGGTAGAGAGTGGAGGCCTATTTATAAATTTTTTGGAGTGACATGCCCATTAGTATGGAGAAAATTTGGAACACTCCATCGGGACGATTCATATTGATTCTCTTAGTCATAATGTGTTTGTTCAACATATTAGTGCCTTAATGATATCGGAAGTAAGCAATCTTGGGATCATTGGATTCCTCTTGTCGAGTCACTCGATTTGACTATAAAAATGCTAAATTTGGGAATCATTTGATCATCAAAATAATATCCTCTAGTTTTCAATTATGCTTCAAGCCCTTGATTCAGGCTCAGACTGCACCATTTTTAGTCGTTGGGTTTATCTCGTCGAGATGCTTAGTTCAATTATAAATTTGTTGAAATCGGAGTTTGGATGATCTTGAATTTAATTTTGAAAGTTTCCAATTCAAATGTCTCAAAATTTGTTCTCGATTAAGGCAATTCTGACGAGGAATCAAGTATACATTTTGTTTTATTTCTAATGATTTCATATTAATTCTACTTTCAAGGCTTATTATGGCTTCTTTTCCCTGTCGTATAAGTTTAAACCACGTGCTAAGTTTCCACTATATTATCTTTAATAGCAGGCACTTATCTTATCTACTTTCCACGTCCTGCCTGAATTTGATTGAAGTGACTGTTGAGTCTGAATTCGAAATGTTACCTTCGGAGTAAATATTTAATCCAAGTTATAGTTTATCTTGATGAATTCGTCATGTGAACCGAAGTTACAATCTGAAATTCCATTTGATAATCGTTTCTTCTTAAATTTTAAATGTTGTTGCGTAGGTCTCCTTTTCTTTTCCTGCTATAAAGTCATGATCAACAATTCAAGGTTCTCAGTATACTGTACCTAAAGTTTAGGCTTCGTTTGGGACGATTTTTTGGGACGGCTTTCTTACTGCTTCTTAAAGCAACATTTTAGTACAAAAAATTTAATTTTGTACTAGAAAGCTGCTTCGAAAAACAGTAAGAAAGTCGTTCCAAATGAAGCCTTAGGGTTCATTTGGGATAGCTTTCTTAATGTTTTCTAAAAGAGTGTTTTAGTTAAATATTTTCTTGAATTAAATTTTTTTGTACTAAAAAGCTATTTTAGAAAGGAATGAGAAAACTGTCCTAAACGAAACATTGGGAGGACTTTTTTACTGCTTCTTAAATCAGCTTTCTAGTACAAAATTATAATTTTTGTACTAAAATGCTGCTTTAAGAAGCAGATAGAAAGCCGTCCCAAATAAAGCCTCAGTCTTAGAGCTATATAGCAGCTTTCTATAACTGCAGCACTTTAAGATGGCAAGATTACAAATAATACTTACTATAAAAGGTTCTCGAAGATATTATACCACTTAAAGAAGTTTTTTTTAATCTTCTGATCCTATTTTTATCAATCTGTTTAATATGCGTATTTTTTATCCTTTTTTGTACATGTCGTATCCATCTAAATCTAATTCAATCATCTTATTTACAATAAATGTTATTCCAATCTTTTCTCTAATATATTCATTTCACTGTAATATTCCTCACAAGTCTTCAAAGCTTAAATGTATCTTTTGTGGACAAAGTTTGTATATTTTTTAGTTAATTCATTTTATTATTTTAATCAAACTTTCTATCAAAATAATTTCATCCTTGAAGTTTACATTTAGTAGTTTTATAGAACAATATTTTAATATTTTCTTGTTGTCTTTAACTCTAACTAAGATACTATTTCATTCGTTTATACGGTATCTAATTTAATCATAATTCCCTAAGCCTCTTATGTTTTTTATCCTTAGATATTTTATTTATCTAATTTTTTCCTCACTTCTTATCATGCTTATTATATAAAATTTAATTGATAATGGAAAAATGGCAGGCCTTGGCGTATTTTAGAGTGCTAGGTTCTAGTGATTGCTTCTTGTTGTTCAAGCATCTTAATTACTCTTTAAATTTGTGGAAATTCATTACAGAATGCATTAGCTTCATCCAGATATGCTTTCGTATTGGAATTTAATTAAAATGGCATTTCCTTCCATTTATATTCTATCCTGTTTGGTGGCAGATGAGTGAGAATTGGGATGACAGCATTCAATCCAAAGAGCAAATTGAAGCAGGTCTTTTAAGCAAGCATGAGGCTTCCATTAGAAGAGAAAGAGCACTGGCTTATGCATTCTCTCATCAGGTATTTCTCTTATCCAAACATTCAGTTTTAGGCTTCAACAGGGCGAAGCTACTACTAAACTATGCTTTCATCTGTTCAAAATTGTTCATCAACAGTGGAAGAACTCTTCAAAGTCTGTGAATCCTACCTTCATGGACCCAAACAACCCACAGTGGGGATGGAGTTGGCTCGAGCGGTGGATGGCAGCAAGGCCCTGGGAGAGCCGGACCACCGCAACTGATAAGGAACTCAACAGTGATCGAGCTTCTATGAAGAGTATCAATGGGGGTGAGATCATTAAATCCTATGCTCGTCGGGAAGCCAGCCTCAATGGAACTGTTGCAGCTTCACCTCAGAAATCAACACACCCTGTCAGCCAACGGTCGCCGGCGACTCCCCCTATCAAGGCCTTCACTGGAGCAACCAAGATCAAATCTGCGAGCCCAAAAAATAACTGGGCTCCTTTAGATGATGACATAAGAAGTATGATTAGCGCACAGTCAGAGCGGCCGAGGCGGCATAGCATAGCTGGCTCGTCGATCCGGGATGATGAGAGCCTTGCAAGTTCACCAGCCATTCCAAGTTACATGGCACCAACAAGGTCTGCAAGGGCAAAGACTCGCACCCAGAGCCCTTCCACTGAGAGCAAGCTTGAGGCCACTCCTGAGAAGGTCTCTGCAGGCTCAGTGAAGAAGAAGTTGTCTTTTCCAAACTCACCTGCTTCTATGAGAAGGCACTCAGGCCCTCCAAGGGTGAATGTTTCTGTGGTTGAGGAGGCAATTGTCAGTCAAGCACACAATGAGGCCGTTGCAGAAGAAGCAGGTTGTAACTACAATAAGGCTTTTCAGGCATCAGAAGAACTGAACCTGATCTAGTTGGATACTATACTGATGCAACAATTTATTCATGTTAAATCATTTATTTTGGACTAGAAATCATTGGGTGGTGAGTTTGTTAGAAGAAGAGTTTGGTTTGTTGAAATGGTGTATTTTTTAGGTTTGCTTTTCTCTTTGAACAAAGTTGTTTGTTGTGGATGTGCGAGTATTTTATTCAGTGATTGTATAAACCGAGTTGCTGTTCCTTACCAATGAATTAAATTTATTTTATTATGATTAATGCTTTGAGAATATTCTGATTTAAATTTATTTTATGATGAATATAAGAATTGATCATATTTAAAATTAAATAAAAAAATTTAAAAATTTATGAAAGTTTAGTTGAAATATTACACATTGGATTTTTTACATTTAAATTTATTATGCATTTTAGCAGCAGCGATCTACTTATCTGTGTGGGAGCAATTATTTTATTTTATTTTGGGGAAAGATGTAAATTTTTTATTCATTGTTAAAAATGTTAAACTAACCCTTTATTATCACAAAAATTCTAATAAATAATAAAAATTACAAAATAAGCTGATTAATTTACATTTGTTTAGATTATTTATTTTTCTTTACATTTTCGTTGACAATAAATTTTTAAATCTTAATCTGGAAGACTATAAGCATTGGACAAATGATTGAAGAATTTAAAGAAGCAGAAGCAGTATGCGTTCTCTCCAAATCTAGGAGAGCTCTGAAATTAACGTGGGATGCGTCGGAAGTCAACTTACACAAGCAGTGGCAGCACCTTTAAGCTTAATTTGCGGTGAAATGTATGTGTGCGGATATGCACGATGTTCGGAGTCAAAACAGAGCGCGTCATGTCACTTCTTTGCTGTGTACCCGTTGTGTACCAGGTGATGTGACATGCTCTGATTCGCCTCCGAATGGTCCGATGTCCACATAGAATAATTTCTCTAATTTGGGACAGCTTTTTCACGATCTTTCTTTCCTTGGTGTAAGAAAAATTATTACGTGCAATCACCGGATGCCGTCTAGAGGTGAATCAGGACGCGCCACATCATCATTTGATATGTACCAGTGTTGTGCACTGATGTGACATGATGCATCCTGATTCGCCTCTGTACCATCTGGTGACCGCACGTATAATTTTTCTTGGTGTAGAGAAGCTTGTAAGTTAAAGGGATCTAAGTTGAGCTTTAGGTCTTTTTTAATAACTTAGAAAGAAAGGGTAAACATGACATGTATCTTATTATTAACAGAAAATGTATCTTATTATCTTATTAATTTAATCAACAGAAAATCTAAAATATTATTATGTTAATTAAGGACTTTTGAAATGTATCTTATTATTTAAAATATGTGTATCATAAGGATTTTAACTTAATAATTTATTTGTAATGCTATTAACTTATTTATGTCAGAAAAAATAATTGACAGAAAGCTAAGATTAATTAAAAATATAGTTATAGGTAGAGTAACTTACATATTTATCTTATTTTAAAAGATTATTATGTTAAAATATATATATATATATATATATATATATATATATATATATATATATATATATATATATATATATATATATATATATATATATATATATATATATATATATATATATTTTAATTACGTGATTATTTAATAAAGTGAATATTACAATTAAATTTTTTAATAGTATATTTTTTTATTTTTATGCTTTATAAATTTGTAAATTAAATTTAATGAGTTCAATATAATAACGCATCTTAGATAGAAGTAGGAATATTCAATAAGATTGGTTTCGAATAGGTTATCCAAATCGTAAAGAAAGGGTACAATTAAGTGGTTTGCTAAGAACCATTTTCACTGTCGATAAATTAGAAGGCTGTAATTAAGGCTTTTTCAACCCTTGCAACTGCACTATTGAACTTGCCAACTAATTTAGAATTTATTTGCCTGGATATTATGAAATTTGGATTCTGTCATTTCGACATGTATTATGGCCTCAAAGTTAAGATAACTTTCTAAGTTTTTTATTATCTTTTGCCCAAATTCTTCGGCGAAGCTTAGGAGTTCATAATGAGTCGACGAGTAGCATCATTTATGCTCTATATGATGTTCTATTAACTTTGGATGCTAAATTTGCACCAGCATTATACTGGGGGTAGGAATCGACCTTTGTAAATGACAATAAACAATAATTTAGAGCAACTTAAGTTTAGGGTGCTCAAAGCACTCAAGTATGATGCGTCCAACTATACAATGAACTTACTCACCCGTCTTCTAGTCGGGAATGATTTAATTGTTTCACATGTTGAAGATGATGATGTCTGGAAAATTATGTCATGTCATGCTATCAGAAAATTTCTTATCATGTATGTGGAAGTTGAAGAGCTGCGAGTGGGTTTATGTATTGTTGAAAATCTGACCTCCCAAATCCATGAATTGTTTAGCCAGGATGAAATGGTAAAGATGCATGATCGTGGTTTGAGGAAATTGCCAGTGGATGATGTTGCAAATCTAGATCCAAGTATTGCGATTTTGATGATAGCAAAATATTCTTGTTTCTTTATCATTACTCTTATTGCATATCTTTTAACTTGCCTACTAACTAACTTTTCAGGTCCACAAGATCACTTACAAGAAAATTAGCTCAAGATCGGATAGACTAGGGCTGAGTCAGATTGTAACTTCATATTAAATATACCTTTTTACTTTTATTGAGTCAAGTCATGTACTGGTGAACCCTAAGCTAAGTAACCTTGCACACACACACACACACACACACACACACACACACACTTAGGGGAGAAATTTGGTGAGTTAGAGAATTCCCTGTTTTTTTTTAATCTAATTGTACAGGATGATTTCAAATCATACTGGACGATCAGTTAAAAATAGAAATACTAATGAGGTCATACCAGTTTTAAGAGTGACTAAACTAATCGTACTGGACGATCCCTATCGTCCAAGATGATCAATTTAGATTATGAAAACAACAACCAACCATAATTTTGGAAATATTTTAATTTTTAAACTTTGTACTAATCGTACATAACGATGTTGATCATCCTGGTTGATTTGACACAATCATTTTTAAATTAATCCTATGATTAGGAGAACAATTATGGTAAAACATAATTTGATACAATCGTACAAGATGATCTATGACAATCATATTGGACGACTGAGAACATGTTTGGTACGACAATAGATTGTCAGTTATCATACCAGACGAATACCATAAGTTTTATCGACCATGATGATATACTCATATCGTAAATGATGATAGAGAAGTGAATGGGACGATAAGACACCGCTAGGCATCGTACCAGACGAAGTTCAATACTTTTATACTAATCGTCCAAGATGATACTTGTATCGTACAAGACGATCAACCTACTTCTCTTGAACTAATCGTACAGAGCAATGCAATTCGTCATGGCTAAAAGGGCTATTTTGAACTACTTGTATATGACGCTCCTTCGATTGGAGCTGAAAAAGGATTCCTGGGTTCTCTACCTTTTCCAGGTGGGTGAAAAAAGATTCTAGGTTCTCTACCTCACATTATCGTTGGAAAGATTTTGTAAGGGCTTCTCTGCCTTGATCGTTATGAATGATTAAAATTTCACAACCTAGCTTCCTTTGCATCCAAGTGGAAAAAGACTTAAACTCCTCGAATGATTCACTTTTATAAGATAGGCATCTAACCCAAGTAAACCTCAAATAATCATCAATAATCACATCCCCAAAGACTTTCCCTCCTAAGCTTGCCATGCTAATAGGTCCAAAGAGCTCCATGTGTAGGACTTCTAAGTGTTTGCTAGTGTTAATGACTTTGATTGAGTGGAAAGAGGATTTGACTTGTTTCCCTAATTGACGACATTACAAAGGTGGTCTTTTGTGAACTAGTTTTGGAATTTCTCTCACTAAGTCTTTTTGTGTGATCTTTCTAAAATTTTTCATGCTTGTATAAAACAATATCCTATACCACAACCAAGATTTATCATCAATAAATTTTAAGCAAAGAGCAGTGTTAGATTTAATGCAATTTAAATCAAGCATGTAGACATTGTTGATCATTTTTCTCTGTAAAATAATGTTATTATTCAAACTTATTATACAATCGATAGATAGAAATTTTATGTTGAAGCCATTATTACAAAGCTGACTGATGCTGAGCAAGTTATATTTCAATCCATATATCAGTAAAATATTTTCAATGATGAAATTTTTAGAGTTGCCAATTATACTTGACCCCACCACTCTCATGGTGGTGTTATCTCCAAGTGTTATCTTGCCTCCTGCCTCGACCTCCAGTGAAATAAATTGACTTACATCTCTAGTCATATGTCTTGAACATCCATTATCAATGTAAAACATACTCTCATGAGGCCTAATGTGAGAGCAACCCTATAAAATCATCAGATGTTAAATTTGGGAACCCAAATAGGTTTGGGTCCCATCTTATGAAAAAAAGAGTTAAATACATGCATGCTATGCTATGAGTTTTGAACTTTAGGTCTCAACACTAAATGTGTTCTATGGTGATGTTGCAAGTGTGGGAGATATGTCCTAGCATGTCACGAGAAAAATATCTAATACCAGGAAAAAGATTTACTAATCTATGTTGACCTTGATTTTACCCCAACTTGGGTTAAGGGATTGACTTGGTCAAACTAACCAAGCCATGCCCCAAGACTATCTCCCTTATACTCAATAGGTTAAACCCAACCCATTGGGCCCAAACCCATGCTTTGGGTCAACCTAGGTTGACCCAATTAGCCTAAATGGGTCATTCCAAGTTTTAATTCAATCCTAAACAATTCAAAGCCATCTTGAGCTCACACCCCTCATCCATTAGAACTCTTTGACTAGGTTGACTAAGTCAACCAATGACTTGGTCAACCCCTGACTTGGTCAACCCAAGTCTCCCTTGGGTCAATTTGACCTATTTAGGAACTTCTTATTAGATCATTTATGACCTTTGGGGGTGATTCCAAGAGGTTTGGAGTCAATTTGGATCAAAACCCCTAAGGTACCCCTTATTAAACAATTTTAATAATTTATTTATTGTCCAAAACTCCTAAAATTCATAACTTTTCTTAGAAAACTCTGAATCCAATAAACTCATAGTCTAAATAATCCTCTTAAGACATAATATTTAATTAAAATGTTAGAACCCCTAAACCTAGCCTATTTCCAATAATGATCTTTTGGACCCCTCTAAGCCTGGCAGATAAGAGGACCCCAGACTTTCTAAAATTGATTAATATAAATTGAACTTCAAAGATCACTACCCTAAGCATTAAAATGGATCAAAAAACTAAACTAACTAAAGTAGATTCCAATCTATTAATATTTAAACCTTAATTAAAGTTTCCTTTTCGAGCCTTCAACAAATATTAATTCGAGAAAACATGAACTAATTATTCGATATAGGATCTATCCAAAGCCACCAAAGCCTACTACACACACATAGATTTGCTAGGGAACCACTTCTAACTCTAGTATTAGGGTTGGTATTTTACTTTTTTAGCTTCTGTGATGTGGTGCGATTGTGTGTGGCATGAGTGCTGATTGATTTGATTACTCTAGTTTGATGATTATTTATTTCATTATTATGCATTCTTTATTTCACTTATGATGTGATGTGTGCAATAGATCACCCATGGGCTAGGGGCACTATTGCTACTAGCACAGTCTTATGCAGGTGGTCACGCTCATGCAACACTAATAATGAGGGGGTAAAAATCATTAAAGCTTTAAAACTAACAACATCTTTTATAGGTGCTTCAGAAATTGATAAAGCCCCCTTCCAAAATTAAAATAATGTGGCCAAGTGTGATTGACAATGTGCATTTTCTTTTCATATTAACTGCTTGGGTTGTGCCATATTAATTTATTGGGATTTTTTTCTTAGGATACACTACAGGTTCAGCTCGAGTTTAGATTTTTTTTTTTTATAATATAATTGGTTGTAATTTGTATCGAGTTGTAAATGTCTTCAAAGGAATGAAATTTCAAATGTTAGATACCCAAAGAGGGAAAGAAAGTCCCCCTCTCGGTGAGTTTCTTTCTCATTTAGGTACCCTTCTAAAGGTCGATTCAAAGGAAGACGATCCTAAGAAGGTGATCTGAAGGAAGGGGATTTAGAGGGAGACGACCCACCTAAAGACGAAGACTTGAAGATGAAATGTCTTGCATTTAAGACTTGCGTCATTTAGTAGGATTAGAATCCAGATTACAGTCGGTGGGGCCTGATCACCATTACTTTTCAGCAGATCCTGGGTTGTATTTATACGGCACTTGCCATGAACTTTGAACTTTTTTTACTCTATAGATTTATATTGATGTGTTTATGTTGATTGTGCAGTAGAAATTGCATTCTTTTTTAGGTTTCTTTCTTGCATGTGCTTGAGTTATTTTTGCTAGGCTTTTTAAAGACTAAATCTTTTCTACTCATAATTAAAAATTTAATATTTAGAAATTAAATAACTTAAAAATCTAATGACCTAGAGAATAGCTGGAATTTCTTAGGGTCCCATGCATATCAATGTATTTTCTCTCTCCTTCTATAAGACACTTCCTCGCATGCGAGTAAAGTCCGAATAATCTGGCCTATGAGATGTCGAACCTTGGGAAGTCTAATATTTTTTTTTAAAATATTTTATGTAAGCTTTTTTAAAATTCTAAGCATACTTGATTTGGAGACCTTTTCAAGAAAATTAAAGCAAGTACACATGAAAAATAACCTAAATATTGGACCAATATCCAACAATCTCTACCTTGGTCCTAAATTTACAAAACAAAACAAAAAGAATACTTGTTGTTCCCAAAGAACATATTGCCTTTCTTCCTAGCTAATAGCGTCCACCAGACGGTTGACACCACACACCCCATGCATCTTACTTTCGTGCCATGTGCATCCACTCACACCCTAAGCCTCGAGCCATGTGCCCGCACCTTACACTAATGTGGGCTGACTCTGACCACACCCTATGTGTATCCACCAGCGCACCGAGCCCTACGCAATGTTTGTGCTCTTCTTGTCTCAATCCCATGCCCCGTGCATTCTCCTGAGCCCACCGATCTCACGCTGACCTGCCCACTTCCACTACACATTTTATATAGCACATTCGTTGATCTAACCTGCATGACATCAGGCCACGCTTAAGAATACCTTCCTTGCCTAATTTTTTGATCAAGAATATGCTTCTTGAGATCTGCGGCACCAAATGACCCGTACAGGATTCGACTTTGAGCCTTACCAATTACTACCAGTGCTTCCACCATACCTATCATCCTTGCTACCATATCTATCCCTCGTGGCACCATCACTAGAAGAGCATTCCTTAGTAGAATGACCAGGTTTGCCACATTTGAAGCAATCTCCACTGCCAAAATCTCGCCCTCCACCAGAGCTATGGCCACCATGATTTTGATCCCGGTCCCGATCATTGTCACATCCTCCATCACGATCCCTACCAGAACTTTGTGGAAGAGCTTTATCTATAATGATAGATCACCCATCAAGACTGACTCCATTCATTTTGTCAATGGCATCTTCCATTGTTCTTTTTTTTTTTTTATGAAATGTGACAAAACCAAATCCACGTCATCGGCCAGAAAGCCTACATACAGCCTAAGGTCATCTAGTAATATTACATTTAAGATCATTGCTTATAAAAGAACATCATGTCTGTAGATCTTAAAGTAGGATAATAAGATAATTTTGAGGCCAACAGTCAACAGAGAAAGACTATCATCATCAGAAGGCTTTTGACATCAACAGCTCCAACTTCTAACCTTCCCATTGAGCTTACCGTCTAATCGAACCAAGGATTTCGCCTCCTGGTTCAGATATATGAAAGAAATCCCATTCACAAGAAAGTCTTTCATCCGTCCAGCGTAACTGGACCGACCCCGACGATCTCCACATGCGAGCACCGCCTTCGTCGACCAGTCTCCTGCACGTAGACCTTGCCTTCGCTTGGACTTGCCGCCGACCTAAATCCCAACTAGCCGCCCACGAGCCATCCGCCTTTGATTTATTTAAATGAACAACCTGAACCTTACTCAATCACCTCAATGAGGCTTTGAATCATTTTCTTCTAACATGCTCTTATACCAAATGTTAGGATCTTCAATGAGAGGAAGAAGCACTTCCTTCTTGAGCTTCTTGAGAGAGGAGGGTGAGAGGGAAGGGGAGAGGGAGAGAGAGCTGAACACAAATTCTTATTTCTTAACCCCGATCTCTATTACAACCTATAGCCTCTATTTAAAGACTCAAAATGCTACACAATGGCAATACAAGCTATTCAAGAAAACTAAAGAAAGTACACATGAAAAACTACTTTATATAAAATTATTTGTAAAAATAAATATGAAATTAATTTTGTGAAATGGTTATTAATTAAATAATTTCTTAATTATTGTGAGTACTATAACTTTTTTCCTTAAATAGTTTTTTTAACAATTATATTATTCTAATAAATCTAATCATAAAAAATTAGTCCTCACAAATTCCTATAAATTTTTTTAAAAGATATGCCAAATATTATAACTTTATTCTTACACAATAAATTAAAAAAGGTCCAAATTAGGTTATCTTGTAATCATGCAATGCTTTCATAATTTAAAATAATGATACTCTTATTTTTCACTCAAAAACTAACAAATTAAATATTAAAATGTATTAACCTCAAATTTAAATTCAAATAATGTAACTTCTTTGAAATTTAATAAGCTCTTCCACCATATCTTCTAATAAAATTGCTCTTCCTAATTACTCATTATTAAGTGTGGATTATGTTAAATAAATAAATAATTAGAGAAGTTAGATGTTAAAATTCTTGCCGACAAAAATTAGAGCCTTTATAATTGGGGGCTTTTAATTTGGCTTAAATTATTTGAAGATGCAATGGGCTCTACACATACAGTGAGTGACCCATTTGGCTAACTATTTGGCATGTTTAGAATTGGCCATAGGAGTACTTATTTTTTGAGCATTGCATTGTTATTCATTAAAGATATTTGATATTTAGCTGAAGGGAGATTAGCTATTTAAGGGATTAGGTTTTGTTGACAATAATGTCTTTTCAAACCCTAAAGTTTTTAGAATTTGAAGGAATCATTCTTAAGCTAAATTTGTGTGGCCTAATTTGTTGTGCTAATCAAATTGGTTGAGCCAAATGCCGCATCATTCGATGGTCAAACCAATTTAATGGTCGGCGAAAATTTCATAGCATTGTTGATAATTATAACATTGATCTTATTAATTGAAATAAAATTTACGTAAAGATATTGTGACACAATTTCCGTTATTGGGCTTAGGAGTTTTTGGATTTGTGTTAAAATTAGTGTGCACTATTATATATTAGCGCTAATTTTAACATAAATTCAAGGATGCCAAATATAAAACAAATAGCAAAAAAATTTCTAATTTTTGCCACACAATCGTGCCGTAAGTATCAAGTGCGGTCATCCAGTTATTTTAATGTAACGATCTTCGACCCTTTATGTTTATTTTTGATGAATTTGAATTACTTTTGGTTGAAGTTGATTTGAAATTTATTAATATTTTTGTTTTAAATGTTTGAACTATTTCACCCAAATTTAAGATTTTTCATTGAAACTAATAAAATTTGCTTGAAAATTTACTTTTTTTTTTAAAAAAAATTAAGGGACAGCTGTTGGACTTGCACACACAACTCATACGTATGACTCGAATCCAAGACCTCTTAGTTAGTAGCCAAAAAATCCAACCATCAGACTAAAAAGAGCTATGTAATTTACTAAAACATTAAAATAGTTGTCAAAGTTTATTTGAAACTTAGTATATTAATTGTTGTTCTCTCTTTTTTTTTTTTCGGCCATAAATTAAAAATAAAAGTAAATGATCTTTTCATTTAGTGGCTATTTAATTACAATTATTTGAAAATCAGATGAAATAAAATGTAATATAATATAAAATTTGTACGATTGATGTACTTTGTCATGTCTGGTTCTTCCAAAATAAATTTAGGAGCTTCATTTTGAATTTAGTTGCTTGCGATGTAAAATTAATATTTCTCATGATGGCCGATGGTTCTATCTGTTGCTTCTGATTGTGCGTAATGAGATGACGGTGGTGATAGATGGCAGGGGTGTCAATTTCGGGTCACGGGTCGGGTTCAGGTTGAACCCGGAGCTGACCCGATACTATTCGGGTCAACCCGAACTCGGTCCATTTGTAAAAACGGGTTGATTTTTGGGACCCGAATCCGACCCGCTTTGGGTTTTGGTCAACCCGACCCGACACGGTGAACGGACCGCGGGACGGTCTGCGATATGCCAGAGGGTTAGACGCGGTTTGCGGGAATGCAGTTTGTGGCCTGCCGGACTGCCGGAGCTAGAAGGTTTGGAGTGTTGGAAGCGGGATGGCGAGGTGAGCCAGGCCGGCGATGGCAACAGCGGGCCAGTAGCGGACGCGAGCTCGGATTCCGACTGCAATTTGCGGTCTGCCAGGTAGCGGAAGCGAGCTCCTCGTCGCGGAAGCGGCACAGATGGCCTGACGCGATAGCCTGGATGGGCGCCTGGGCTAGGTTGGCGACTTGACGCGAACTGATGTTAAGGCCTACTGGCCTGGCGACTAGATGTAGACCCGTCTCACTAACGCGGACGGTTGACCAGATGGCATGACACGATGTCAAAACGGGTTGATTTCAGGTTTCCGGGTCAACCCGAACCCGACCCTGTTTTTCAAACGGGTCGAAAACTCGAACCTCACCTGGTTCAGGTTCGGGTTGACCCGAACCCGAAATTTTCGTGTCGGGTTCGAGCCGGGTTTTCGTGTCGTGTCCAATATTGACACCCCTAATAGATATGACTAGCTATCTACGGCGATTGCTAATTAGGAAATGTGCCATGATGTATTTGCAAATCGCACGAATTTAAGAATTTTTTTTATCAAAATTGAACTAACTTGAATAGGATTAGTAGTCCCCCATTGATGAACTTCTGATGTTATAATCCCTTCGAATTCTGTTTGTCTGGTTTGGCTGTCTGTAAGGATTCATGATGAATAAGAATAACAGTGTGTTTGCACTTTGAGAATCAGTGAAGTATTTTTTTGTTTCCTATTTTCTGAAAAAAGAAGTAAGGTTTTGTTGATTCAGAAATGAGTGATTTGACCTGACCCACTAGCGATGTGATGGTTCACTGCGAAGTAGTGAAAAAAAGTGTAATTTTTTTTTATTTACTGTTAATTTTCAATGAAAATTTAATTTTAGTACTTGAAAATTTGTTGGGAGTAAACAAACTGGTCAGAATTCCTAAACAAAATTTAAGTTCATCGGTTTCTTTCTAGCAAAATTTAAGTTCTATCGTTTGCTTTCTAGCAAACTTCTTCATTCAATACTAACCCCATAGTATCATAAAAGTTTAACTTGTATTCGTTAAAGAATTACTCACTGCAGTAACTGAAACATCCCAGCTATATGACAGTGAAGATGGAAGCAGCAAAAATCCTAACATCATCATCAAACTTGACGCCAACAGTGCATATTGTTCTAATATTTAAATTATTCAGATGTTCAGTTACTGAACTACTATCTGTTATCTTCAGGTTGAATTATTTCTTCATTAAAAAAATTTATTCGAAGTCAAAGTATTTTCATACATCTTTGTTAGTACAATCATGAGATTAGATATAGTCTTCTCATTCGTAATGTTGAAAGCAATAGATGAGAGAAAGTGAAAGTCAGATCCAACATAGGGATGTGATCTAGTCAAGTACTTCCCATAAAAAAATAAAAAATAAAAACAAAAATAAAAACAAAAATAAAAAGGTACTTCCCATTCCTCCAATGCCATTGGTTTTGGTTTCTTAGTGATTCCATCCTGTGAAAAATATAACTTACTTTGATAGAGCGGATTTACGATTAACATTTTCCAAAAAATAAAGTTCGAACAGTTAAACTTCTCAATATTGTGTCTTATTTTGTAAGCCATTAGTCCTACTTGAACTAAAGAATATGACTCTGACACAAGTCTTTGAGAAATTAACTTATTTTTGCTTGCCATAAATAAAATCTAAAAAAAAAAATAGAAATTTATAGATTTTACAGAAGGGATTTCATTTCTTACTTATATATGACAAAGCCTGTGATGCCAAAGGTCTACATCAACATCTTTTTATGTTGTTGCAGTTGATTTAAATATTTTGTTGATTGCATAAAGAGTGTCTTCAATGTTATGGCAAATTAAGATGCAAGTTAGGGGTGTCAATTTTGGGTCACGGGTCGGGTTCGGGTTGAAACCGGAATTGACCCGGGTTCAAACGGGTCAACCCTAACCCGACTTGGGTAGATAAACAGGTCAGAAATTCGAACCCGGACCCGACCTGATGGGTTGCAGGGTTGACCTGACCCAACACGGGTCCCGAAACGCGCGGACGCTGTTAGGCTAGAGCGGGCGCGCGCAGGCGGGTGCGTGCGGCGAGTGCGGGTGCGAGCGGCGAGCGCTGGCGTGTGCGGGTGAATGCGGAAGAGCGAGCGCGGGCAGCCTCAGGCACTGGGCGCCGATGCTGGCAGGCGCGACAGCGTGCGCTGGCAGGCTTTGTCGTGCGGGCAGCTGAGCGGGTAGGGTCCGGGCAGCCATGGACAGCGCGCGGGCAAGCAGGGTAGCTTCGCTGGTAGGCGGGGCAGAGTAGGCAGTTCAAGTTAAACGGGTTTGCGGGTTGACCCGGTAACCCACCGGGTCAACCCGAACTTGACCCGTTTTTCAAACGGGTCAAATCCGGGAACCCGAACCCATCCCATTTTGAAATCGGGTCGGGTCCAACCCGGATTTTCTAGGTCGGGTCCAGGTCGGAATTTCGTGTCGTGTCAAATATTGACAACCGTAATGCAAGTTGACTAAGAAAAACTAGATTTCTCTTCAAATATGGAAGATGCTTAACATCTTTTAGTTTCCAAATTGGTCTATCTATAAACCTAATATCAACATCACCCTTTAATGCTTCAGAGCTTGTTGGAAATTAAATACACTTTTTCTAGATCAACTTGAGTGTAATTATTGAATATCTCCTTATTTGTGAAAGTGCGGTGACGCACCGGGGGCACGTGAATTGACATTTTAAAAAAAAATTCTAAAAATTACAGTGATATATAGAAGCTTTAAGAAAATAAAATTTCAAACAATAAATAATTTTTTTTTATTTTAGAAAATATTTTTATTTTTGAATTTTAAGCTAGATTTCAATAAAAAAATTATCAACCACAACTTTCGTAAAGACAAAAAAGTAAACAAAAATGCAGTAATGTAAATATAAGGAAGTTAAAAAAAATACAAATCAAATTATTATAGTGATTCAGTCAAAACTGACCTATATCCATGTGCTTCCCCAAGATCTAATTTGAAAAAAATTACTAAGAAGCGGAGGAAGGTGAAGCAATAGAGAGAGCAAGTTAAGATGTGGCATGGAGGAGCATACTTAGGAAGAAGCTTATGAATAGAAACTACTACACCACCAATAATAATTAGTGAAACACATATAAGAACAATTGGGGGACTGAGAGTGAAAAGAAGAACTATTAAAATGCGACTAGCTATAGTAGGAGAGAACATAGAATTGATGAGCAAAGACTTAATGAATCTAAAAAATAAGAGCATTTATGTTAAAAAAAAATATGTGGACAAAAAATCTGTGTAATTCTTTAAAACTAGGCCTAACAAATTTTATTTCAGTCACATAAACAGTGAAACATATAATGCATTACTATTCATCAAATATTTAGATGTTGAACCACCCCAAAATGATATATATATATATAATGTCCATGATATTCAACCAAATAGTTCAATCAAAATATATCATGATTACAAAAGAACATAATTTCAACATATGTATATAGAAAATGTTAGTGTACTGTCCAGATTATTCTCACTCCATAGTATCCTTATCCATCTATGAAAATATATAAAAATAATATAATACATATATAGCCCAGCAAATAACCAACATCTACTGTTAGAATTAATGCATAAAATAGATCAATAATAAACATATAGTTGTAGGAACATGTAGCAGTAAATCTGAAAAATATCATGTAATTTGTAGTCTTATCCTATGAATGTATTAATCATATCCTCATCATATATCATATGTTAATATCTTTACTCTATCAGTCTATTGCATATCATTAATGTCAATCAATCATCCATTCTCATCAATCAAACAAATCATCATCCAATCAATCACCATATATCATGTCTCATGTATCATCAATCTTATCAATAATCAATCATCAATTATCAATCACATATGTCATCAATCTATTTATCATATCTATCATAGGTTTATCACATTTTTCATTATTCTATCACATATGTCATCTACCATTGGTCTAATTATAATCCATTATCGATCATAGCTATCATTGGTAATCTATCATTTTTCATCGATCATATCTCTCATTTAACATATTTGTCATCTCCATCACATATTAGTTACCAGTCCCTCATTAGTCATATATACTTTATCAATCTTATCAATTATCAATATAAGTCATATCAATCATATCAATATCAATCTCATCTGTCTCATCTAGCATATCAATTCTTTCATTTAACTTATTCTTAAACACATCTTATATTATAATAACAAATATCATGTACACAATATATGTAATTATCATAACCTATATATCTATTCAGAATGCTCATCAATATTCCAAAATGTATGTTATGTCAGATAAAAGTTAATCATATTCATGTCATGAATATCATATCCAAATTTAGTGCAGTAGCACTTGATCATTTTGTATATAATATTTTCCTACTCATCTCAATTAAAATAATATATAAGCCAAACTATCCAATGAAACTTCAATATAAATTAAACAAAATACTCAGAATAATGACATCTACTATATATCAATAGTTATACAATAAAAGTTCATTAAAATAAGAAATATCATATTTTTATCACTTTTAGGAGAGAAAAAAATACCAAAATCAAAATCATTGTAAACATATGTAAAGTAGAAATCACTTCTAATAACCAAAATTTTCATAACAGAAGCAACCGATAAACAAACCCTAGAAAGTCTTCTCTCATCTCTCGCTTCTTTTCTCCTTCTCATTTCTTTCCTTCCCTAGTAAGGCAAATGAAATGGGGGAGGGATAGCTTGGAAATAAATACATTGGGATGTTTTAATATTTAATATTCACCATTCTGAACTAGCATTATGGTGTTCAAGTTCTTAGTGCCACTGCGTTCTGAGGGAAATTTTCAGATTCTCCCAGAATATCCTCATTTGAGACCCTACGCCACGACGGAGTTGTTCCAGCATCCTAGTGCACACAAAAAACTTATTTTTTTTCCTAAAAGCCTAAGAGCTCAATGCCAAGAGGCTGCCAACTCGAGCACTACAGTGCTCGTAGAGCCAATTTTTTGAATATAGAATTTGGACTATTCTAATACACCCACCATAGAAAAATGTGATTCTTTATATTTTATAGCAGAATAGATCACATGCTACATCAATTCAATCATAATAATCTTATAATGTAGTCATTTTTTAACAGGTGCATATGTGTTAATAAGTTATATATCATGTAATGCATTCTATTTTAACCAAATAATAAAATAATATTTAGAAGAAAAAATTATACCAATCACTACTGGACATTTGGCTATTACCAGCGGTCCTGTAGCCGCCGATAATACCGACGATTTCAGCAACGGTGTGATCCCCGGTATTAACCGACGGTATTTATTAAACCTCCATAGGAATTAACGGTGGTTTAATAACCGTGGGATGTGCCACCGGTTTAATTTAATACCGACGCCTGAACCGGCGGCTTAGTTTGTCGATATTAAGTAATTAATTTCCAGCGGTCTAAACTGCCGGTAAAAGCCCTAAATCTACCCATCACGAGCCTTCCTCCTCACTTCCTCGCACTTCTCTCTCGCTGTTATAGACGCTCGCCTCCTTCTCGCGATCGTGTCTCCGAGTACCTCGCAGGAATCTGACGCTGACAAGCTCCCTTTGGCCGAAGATTTCGCCCCCAAGCCAAAACCCTCTCCTCTCCGGTCTCCTTGAGTTGCACGCCCTGATATTTTTCTCCAGCCGTCAGACTTGTCCACCTCCTCTACCCTAGTCTCCGGCTATCCTCTTTGCTGTAGGTAAATTATCTAAAAAAGTGCTTGATAATCTCCTATTATTAATGCTTTGATTCTCATCCAAACACACTTAGAAAGATTGATGTATTCTTTTTGTTGGTAAGGCTAGAGAGGGACTTGAAGCTAAACATGAATTATGGAGGTAAACCTTCGGGGCTGTTTGGTAGAATCTAGAATTTCATTTAAGTTGGATTTCATAAATCCTCCAAATCCAGATTTACAAAATCCCGAGGGAGTTAGATCTTGAGAACTATTTGGTAACCTTCATGATAAATCCTATGCGACTGTTTGGTTATTCCATTCAGGATTTAAGGAGATTGAAAGATTTGGGTGGAGTTTCTTCCTTTATATCGGACGACTAATCATAGTTGCCAGAAGTTAAATAAAGCTCTCAGTATTTACCGGTGGTTTATTGATGATTGTCAGCGGTTATCTATCGATAATCCGTTAGTTTAGCAGCGGTGATTAACCGAAGGTCATGACAGCCGGTATGCCGCCGATGAACCGGCGGTTGCCAGCGGTAATTTCCGGCGGTTTGTCTTGCCGGTAACACTGGTGATTTTGACAGCTGGTTTTCCGTCGGTAACTAATCGGTGGTCGTTGTTATTAGCACCGCCAGAAATTACCGACCATTTTCACCGCCGAAAAGCCGTCGGTAATATAAACTGTCAAAAATAGTTTCCTACGCGGTTAATTCTAGCGGTTTTAAAATCGCCGGAAAGCCATCGATTTTGTTTAAAACTGCCAGAAATATATCACTAACCACCAGAATAAACCACCGATAATGCCTGAATTTCCTGTAGTGAGTGGATTTACCAGGCATTTTTTAACTCTAAAGTATAGGAGCTTCAATACTAATATGAACAAACCCTTAGCCATATACATGAAGTGGATAATTCATTATCTTGTGCCCATAGCTTATCACAACCCAGCTTGATAAGACTCATAAATTATAGTAGTCTTATCATGTTGAGCTTTAATAAGAGAATTTCAAGATCCGAGTTTTGAAAAGTTTTCAAAAATCTTCTTTTAATTTGCTTAAGAAAACACACAAAGCTATTAAGAACATCCATTATTGAAAGCAAACTCATCCAAAAATTTTTCTTTCATTTATCTTTAAAATGCACGTACAATCATAATACATGATTATGAATAAAGTTACAGAATAGAGTAATTAAAACTAGCCATGAATATACAAAAAATCAAAAGAAAAAGTACCTACTAACTCAGTTCATATTCCTAAAATTGTTATTCAACTCTCTTTCCCTTTTCCAGACCCTAAAAATATCTTACAAACTAACGACAAGCTAAAATATCCCAGAAGGCTACAAATACAACCTAAAATTTTAAATATTAATTTTTATTAAATAATTTCTAAAATTATCAAATGCAATATAATAATTCACTATGCTGAGCAATAAATAATAACATTGTAGTTATCCAAAGATTTAAATAATAATATTAAGAATTTAAATAAATTGAAAGTTTATATGAACTTTATTTCACATAATATAATGTAATAAATTTCCCCCTCTTTCAGACAAATCTAAGATTAAGGTCCTTTATAACTCCTAACAGATATATTTCTCTCTCTTTCAAATAAAATTCATGATTTTGGCCCGTTTCAACTCCCAATAGATAGAATTTTAGGGAGATCCATTGGGTGGAATCCAAAGAATTCTGACCCATTATATCTCCCAACAAATTTATTTCACATCAAAATTCTTACAATTCATTTAGTATAACACATAAGTTATTGCAACATAAAAATTAAAGCATAAAATGCAAAATCTCTCAAATTGTTATAGGTATGTATTACATATTACTGAGAAAAAAAATATTATTTCATAATTTTTCCAAATTATCAGGAATTATGCATAACACTATTTCAAGGCTTTAATCATACAATATCACTATTTCTTGGGTTTAAAATTATTTTTTGTTTAATTAAATGCGCACTCTTAAAAATATGCGATGTAAAATTTTTAGAAAAATATCTAAATGTTCAATATCTTTGTCTTTTTTAAAACTGAAAGTTACACAGTGAAAACTTTACAAGTACAAAGTTATCCTCATTTTTAATTATAAAAATTTAAAATTAATTAAAAATTAAAAAATCTTCATATTTTTAAAATTGATATAGATATAATGTGACCTACCTCGATATGAAAACATTCAAAATTATGCTGATACCTAAATATGATTAAAAGTGACCTAAATCCTCTTCTCTTTCTAAAATCTCACTCCTATCTAGGCTAGCTAGCTTACGTGAAAAGAATGAGTGAATAGGAAAAAAAAGATATTTTAAATGTAAAAGTTGGCCTAACACCAGGATGCCATTATTAAGCTGGGAAGCCAGTTTACAAGTGACAAGGAACTCCATGAAAAAATTCTAGATTTCTCAGACATGCATTCAAACCCTGGAACTCACTAAAGAACACATGTAGACCTTATTCATGCACATATATCATTCTCAGGCATATGCAAAATAGTTCAAACATAAAATTTTAATATATTGTCTGACTTTTTATTAGGTCAGACTAGGTTGAATTACACACTGAACCTAGAGGTGTTACAATTCTCCCTCCACATAAAAATATCATCCTTGATATTTCGAAACTTAGATCATTAAAAAAAGATACAATTGCTTCATCTCATATTTCTTCTCCCAAGTAGCTTTTCATTTAGTTTTATTCTTCCACTAGACTTTAACTATTGTTAACCTCTAAGATCATAAGCTAAAATTCATTATGGTTCTTCTCTATATCTTAAATTTGGATGTACCTTAAATTTTTCCAATAAATATACGCTTTTTAGAGTCAGATATATATTTTCTTAATTTGAAGTGACACGTGAAACACACTGGATATCAATTATATGATCAAGCAACTAGAATCTGTAAGTAGACTTTCCAATCCTTCCAGCAACTTCAAAAGGTCCAACATACCTTGGACTCAATTTTCCTTTCATGCCAAACTAGTTGATGCATTTTATCAGTCTGATCTACGCATGTATAAAATCTTCCATCAGAAATTCTATAACCTAACACATAATATAAGAATAATGTCTCTATGAGTCATATATATATATATATATATAGCTTTTACTCTATTTCTGATCAGATATTTTTTTTAGTAGCATCATCAATTAAAGTTACTTGTATCAATTTTTTTTTCACCCACCTTTATCTAAGACAACAGTTTATGGCATTTCCTACCTTCTAGAGCTTGATCATAAGGAGCTATACGTATGCTTGATTGATAACTGTTATTATAAGTGAATTCAATCAAAGGAATTTGATCTTCCCAATTATCCTCAAATTTCAAAACACATAATCTTAAAAGTTCTTCCAGTACATAAACAACTCATTCAAATCATCCATCAGTCTGCGATTAAATAACCCATTTAGATTATGCGTATTGAAATATAAATTTATACTTAAACCTTACTTTATGCCCCTCCATAATTTGGGAGTAAATATGTTATCTTTGTTAGAAATTATGACCTTTGATATTGCATGTAGTCAAATAATCTCACGCACATATTCCCATGTCAATCTGTCAATAAGATCAGAATATCATATCATAATAAATTGAGCTGATTTTATCAAACAGTCTACAACCACACATATGACATTATGTATCTCGACCCGGTAAAACCCATTATAAAATTTATAGTCACCTCTTCCCATTTTCACTTTGAAATGAGAAAGTGTTGTAGAAATCATAGCCATTGATGCTATACTTTAACTAATTATCACTCTTCACATTTAGATATAAAATATACTACACTCTTCTTCAATCTACACCATTAAAACATACTTTTCAAATCATTGTATATTCCACTGTTTAGTCTGCAAAAGATGTTTCAAGTCTAACTCTATCAACTAATCTAGTTAGTTTTGTATACCCTTCCTGAACTAAGATTCACATATGGTAATCAAGTGACTGTAAAAATGTAGACATGCATGTTTTCCAAAAATCAAAAAAGAATATTGTCGAACAATGGAGGTCTTGTTATAGAGTAACCCTCAGGTGTGTTTCGGTTTCCAAATATAGTCATGGTCGTTATTCAAAAAGTAGTTTAAACTTATGAATTTGAAACTAGGCTCTGATATCACTTGTTGAAACTTTGTTCAATATGAATTAGGTTGTTAGACCTAATGTTATATCCCAGCGGCTAACCAAGAGGAGGGATGAATTGGTAATTAAAAATAAAACTTATCTTCTTTTTAAACTGATAAAAAGTTTAGTGAAATTTTTATAGAAACAGTTTTTCAATCACACTTTCAAATAGAAAAAACTAAAGTAAAAAAGCAGAGTAAAAAGCAGTGGAAAATAAAAGACACAAAATTTATAGTGGTTCAGTCAAACATGACCTACATTTATTCCTCGGAGGCACCCTCCGAGTATTGCACTAATACCTATAGTGTCTCTCCTTTTGCCCCCACAGCAAGGCGGAGAAGCCTTCACAATACTCTCTTCCACCACTACCCGGTGCGGTAGAGAACCATCGTCCTTTTACACCCTCCATGTGTAGGCAGCGAACCTCCCACTGTTCACACTCTCCAAGTGTAGGCAGAGAACCTTCCATCCTTTTACACCCTCCAAGTGTAGGCAGAGTACCTCCCGCTGTTCACACTCTCCAAGTATAAGGAGAGAACCTTTTGTCCTTTCACACTCTCCAAGTGTTGGAAGAGAACCGGATCTCCTTGAAAGATCTTCTCAAAAGAAATCTAGAAGGATAAGAGAAAAGAGTGAAGTAATCACAATTCACAAAGTTGAGATCCTTACCTTTGAGTACCAAGTGAATCCTTCACGCTCCAATGGTAGGAACTCTCCTTCAAATAATCTCTCTCACTCTCTCCTTCACACTTCTTTCAGTAAGCACGAAGACAAATGACCAAAAAGATTACAAGGCAGTTTACAAAGGACCTTTTATATGAAAGACAAGAAAAATCATCCAAAAACTATTAATTTTTAATTATGTACGTACATGATCGTCCCGTACGATCGTGATTTCGTATGTATGAATAGTGTAAAACTATTACATATGAACTCTTATGTGCATTAGGACGAGGTGACTTCGTACCCAATCATTGTCCCGTACGAACTATATTCGTCCGGTACGAACAGTCCACGTTGAAACATAATTGCAGACAATCCATATGTTAAAAGAATCGAGAACATCATCCTGGGATGAATGTTCATGTTCGTCTTGACGAGCAGTACAAACCTTGAAACCCGAGAAAATCTTCCTGGGATGAATGGTGTTTTTCGTCTGAACGAACTGTTCAAAATGAGAATCACGAGGATATCATCCAGAGATGAACTGGGTATTTCGTCTAAATGATCAGTTTAGAGTGAGGATCTAGAGGAGATCGTCCAGGGATGAACTGGGTATTTCATCTGGATGATCCGTTAAGAGTGAGGATCCCGAGGACATCGTCCAGAGACGAACTAGGTATTTCGTCTGGACAATTAGTTCAAGTTATGAATCCAGAGAAGATCGTCCTGGAACGAACGGACCATTTCTTTTGGACAACAGTTCAAAGTGAGAAATCAGAGTACATCGTCCTGGGATGAATTTAGCATTTCGTCTGGATGATTAGGACTTAGAAAAATTTCTTCACTTTTCTATTCGTTCCATTGCTCTCCGAGGGGTATAACTGACTTGGTCGTCCCGTACGAACAATGTTCGTTACGTACGATCAGTAAAACAAATTTTGACCTTTTAAAGATCTCCCTTAGTGTGTGTGTGCTAGGTTGCTCAATTACAATCATACTCTTTCTGACTCAATAAAGTGAAAAATACAGACTTCAATTTATAAAATATGATATGTTGAATTTGATTTGAAGTCTTCAGTAGTCTGGAGTATGATTAACCTAAAATATTAGTCCATACAAGAGCAAAAATAATTCTTCCAAAAAGTGTTAGGAGAAAATAATAATTGGAACAATAATATTTGGAATCATCAAAATTATACAAGTTTCAAGAATGTAAAACATGCAAATAGCAACTCTCTTAACACCCCCCCCTCTTGGCGCATCTAGTAATTTCAGATCATACTATCATCGATCTATCATATATATCATTGATCATCAATCTTATATGTTATTTTTCATTGGTCATATTTATCATTTGACTTATCTATCATATATATAATTGGTCATCTATTATCTATCGTAGATTATAACTCTTATTTATCATATCTACCATCTCTATCACATATTATTTATCAGCCTCTCATCAATTATATATCCTTCATCAATCTTATCAATCATACTAATTATAAGTGTATCATCAATATTAGTCATATCATTCATATAAGTATCGATCTCATCTATCTTAATTCATTTATTTTACATGTTCTTAAATGTACCTCACATCATAATAACAAATATCCTACACACAATATATGCAATTATCATAACATATAGATTTATCTAGAATGCTCATTAATATGCCATATTTCATGTTATTCTAAATGAAAAGTAATCATATGCATGTCATGTATATCATATCCAAATTTAGTACAATTACACATGATCATCTTGTTCATAAATTTCCTTACTCATTATAATGACAATACATATAAGCCAAAACATTTAATTAAATTTCAATATAAACCAGTCAACATACTCAAAATGATATCATTTTTCATATATCAAAAGTTATATGGTGAAAGTTCACTAAAATAAGAGAGATCATATTTTTTTCAATTTAGGAGAGAGATATATACCAAACTTAGAATCATTAAAATTAGTTCTAGAGTAGAGGTTACTTATAATGATTAAATTAAATTTTGTAATATAAGCAATGGGTAAATAAGCCCTAAAAAGCCTGGTCATTTCTTTCCTTCCTCCATTCTCTTCTCCTTATCATTTCTTTCCTTCCTTAGTAAGGCAAATCAAATTGGGATAGATGGATAGGAAATAAATGGATAAGATATTTTAATATTTAATATGCATCATTCTAAATTAGAATCATAACACTCAAATTCCTAGCTATATTATGCTCTTAGAGAATCTTTTATAATATCTTAAAATATCTTCATTTGAGACCCAATGCCATGATGGAGGCACCCAACGCCACAACACACACCCAAACTATTTTTTTTGTCCAAAAATTTGAGAGCTCAACACTAGTGTATCACAATGCTCGTAGAAATTTTTTTTTAAATATGGAATTTGAGTTATTATAGTCCACTCCCAAAAGATCCTTCTCTTTGGGTATTGCACTATATCATGCTCCTTTAACACTCAGCTATGTAGAGAAGCCATTCTCTCTTATCAGGTGGAGAATGACCTTCATAAACTCATTTTTCCCAAAAATCTCCTTCTTTCAACTTCCCCTCATGGTGGAGTTGACATTCCTTGCTACTCCTCACATGATTGAGATGTTAATCCCTCCAATTTATTCTCTCATGGTGGAGACACTGCTCCCTCCTACTCCTCATAACTGCATAGATACCCTACCCATAGCTTCCTTGGCTAGTAAGTCTTTCATCTAATGACTCTTTCCTAGATCTCTTCTCTATGAGCTCCATAGCCAAAACACATAAGAGTCAAGGTGCAGGCTGATAAAAATAACCATATGATTCCTCACACCCCATGAAACCCTCAACAAAAAATCTCCCTCAACCCACCTCCTATCTCTCCCAAGTGATTTAAACACTCTATTACAAGCAATGAGTGAGACCCTCTCGCTCTCTTAAGCTCTCTCTATAGAAAAACATCTCTAACTACTCAACATGAACCCTCAGGACAGGTCTTATGTTAATTAAATAAAATGGGCTATTTAAATAAAACTCTAATTTTTAATTTAATTCTTATGATCATGCAATACAATACTTGAATCATATAATATGATTTGTTCAATTCCCATCACAAATCGTCATGTAAGATATAAGTTTTACAATATGATTGGTTATATCGAATCAGATATTGCCTAGGATGAACAAAGTTTAAACATCAAATTTATCTAATTTTGCTAACATAGATTCGACGATGGAGTTTATCAAAATAGCTGATCGTCTTGTATGATTGAAGGTCGTATAATATAATGTATATACTAGAATTAATTTTTGATTTAGCATATCGTACAATTTGATTGTGATCGTATAATATGATTGGGATCACATAATACGATTTAATTGAAAAGTTCAAATATTCAATTTTTGTACCCCTTGTGAGTGTGTGCTCATTGTTTAACCAACATACACCTAATTACATAAATGACTTAAGGAAATTGAGAAAAATTACAAAATTTTAATACAAATTGAATTAACCTTAAGACTACACTATTTTAAGTCTGCTTCTTTATTCCAGTTTGGTGTATGTTGTATATGAAATTTTTAGTAACACAAAAAAGAAACAAGCAATGTATATAAAACAAGCATAAGTAAATAATTACACCAATAATATTTGTAATCATTAAAACACTAGGTCTCACTCTTACATTTCAATAATTTGAAGTTGCATTAAATGAGGCACCAAGATCTACTACCCAAAATTCAAAAATATCTACAGATAAAATCGGCGAATCACTTTAAAAATTCTTCTATAGAAATATTTGTAATATGATTTTTATCTTAACTTCCACCACCAAATTTCTTTGGAACATTACAGTCCTTCTAGAAGTGACATTTCTTTTCACAATTTCGGCACTCAAACTTCCCTATTCTTTGAATCGTCAAATTGTATTTTTTCATCATAGCATCTGATTCACCACCATCTATCAACAATAAATATATAAGGAAAGTTAGTACCATTGTGAAAGTAATAAGATTCTAAAAAAATTTCCAACTTCACTAGCATGTTTATGAGGAACTCTTTGCACTTCATTAGCATGAGCACAATTCTTATCTTCAGCTTCGTGATCACTAGCATTTTCTATTACAATATATTCAATATATTTGAAAAAATCTTTTGGAGTTATATTTTTTATGTCCTTGTACAATTTATTTTTATTAAATGTGACATTCTTGCTCCATATGAAATTTTTATTATGATAGTCCTAGAGTTTATAAAGAAATTTACCCATATATTTGATAGGCATTGGGTCAAGTTTAATGCTGAATCTTGCATCAATACGAACATAAGAGGCACAAGCAAAGACTTTAAGGTAAGATAAACTTGCATCTTTGTCACTCCAAGCTTCTTCAAGGGAGCTAATGGACTGCAATTGATTAGATAAACAACAATACTCATTGCTTCTCCTAAGAACTGTTTGGGTAAAGCAACATGCAATCTCATACTTTTTGACACACTTAATGATAGTTCTATTCATGCACTATGTAACATCATTTTGTTGTGTTCTTAGAAGAGTGAATTCATGTCGGTACTAACCCATACATATGCATACACTATTTCTAACTTCATTAATTTCAATTTTAAATATGTTTTATAATGAATTTCTTGGTGTGGCGTGCTTCTATAAATTTTTCAATTTTCAGGTTTCCATGTAAGTTTTGCTATTCTTTCTTTATTGTTACTTTTTGTTTGTTTTTTTTCTGTTTAGTCCCAACAAACTTATGTAAAGATTTTCTCTTAATAATATCGGTTATGCATCACTCATATTTTTTTCAAAAAAGAAGAAGTGTATTAAAAAAAGAATATAAAGATAATTAATTTGTTGGAAACATTAAAAGAGAAGCATAATATTAAATTAAGTGTTGCAGAGATGAGGATGCTCAGGTGGATGAGTGGCTTTAATCTTAGAGCGGATACGAAAAGAGCATATATATGAAAAGGTTTGAGTAGCTCTAGTGGAAGATAAGACTAGAGAGTTGCCTCAATCAAATCTAATAATTTTCAATAAGCAAAAATTAACTAGATGCCAATTTCAAATTCATCAATGAATTATATTACATTCAAAACACATCCAACCAAATAATTAAAATTCTGAAATACATTTATTTAAAATATATTACACAACAAATGAAAATAACCAAATGGCATTTTAGTTATATTATAATTCTCTTTTAATTCAGTTCTCAAGTTCTATCCAAACAAAATATCTTAAGCTTAGACAGCGACAGAGAGTTAGGTTTTTTAATTTTTTTTCAATTAATGACTAAAATACTTCATTAGTAAATGGATGTGAAAAATAATTTATGAAGAGGATGTGATATATTACCCAACCTTGGAGGCCTACTTCATATTAAATAAAACATTATTGGTATATAATAATTACCCATAATTTCATATATATTTAAATTTATATAATTTTTATTATGATTGAATAGAAATTATTAATGAAAAATTTATATTCATATTTTGTATATATAATTAATTATTTGTTTTATCTTTGTTAAAAATCAACATCTAAATGGAAAAATAAATAAAGGTAAAATACATTTATATTATCAACAAAGAAAAAAATAAACATGAAATATTTTAAATTTTTAGATTTATATTGACATAAAAATATATATAATATTTATTTTTAAATAAATTTAAAATTTTAATCAGAAAATTATTATTTTTAATCGCCAATTCGTTTGAAACAACCATTTCTTAATCAGAGATTGAGATTCATTAAATTAAGCATTTATAGAATTATATTTTTTGGTAAATATAGAATTAGTTTGACTTTAACTATTTAAATTCAGTGTCAACGTCAGCTGACCTGTAATTATTCTGAGTTGATTGACGAGGATCCCATTATGAGGTTCGGTGCAGAGTCTGTTGTCGCAAGAAATCTTAAGAAAACAAATGGTATTAACAATCATGATCGAGATGTTGCATTAATTTTCGTTTAGTTCAACTTAGACAATTATTTTTACTATTTTTTACAATAAATTTTTAGTATTAAAAATTTAAATTAAAAAAAAAATTATATTATTAAACAGTAAAAAATTGTCCCAAATAAAATCTAATTTTTAGGTACATTGGATTATTATTTTTATTGGACCTTAGACATTATGTCGAATTAAATTGTATTTGTCAATGAGATATGCATCAGATTGATTTTTTTTTTTTTTTTGCAATTTTTTATGAGTTAATCTCTAATACCTTTCTTTGTGGTTAACATGAAATTCTGTAAATATTTGAATTTAGGATTTTTTAACTAATAAATTTATGTTTTATCCTCTCTTAAAATTTGAATTATAATATTATATTTTAGTTATTATTAAGGGCACACTCATAATAGGGGCATTTAGGGCTTGTGTCCTCTGGATTGATCTAATGATGCTAGAGTGCTCATATAATCTCATTAAAATTTTTAATGGTTATGTGGTAAAGATAAGTTGGCAACAACATAACATGCTTTCCATCAATCTAATGGTTGAGTGTATGGTGTAAGCATTCTCCTCATAAACATCTTATTGTGTTGCCTCTCACCTGTATATCTTGGCAGTAACCATTTGTGAGAGAGCTGAAGTTAAGAAATGGTAGTGGTCCTATCCTCATAGCATGTTTTCCCTCCACCTTTACTCGCGTAGATGCCACCTTTAGGAGAGATTAAGAGAGGAGAGTGACCACTAGCCATTGTCACACATTCTTTAATCGTTTTGACTACAAGAGAAATTCAAGAAGAATGAGTAAGAAGAGAAGCTTTATTACGGCTTCATGGCCTCCACACTCATAGCCTCCATTTTCTTCAAATGATCATCTTCTAAATTCTAATGCCTTTATTTATATTATGATATCATTTCCCTTTTTTATCTTCATTAACAAAAATTCAGATGAGATTTCTAACATACGAGATTTTTAGAAACCCTACCCTTCCTTTTCCCCTTTACCCCATTACTTGGATATTCTTCCCTCTCCCTCATGCCGTACTAGAGGCCAACCCTCATTTCCCTCCATGAAATTCCCTCTCCCTTCGCATCATGCATCCTTGCTAAGCTCTTTCAACAATAACCTACCTCTCTTTACAAGATGTTATTATCAAGGGTCTTTATCCACCCATTACTTCCCTCCCCTAATCTAAAACCAAAACCAAAACATTCCCTTCCTCATAGCAACTTAGTGCTAAAAACATTGGAAATCCTGTTTGTATAAAAATAATCTTAACTCTAACTCCTTACTCATGCTCATCAGCTATGTTCCTCCATTAGACTCGATGGTCCATTTTTTCTAAGGAAGATATTCAAGATAGATCAAAGGAATAGGATTTATTCACATTAATTTGTCAGTTCTAGTCATAGTATCAATAACACTATTTATTATCAGTAACAACATCAATATTGTTAGTTACAATCATAGTAATAACAAAAGTAATAAGTAATAGTAATTAGAATAATGATTAGTGTTTATAATATTAATATCTATAAATTATTAATATCGATCAGTAATAATATTCAAATATTCAGAAAATAGTATATTCAGGGCATCTTAAAAAGCTCATGCACTTATAACTCTCAATCAATTACCCTTTATGACTTCCAATAAGTGTAATCCTTATAACTCCCTTTGAATCATGTGAATCAATCACCCTGACTCCTAATAACTTCCAATCAATCTCCAACTTCTTATGACTCCCATCCATCGACTCCCATTAGTAGACAAAGTGAATCTTGAGGATATCATATGAGGTTATCATATCATATATCTGATATCAATCAATACATCATATCAGATTCAGAATAATAATAAACATTCTTGTATAACTCAATCATATCAATCATTTCAATACATATTACCTTATAGTCTTATCATGTCAAATTATAGTATAACACTTTTCAACCTATTTTTTGTTTGTCTGTTTTCCTAATGATTATATATATATAAATTCTTATACACATATTTAATCAGTGAAAATGGGATAAAATCATATCATATTATTAATTATGATCAAATCTATAACATATAAAAAATTATATGGTGAAAGCTTATAAAATCATGATATAATGCACATTTGGAAGATTTAGGAGAGATAAATTTTGTAGAAATCAAAATTATCAAAAAGAAAAGTAAGTAGACAATTACTTAAAATGAATTGGATAAAATTTATAATAGAAATGATAGACAAATTTGACCCAATGACCTTTCTCTCTCCTTTCTTTTTTTCACCTCATCTAATTTCTTCTTGGTAAGCAACCAAGTGAGGGATGTTGTTCGGAGAGGCAGGGATATTTATAATAAAATATTGTTAGTGGCCTAGCACCCTAGCACTCTACTTCATAATTTATATATTTTTCAAATAAATTCATTTTGCACTATTGTGTTATTACATAATCTATCATTGCTCTCATATTATAAAGGTTTCTTCCAATTTAAACTCTCCTCCCCCGAAGATTACAATATGACATGATTAGGAGGTCCCTAAACCTTTTATGGGAAGCCATTCTTTTTTTTTTTTTATAAAAGTGATCACTGTAGTTTAGATTTAAGCATGAGGATTTTTCCTTTATTGTGCTTTGGGTTAAGATTAATGACCATCCCTATTCCTCCTAAAATGTTACTAGTATTTTTCCAAAATTGTGAGCTCTATTGGCCCACCTCTAGCAGTTGATTCCCTTGTAATAGCAAATATAAGATTGACCTTCACTAGGGTTTGTATTCAAATTAAAAAAAATGCCCACTCCCTAATGAAATTTCCATCTCCATTATTAATAAAACCCAAACTCTTTTAGTTCAGTATATGTGGAAGATGTCTCCTTATAGCGGTTGCGGATTTTTATTTCACCCTTTAAAATTCTACCCATAAACCCCTTTTCTGAACCACACAATAATATTCCCCAATGAAAGTAGAATCAGGAGGCTGAGAACATTCAATATTAATTCTATCTCGCAACCTACTAAAAAAGCATCCAAAGACACATGCTAATATAAAATATTTCAATTTTCACCCTACCTTAAAACAATCCATAATAGCATAGATAACTTCGTAGTGGAATCACCTCCAAAATACCCCACTAATAAAAATCTCCAAACACTAAAAAGTTTACACTGACTTACATTTGATCACCCCTCTCTTCTAACCCTTTATTATATAATACCCATGCTCTTGATGTCATGAATCCAAATAAATTTTCCATGTTAAATCTTAACATGGAAGCCACCATCCAAAGCATTTTTAATTCTCATTATAACCTAAATAATGGCCAACTTATATCTACAAAAGCTCTTTCATTAGCAAAGGATACGAAAATGAACACCCAATACTTAAAATAATAATAATTACCCTTATTTGGCCTTTTAGATTATTAGAGGTTTTAATGGCTTGGACAAGGTTCTTAATTGCAGGAACCTTATCCGAAAATTCAATCTTAACACCTTGGTATTTTGGAAGCTAAAATGTATAATAATAATTTGTTTAATATGTGGTTTTTGAATTCCCAAAAAGTGCTTAATAATGAAAGTAATGTCAACAATTTTATATTCTCCCTTCTTAGAAGAATTTTGATAAAATGGGATGCCTTTTATATCAATTTCATTCCAAAATTTTCTAATAATCAAATTGTTTGGGGCATTGTAACTTATCTAAACCTTTAACCATTCTTCTTTTGGTTGTGATGCCTCAAATTTTGAAGATGAAAGAAGAAATCTTTAGAAGGTTCTAAAAGACATTGGTGACACTGCTTACAACCTAATCCAACAACAAGAATAATCTTCCTATTCACATTAAGTTAGATAGGGTTTTAATAAATGTTTTTTGGTTGGATATATTTCTCTCTTCATTTTATAAGGTAGTCATCCATTCATATCTCTTCAAACCTTATTTTTTTATATAAAAAATATTTGAGTATGCTGCCTAAAATTTTAGGCTCCCTCTATGCTACTTTCTTATGCATTGCCGAGAAAAAAAGACTTATTTCCTCCATTTATGATAAATTGAAGTATATGAGATAAATCATTAAATTCAAAATTTAGAATTTAGCTATTCACCTTTCTAGTTTAGTGAAAGAACTTTAACTTAAAAAAACACCTTTTTTACCCTACTTAATTTTGATCCTCTCAATCTCAATCTCAATGATAAGGCCAAGGGGATCACTAAGCAGTTTTACACCTCCTTCTAAGTGTGGTTTTCTTGTATTATGCAAAGTGGGACATCTTTGTGGCTTACAAAGGTTGTGGATGACCTTCACTATCTTTATGAAAAAATAAAAGGTAAAAAAATATAACCTCATTAAGGAAATTACCATATCTAATGGGACTTTCTCTTCCCCATCGGCTATTACTAAAGCTGTCATTTCTCTTTTCAAAACTCTTTTCAATCTCTCTACTCCTACTTCTAACCAGGCTACCTCTTCTTCTGCTAGGAAAGACATATACTCTCTTTGTTCACTGCTCCCATAACAGATAAGAAATTAGAGATATGATTTTTATCTCTGATAATATTCTACCTATAGATATAATGATTTCGCCTTTGGGTTCTACACCTCCACTTTAGATATTATTAGTGATTTGTATAGATATGCAAGATTATTAAATAGTTTTTTCTAAAATTTACTCCCAAAGAAATGATTATTCTTACTCCCAAATCTCAAAATACTAGAAGAGTTTTTTCTATCAGGCATATCTCTTTATGTAACACGTTTTATAAAATTATTGCTAAATTATTGGTAGCAAGAAAAAACCCTATTATACCATATGTTATTTATCCTTCATAAGATAGCTTTATCTCCAATAGGATATTAATGCATAATATTATTCTTCCTAGAGAAGTCACAGTTGATTTTAAAATGAACAAAAAATAATGTATTTTTTGTGTGTTAAACTTAATATTTTCAATCCTTTAGATTCAATTTCTAGAAAATATATTATATGCATACTCCATTATTAGATTCAATTTCTAGATAATTCCTTCTACTCATATTCCATCAGAAAAGACTTTATTGACACTTTTATTGGGTGTATCAAAACTTGTATTAAAAATGTGCATTTCTCCCTTTATATTAATGGCTCTTCGATTCTTCGACTGGCTGAAGACAAGGCTACCCACCATCTCCTTATTTATTTTATATTACCATAGATTGATTATCTAACCTTTTTGAATTTGCTATCTTTGATAAATCTAATGATATTATTAAAATGGGGGATGCTCAGCTTTCCATCTTCTCTATGCTGATATCTTTTCATTTAGGAAAGGCTAGCATATCTAATATGTAATCACTTAAATGAATCATACTCTAATTCTATACTGCTTCTATCTTAACTATAAATCCTTATTAAAAAAAAAAATTTCTTTTTTTTTGTCAAAACATGTCCCCTCTAGAATTCTAAATCTCAAAGTTAATAGTGTCATGTTTCAGTATTTAGGGCTTCCTATTCGTGTTAGGAGAACTTTTCTCTCTAATATCTAGCCTGTTATGTCCAAAGCTACTCATCATTTAGAAGGGTGGAAGGTGATCAAGTCTTTATCCTTCACCGGTATCCTTCAATTCATAAAATTCTCTATATAAAACTCAGTTGCTTATTATATTAGGGGCTCTATATTACCTAACTGTTTTTTTAAAATTCTCAACAAATTTTGTGCTAGGTTCCTTTCTCATGGTGATATTACTCCCGAAAAAATGTACCTTGTTGCATGGAAGAAATACATGCAAACTTATGATGTTTAGTTGCCTTGGGATTCTTTCTCTCTCTAAAATTTCCTTTAGTTTCAGTAGCTCTCTTATCTAATGATTTTTTTAACTATAACAGTCCTCTTGTTAGGTGGTGCTTGGAAAAAATAAACACAGCTCATTTTAGAAACCCTATCACAAAGTGTTGGAAAAAATGAAGAAGGCAACATTTTAAATTCAAATTTTAATTGCATTTCAAAATCATTTTAGTGCAAACTTTCTCTTCTTTGGGATCCCTGGCTTGTTTGAAAATTTGTTTGTGAGCTTTATAGAAATTCTCTTATCTTTAGTAAAGAGCACTCTAATATTGCTTCTATTCCAATTTATTTAGAAAGCAGGGACTCCACCTTTTTGTTTGGAGGTGAGTTTCAAACCTTTATGTTATCTTAATTTTTATTATTACACATTTATGTTTCGTTTGAGACTGCTTTCTACTACTGGTTAAAGTAAATTTTTAGTACAAAAAAATTAATTGTTTTACTAGAAAACTGCTTTAGGAAGCAGTAAGAAAGCCATCCCAAACAAAGCCTTAGTTTGACCCATACAAATCTGGCATAAATGGTGTGCCTTGAAGTTCTAGGTTTTTGTTATGCCATAATAACATGGAGAATATTACACATCTCACCTTGATCTGCTGATTTGGAGCTAGTTATCAACCAAGAATTCTTAGATTTGAGTCTTGCGTATGTGATTTATGTATGAGTTTGTCTTAGTTGGCCTAATTGTCCCCCAAAGTAAAAAAAAACTTGGAGAATATTGAACAACTATTATCAAAATGGGTTCACGTACAGTGATGTAAAGCATTCTCTCAATTATAAAACATCCTTTACTCACCCATGGATGGTCTTTTATTTAGGTTTGGGCAACCAAGAAAGTTGGAATTAGGGTTGTTAGTGAGTCCAACCAACTCATGAGCTAGTTCAGGCTAGGCTTGATGACTCATGAGTTAAGCTCGATGAGTTAATGAAACAAGTTTAAGCTAGCCTCGACCCAACTTGTTAGTTAGGGAGACAACTCGTTTAAAAATATTAATATAAAATATACTTAAAGTATATTCTAATTCAAAAATTTTAAGTATAAAATTATTAAAAATATTTAAAAATTATATCTCACTTTCTTATATTAAGTGATTCTTTATTATTATTTTTTAATAATTTATCATTCTTTTTAATTTTTATAAGAATTATGGCTTAAATTATCATAGTTTTCTCTCTTTCATAATAAATGAGCCAGGTCGTGAGCCACCTCGAACTCATAGAACAAAGCTAGAGCTCGAGCTCAAACTCAAATAATTAATTAAGCTCAAGATCAAGCCATAAATTACTTGAGTGTTATTCAACTCATTTACACTCCAATTGGATTCACTTTAGCATTTCTGCCTGCCTGAAGCTCCTCAATATGTATAACTTTGGCCTTTGAGTCCATAAATCTTTACTAATATTTAATTGTTTTGATGCTTACTCTTTTTTTTATTTTTTTATTTTTTATTAGGGGAAACCCATGGAGGGGCCTACACATTTATATAAAAGGAAAAGTACAAGGTTCTTAAAGGGACCTCAAGCTTTCTATTGCTCAAACGAGTTACAAAAATAAAAATAAAAAACTCTATGAGCTCAAGATCCCAGCTACACAAAAGTATAGAAAAACCTAGGTACATTCTATGGTGCACGAGAAGAAGCACCCAAAAAAAGAGAGGAAGTAACAAATCAAAACCTTCAGCAAGAGCTTCCTGTCCAAAAAAATGGTAGAAATATGACCTGTAAAAAAAATCCTACAAAAAAGAGAGCAAAAACCTCTAGGATAGGCATAAAAACAAATAGCACAATAAAAGGATAAAGTTCCACCAATGATAGATGTTAAGCCCACTCAAGATCCCACAAAAATAACCCACCTTGGTCCTCCAATTCTCCAAAAAAATAACACAGCAGGATAAGATCTGAAGACACACCAACCAAAAACAGTACCCCCTAACACACCTATGATTACCAGGAGAAACCAACCCAATGGACAACCTCCAAATAAAATCCATGGAAAGCTCGAGCAGACACCCATCAACTACTTCCTCATAGCAATAATGCCCCAGGTAGCATGACAAGGTAAGGGAAAACAGAGAGGCCTTAACCAGCACAACCACAGAGAACCAAAATCCAAGCACCCAAAAATCAAAACAAAGAGTAACAAGCCAACCAGAAAAGCCCACTAATGATAAAAAAAAACCAAAGTTGAAGACACAAATCAAAACAAATAATTCAGCACAAAAAATAACCACTAAACACCGTACCCAACACATACCAAAGAAACAACCAAAAACTAATCTCCAACATAAGAAACAACTAGTAAATATAGAATCTAATCGGGTAAGAAGAGCTTAGGATGGAATGAAAACTGTTAACATCATAAGGTAAGACCTGATGCCACTCAATCCAATCCAAAGCCTCCCCTCGACATACCAGAAATAAGCAGAAGGCAGCACCCAAACAGACACCAAAGCAAAATGAACCATATAACACCAAACCAAAAACCAGAGCACCACCTTCCTGATAACCCAGGAAACACTGCAAGCCCTAGCAATACAACAATTCCCCACACTACTAGAGTCCCAGGAATTCAACAAAGAAATCCCAAAGCACCCAGAAAGCTTAACATAGAAGAGAAAGGCAGCCAGCAAGAACTCGTCAATAATCCAACCAAAAGCTCAGTAATGCTCCAGCAAAATCAAACCAACCACCAAGCCTTGAAAGAGCTAGCCCCATATAGCCAAGAAGCCAACAAAATCCAGCCCTCTCAGAACCCAAGGGAGGAGAGCAACAAGCAGGTCACCCATCAAATGGAGATTGCAATCATCGCTCAACCTGAAAAAAGTACAGTATAACTAGAAGAAATCTACCAACATAGAGAAAGCAAGGCCAAGGACCCCAGCCAGATAAAAACCCAGACAAGACACCTCAAGCCCAAACTAACCAGTAAAGCTAGGCCAACCAAAAGAACTAGAAATACACAGGGGAAGAAAATTAACTTCTAACATAAGGAAATAAAACTTTGTCTAATCTTAAGAGGCCTTTTAGAGGAGTAGGAGCATTGGATTCCACAATATCCATAAAATAATCAATCCCAGCCCCAAACCGAGCTAGCTAAAGTGCACAAGCATTGCCTTCCTTAACTACATTAAAAGTATCAACATTGATGAAAACCAACAAATGCTTAATATCCCTAACAATATAAAAAGCTTCAGCTTCATAAACTGAATCCATGTCATTAAAAATACATTGAATATTAAAAGAGGGCTCAGTCTCAATAGTAATGCTAGCAATGTCAAGGGACATACAACATCTTAAGCCATAAAGAATAGAAGTAGGAAGAGCAATAAGAGGTTTACCATTATGAAGAGGCCCCACAAAGCTAAGAACAACATTACCAAGGCAATCTCTAATAATACCACCACACTCTATATTAGGACTAACATTATCATTACCAACATTTAGCTTGAAGCAACCCGCATCAAGTTTAACCCAAGAGATAGAACGAGGAAAAGGAGGGAGAAAAGAAACCTCTATCCTGATCCCTAATTCATAAGAAGCATCATAATAGTCCTTACAATCTTTAAAAGAAAGCAAATTAACTGAAACCAAATTAAGCAGTTTATCCTTCACATTCTTAATAACCCATTGAAAATCCATGCTAATGCCATTAAAAAGACAATTGTTTCTATCCAACCAAATAAACCATAAAATCAGGGAAGGGGTAACATTTCTAATATAACCATTAGAATTGAGAAACCAAGCATTGAGAAGAGTAAGAATAGACATATTCTCATTGAAACCATTTAGTTTGAAGATATCATCAAAATAACACCAAGTTTTAATGACAAGAGGGCCAGAAATAAAAACATGATGCATACTCTCAGAGTGAAAACAACATTGACACATAGAATAAAGAACAAAACCTATTTTGATCAATTTGTTATATGTAGGAATAAATTTATGCAAAATTCTCCAAATGAAAGTAGCAATAGTAGAAGGGATACTTTTATGCCAAATCATTAAAAAATGGAAGTAACAACATTCTTTGTTCTAAAATTGTTCCAAGCATCTTTTAATCTAAAAATGCCATCACTAGCCAAATTACATAAAAGCACATCATTAGAATCCAAGTTTAAAGGAAGATTGAGAATTTTTTTAATGATACAATCAGGAAGAACATTAGCAAGCTTATCATAATCCCAATAGTTATCATAGATAAAATAATTAACCTTAACAACAGTAGTTGATGTGGAATTAATGAGAGAATCAATAGAGCAAGAACTTAAACATTGATCATGCCAAAAGAAAATATTACCACCCCCAGGGCCCCAAGAGATATGAGGCTCCACCTCCCACCTGACCTTGCACATTCTCTGCCAAACTTTAGAATCACTAATATTAAAAGCACAAGTAGAAGGATGCTTCCCACACAATACTTAGAAAGCATAAATTTAGCCCACAAGGAAGACTTGACATGAAAATTAAACCATAACTTATAGGAGAAAGCATAGGCCAGGTCAGCCATGTTTTTTCAACCAAGGCCACCCTCTTTAAGAACACCATAACACTTATCCCAGGAAGCCCAAGCAATTTTAGAGTTACTACTAACACCTTTCCAAAAAAACTTGTCAATGATTTTATCAATTATATTACAAACTAAATTAGTAGGAAGAAGAGTTTGAAATGAATAGCACGGAGAGAGCAGAGAACACTTCTAATCAAAATAAGCCTGCCCCCCAAAACTCAGAAAATTAGACTCCCAAGAATGTAGTTTATTTTGAATAGAGGTAATCAAATCATGAAATAAAAAAGATTTTTTTTGCCTCAAAACAACGAAATACAAAGATACTTTATAGGTAACTGACCATGCACAAACTCAGTAAGATCTTTAATGATTAAGATACAATCAAGATGCATATTCTTAGAAACAAGAAAACAACCTTTCTGATTGTTCAAAGATAGGCCGCTAATAGTGTAAAAATAATGAAAGAAATCCATAAGTTTATTAATCATATTACGAGAAGCATTCATAAAAATGATGAAATCATTGACAAAACAAAGGTGGGATAAGGGAAAACCCCCCTAGTTCTAAAATAAAAGTTGGGGTGATTATCAAACAAGTGAGAAATGCTTCTAGACAGATAATCCATAGCAATAATAAAAAGAGCAGGAGACATAGGGTCCCCCTGCCTTAAACATGAGATGATTTAAAAAAACCAGAGCTCTTACCATTGAAAATCAAAGAGAAACAAGAACCTTTAATGCAATTTCTAATAAGGTTAATAAAAGTTAAGTTAAAACCAAATAGTTTCAAGATATTATAGATGAATTGCCAATTAATATTATCATAGGCTTTAGAGATATCAAGCTTGAGGATAGAATTTTCACCCCCTCAACTTGTCCTCCAAATCATGGCAGAATTCCTATGCAATCAAAATATTGTTAGAAATATTATGACCTTTAACAAATACCATTTGGAAAAGAGAAATAAGCTTAGGAAGAATAGAAGTAAGATGAGACATAAAAATTTTGGAAAGAAGTTTACTAAAAAAGTATAAAGACTAATAGGTATGAAATCATTCCAATTATTAGCATTATTATTCTTAGGGATAAGGACAATAGAAGTAGAGGAGAAAAATTTAGGCATAGTATGACCAGCAAAGAAATCCAGAACCGCAGCATAAAGATTCTCTTTAATAATATCCTAAATTTTTTTAAAACAATTAGTTGTAAAGCCATCGGGACCAGCCATAGAGTTTCCATTCATATCAAAAACAATATCTTTTAATTCATCTAAAGAAGGAATTCTAGAAAGAGAAGTATTATCCTCCACCGAGATGATATTACGGATAATAGCAGGGTTAGTAATATTAGTAGGGATAAAAACCTTATTGAACATAACCTGAAAGTGTTGAACAACCAACATGGAAATCTCCTTAGTATTCTCAATAATAGAACCATCCTCACAAGTGATTTTATTAATAGAATTTGTAATACGTTTCCATTTGACCAAAGCATGAAAATACTTCGTATTATTATCACCTTCCAACAGGTGCTTAGCAGCACCCTTTTGTTTCCAAAAGGTTTCCTCTAGGCCATGAAGTTTAAAGAGATTAGCCTTAGACTCTCTAAGTAAGGTAAAATTAGCATCAGAAGGAAAACTTTGACAATTAAGCTCAACATTATTGACATTCTCTTCAGCATTTAAAATATTATTAAAGATATTTTTACAAACATTATGGTTCCACCAGTTTAAAACTTATTTAAGTCTTTTCAACTTAAACCAGATCTTATTCATGCAAAAAATAGAATTATTAGGGTGCAACCGTGCATTCCAATTATCCTGAACAATACTCAGAAAAGAGTCATGTTGAAGCCACATATTTTGAAAATAAAATTGAGGGAAAGAGTTCACTTGTCTAATATTAAGCACAAGGAGTAAAGGAGAATGACCAGAAAGAGTACGACTAAGATACTCAATAGAAATGGAACTAAAAGAATTAATCTAGTTATCATTAAGTAAAATGCGATCCATCCTTTGCCATAAATGCCCTCTATTCCAAGTAAATTGGTTACCATAGAAGCCAATGTCAATGAGATTACAATCCAGAATCATATTATTAAAATCTTCCATAAAATGAGAATTAGGAGAAACTCCCCCAATATGTTCTGAAGGGTTAGAGATTATATTAAAATCACCACCCACCAACCATGGAAACCTACACATGCTATGAAAATCAAGCAATTGCTCCCAAAGAACTTTTCTAATCCCATGAGAAGAGTCAGCATAAATGAAAGAAGCACAACAATTGATATTTAAAACTTCAATATTACAATGCAACACTTGAGTAAAATTATCAAGAATGTCAATACGAACAGGATCTTTCCAAAACATGTTTAAAACCAAGAAATCTAGCAGTACTAATCAAATTAGAGACATTAATAAGAGTCTCAAGTAACACTAAAATAAAAATATTATGAATAGGACAAAGATTCTTAACCGACAAACGAGAGGAAGAACACCCAATATTCCTAACGTTCCAAATAATCGATTTAAACATAAATAATAATAATTACAAACTAATTTGTGAACGAGTATTTCTACCCGATTGAAAAACAAGGTTCTTACTTTTCCTACCACGTTTACTTTGAACTTTAATAAAGCTAATATCATTATCATCTTTAGCATAACATTTTGCAAATAATTCTAATTCCTTATTATTAGTAAGATCATCAAGAGTATTTTTAGAGGAAGAGGGGGACTTACAGTCAGCAATCACATGTTTTCCTTACCCTTTTGAGAAAGCTCACCTTCCTCCAATAATTCATCATCCTCATTCACATTGCTTAATACCAAGTTCAACATTTTCCTTTTCAATCAAGGCCTTCTCATTAAATCCCAACATGTTATCAGAAATAATCCCTATCCCAACGTTTCCAATAACATCTTCCTGATTAAGAGCAGAATAAAGAACAACATCAACATTAGCAGCTTTGTTAGTATTTAATAAGCAATACATGACAGGCAAATCAGATGTAGAAGAACTCAGAGAGATAGAATCCTTTAAACCTTGCTTATCTAAGTTTTCACAATCACTCGACAAACAATCCAAAGCCTCGGGCTGCACAATTGCAACCATATCCACAATAATAGGGGCCTAATGTTCAATCACTAAAAGTAATGGACCAACATCCAGAGGCATAGGTGCATCATCCAACTTAGAATCATTTCCTTCCGTTTCAACCACTAGCGATTATCCTCCTAAACAAGAGGACCCTCTTTCCGTTGAGACTGTTTAGTCACATCTTTATTTTTGTGGAGGTGGGGATGCAACCTAAACCATTAAGCTCTAAGCCTAGCCACACTTCAGTCGGATGCTTTTTAGAAACATCCAGTTCCATATGAACCCGAGCCACAAATGGTTGGGATATAGAAGCAGTGGCCTGATCAGTTGTAAAGGTCTCACAAAAATTGAAGCAAGGAACAAAATTTGAGAATTAAAAAAATGCAATCTTAAGTTCGGAAAAGAAATCCATGCAGGCGCAATAGGCGATTCTTCCCTCACATCAAAGTTAGGCGTCCATTTGAGGATACGCATTTGACAAGCTTGAATGTAGTAGGACCTTCATGCAAAGATACAACTATAATCTAGGTCGTTCGTTAACTGGATAGCCATATGACAAGGGTCCAGTAAATCATCGTGAAAAGCACCATGTAATTTCAAACTAACAAAAAAATTTACGGATCACATCCAAATTAGGGCGACACAAGAGAAATTTATAAACTAGAGTAAGAGCAAATAGATCTACTAACTGAGACACAACTGCATCATTGAACAAAAGCGTCGGGCACCCCTTAAAAGAGGAATGCACAAAGTGGATTTTAGGAGAAGAGGAGGAACCATAAACAACATCCTTGAAGGACCGAGAACGGCCCTCAGGGGTGGAAGCTATCAGGGGGGTTGATGACGATGGGTTCATCATCTCCGGAAGAGAAAATTGAAGGAAAACTCCAAACTAAACCGCGAAAAGCTCAGAAGATGGCCAAATGTTACGAACAGTAAGTGAGAAACCAAACCAGGAAGCCATAGGGCCAAAATCCACTGACCGAATGCCAACTTCCGAACAGAAGCCCTAGATCGCCCAAAAATCGCAAGGGAGAGTAGAGTGCAACGATCACCTGGTATGAGTGTACTTAGCACATCACATGAAGAAGTGATGTTGTTGACCATGTTTTGACGCTTTCTCTTCTAATAGAAGATACAACTATTAATGTGATTGAGTTAATTAAATATTTATTAGAGATAATTATCCATTTTTATCATATATTTTTCAAAAAAAAGTGTCAAAATATTTTGATAAAAAAAGTTTTAAAATAATTTTTTTTTGGGGAATTTTGGGGCCTAAGCCCATATATTAAAGAACCAAAAGGTTACATGTAAAGGTGAATACAAGTAAAGATAACCATACATAAGCAAAGACAAAAACTTATGCAGGCTAAAGATATAAAAAAACTCCAACTATACCACCCTATTAGACCAAAATTACATGTAAAAAAACCACCTAGCTGCCTATAATAAAATAACAAAAACTACAACAAAAGAAATAAAAAAAGAGCCCAAAGGATTCCTGGAACAGCAACAGAATAGCCCAAGATCAGCACATCCGTGAAGAGGGAATTGGATAACCTGAAAAACAGAGCAAAAGCCAAAGCAACTACAGAAAATAGGATCAAGTTACATAGAAAACAAGCTCCAGATATAATTAACCAAGACTCAGAAAATTTGGAAGAGGCAAAAAACCCCTGGTTGCCCGGAGGCCATCCAAGGGGAGTATAATTGTCGAGCAACAATATGGAGCTTCATCATTGTCCTGGTAACAGACCAGTCCAGCCAGACAATAGCCACATCCAATGTATAACAGAGCATCTAACCATCAGATTTTATCAAGAAGAGCATCAGAATATTATCATCAATCCACTTTCCCAGCAACAAGCTTTTAACAGTAAACAGCAAGGAATAAGAGGCGTGGGATTTGAAAATTTTGAAAATCAGCTCCATCTCCATCAAAACACCCAGAATCTCCCAGTCTAGAGTAAAACACCTCCAAAAGCCAGCATAATGACAATGGTGCCAGAACCATAACAAGATAGAGCAGCAAAAAGGAAAGCAAACACCAATCCAGAAATGCAAAGCCTTCCAAGGATAGGTGAAGAAATCGTTAAAGCATGGCCCAAAAACATCCATGAAGCAACCAGAGATGAGCCAATTATCCCAAAATACCAACAAATTTATCTTTAAGCTTATCATGATCATTCCACCGCATAGTTTTGGCTCTAATAGCATTTATAATATCACTTTGGATGTCAGAAGGCGATCTCCAACTATTATTGAACATACGGTTATTACGTTCCCGCCAGGTAAAATAAATAATAGTCACCACAATGAGATAAGAAAACTGCTTTTCCAACCTACCATATTCTCTAATATTATCCAGAAAGTCAAAAACTTGTAAAATGTTTGGCCGAAGATAAAAATTTGCAGTAACAGGAATTAAATCAGTAAGAATGGAGAAAGAGTAATCACATTCAAAGAAAACGTGATAATGGTTCTCCAAGCTGCTGCCACAAAAAGAACAATTACCATGAACCTGAATACCCCTCAAAATAAGATTATCCGCAGTTTTTAATTTCTTCCCCAAAGCCATCCAAGAATAGCAGGAATACCACAAAGCATGTCTCTTATGCCAGACATATTTAAACCAAACCACATTATCCATATGCTCATAAAATTTATTTAAAACCTTGTGAGGAGGAGGGGAGGTGGAGCCCTCCCAGGAAATCACCGGTTGCTCCCCCCAAATATTCGTTTCCAAAATAATAGAAGATATCTCATTCGGCAGGTTGATAGGGAGAGCCCACAAATTATCAACAATAAAATCATTAACCCGAAGGTTAGCCAGCCTACAAGAGAAATATAATTCAGCAAGAGGCTTTTTCTTACACCAAGGGTCCCATAGAAATGAGAGGTTGCAGTTGTTGTGAACAGAGAAGGAGATCGAAGGTAATATAGAGGCAACCACCTTATAGAAAAGCTTCCAAAATTTAGAAGCAGACATCGGTGCAGGTTTCCAAGGAGACAAGTATTTAACTCTATACCAATTCCCAAGCCAAGTATTATTGTTGAATATTCTGAATAAAAAGGAAGTTGCCATCTTATGATACAGATAATCAAAAGAAGGAAGACCCAATCCACCCTTAGTTTTGGGAGTAACCACATTTTTCCAAGAGATCATGTGTAATTTCCTTTAAGAAATGTTACCAAAAAAGAGAAATTTGGAACCAATACTAGTGATTGCTTTCTGACAGCCTTTGGGTATAATAGCCCCCCGGATCCAATAGGCGATAGTGTTGGCAATAGTGAACTTGAGATATTGTAATCTGCCTGCAAAAAAAAGAAATTTTACTTTCCAACCCTTAAGTAGAGTAGAAATCCTACTCAGTAGGGGTTGGAAGTGAGCAAATGTAATAGCAGCTTTGCTCATATCGTCCGGGCCGATTGGAAATCGTCCCGAGACGATCAGTTCAAATTTTGTCCCAGATCATGTACAGAAGCTACAGGATGATTTTCCTGTAGGGATCGTCCGGGCCGATTGGAAATCGTCCCGGGACGATCAGAGCATTTCAAAAGTCAGAGAATAGGGGTTTTTATCGTCCAAGGAAATTAATTATCGTCCTGAGAAATCGTCCCAGGACGATGTCATTTTGTTCAGATCGGCTAGGACGATCGTGCGATCGGCTGGGCCGATCTCAAGTGGATATAAGGAAAAATCAGTCGTTTTGAAGAGAGAGAAAAATAAAATAAATATCTTAAATTTCTGAAGAGAGAGAAAGTCAAGAGAAAAGAGGAAAAAGTGGATTTTTGGGTGACGCCGGTCCGTTTTTGTCCGTCGAGATAGTTCAAGAAAGTGGTGTACGCAAGGTAAGGCACATTCCGCCTTTCTCAATTTTCAGAACGGTGAAGTTTGAACGATTATTCTGTCAAAATTTCATTTCGTTAGCGAATTTTGTCCGTATTTTTCGATTGGTTCAGTTTTTACTGCGTAACTTTTTGCATGTTTTTGGGTGTGCACGTTTTGATTATTTTCTGGAGAATTTTTACCGGATAGTTTTGATTCGGCAGTGTTTTATTTTGACTGTAATTTTTGATGAAGTATGAAATTATCTGGGCAGTAGAATAAAAGTCTTGTAATGTTGTTGTGAATATTCTGTGCTAATTTGTGAAATTAGGAATTTTTGTGTAAATTCTGTATACTGCCGTTATGCCGCTGAATTTTCGTACGATTTCTGAAATGGTCTGGATTTGTTCTGAAATGATATGATATGATTGTGTGCTATGAAAAGGGAGTTATAAGGGGTCGGGATCCTGTGAGATCCTGTCTATGTCAGAGAAATCTGAAAATCTGAAATGAGCTCTGAAATTTAAAAACAAGTTCTGTTCCGGATCCGATGATAAGATTATGTTCTGGTGCTATAAGCACATCTGTTCTGGTGCCATGAGCACAAAGGGAGGCATAAGGGGCCAGAATCTTAGAGATTCTGTCAGTGTCTGGGAAGGGAGGCATAAGGGGTCAGAATCCGTTGAGATTCTGTCTGTGTCAGGGAATCTGTCTGTGTCAGGGAACCATAATTTCTGATTTCCGTACGATTCTGATTTGATCTGATCTGATACGATTCTGATCTGTTCTATTCTGATTTGATCTGATCTGATATGATTCTGATCTGTTCTATTCTAATTTGATCTGATCTGTATAATTCAAGTTTTGGAATTATGATTTCTGTGATATTTGTTCTGTTCCGATTTGGCATATGATTCTATTGATCTGATCTCTGTACGGATTTTGTTTGATATGTTTGATGTGGACTCTGAGGATTTTGATTGGAGGTTTGATGTCTTGCTGAGCTGTTGTAGCTCATCCTTATTTTCTGCGTGGTTTTCAGGTTCTGGGAAAGGGAAGGAAGTCTTGGACTAGAAGTTCAGAGTCTGATCAGTTATATGTATTTTGTACTGTTAATTTTTGTACAGTCATGACTTTATGTTCTATTTTTCTTTCTGTCTGAAAGCCATGATCTGTATTTGTATATGATTCTCTTTTTGAGGAAGAAAAAGATATATGATCTGTTCCGCTGCAATTGATGTTTATAGTTGCTCTGTGTGTCTGTTTTTGTGTGCAAATGTTTGGAAGAAAGTTCTGAAACAAATTTCAAAGCCAGATCTAGGAATCAGTTCAGTCAGTTTGAGTTTGTCGGCGACCCGATGCGAGCGGGATCCGTCCCGGTCGGGTTGGGTCATGACAAGCTTTAGTGGTATCAGAGCAATGGTTTTGGAATTTGGAATTTGGATTGTGAGACAGAGCTATAGAAAGTGATCTGAGTCTGTATGGGGTAGTTTTGGTCTGCTTGGATTTTTATTGTGTTGTTTTTGTGATTAGTTTCCGGATTTTCTAGATTTTCTGGATTTTCTGAATGGATCTGCCAGACCCCGATATGACAGACAGTCAGAGTGCCAGTCAGGTAGCACCAGTGGGTAGTACAGCCCCAGTGGTTGGTGCAGATACGCTTTCCCAGTTTGCTTCTTTGGTTGCTCAGATGATGAGCAAGACTCACAGTAGAGCCTCTACTATTCGATCTGAGGATATTGAAAGACATCTTCAGATAATTTTGAGATTGAAGCCACCGAGGTTTGAGGGCGCTGTTGAGCCCAGAGCAGCTGAGGAGTGGCTGAGGAGATTAGAGAAGACTTTTGACGGCATGTAGTGTCCGTCAGACAGGAAAGTACCTTTGGCAGTTTTTCTGTTAGATGGGGAAGCAGAACACTGGTGGGTAGGCCAGCAGGAAGCGAAATTTTAGGGCAGATTGAACTCTTTGATTTCTTGGGAAGAATTTTCCGAGGTATTTTGATCTTAGTTTGTTCCCCCTTCTGCACGACAGCAGATGCAGGAGAGTTTTCTGAGGCTGGTTCAAGGGAGCAAGACGGTGATGCAGTATGAGGCAGAGTTTACTGCCTTAGCTCGATATGCTCCGCAACTGGTGAGTACTTCTACTGAAAAGTGCTATCGTTTTCTGAGAGGACTACGAGATAGTCTGAGATAGCCCCTGGTACCATTTCACATTTCTGATTTCTCTGAGCTTGTGGAGAGAGCTCGTCTGATAGAGAACGATCTGATGGCTACTCAGCAGCGGTGGACTGCGAGTAGGAAGAGGTTTGGAGGTGATTCGAGTAGTAGTTCCTCTGGCAAGAGGAGATTTATTTCTGGTTCTGGAGACTCCAGGAGGAGTGGACAGTCAGGATTTTCTGGTACTGCTACGACCAGTACGACCAGTTCTGGATCTGTTAGTGGGGCACCTGTGTGCCAGAGTTATGGACGACGACATTTTGGCCAATGCTTCAGGATGACTGGTCAGTGTTTCTGATGTGGTCAGCCAGGATATCAGATTGCAGAGTGTCCACAGGCTGGATTTGATCGACAATCTGAGAGCTTTGTTAAACCTGCCGGTTCAACAGGAAGACCAAGGATTGTTCCTCCAAGCCCTGTGACTGAAGGATTTTCTGGTAGAGGTGGTGGTTCTAGTTCTGTGCCACAGAGACCACCTACTGTTCAGAGGGAGCCTAGTAATTCTGTAGCTTCAGCTCCAGCTCCCGTTCAGCCACGAGTGTACAGTCTGAGTCAGCAGGAGGCTCGAGATGCTCCAAATGTAGTGACAGGTACGATTTATATTTCTGATCAGCCCTGTCGTGTTTTGTTTGACTCTGGAGCCAGTCACTCGTTTTTTTCCGAGCGTTGTTTTGATGCTTTGCATCTGGATTTGATTTTACTTCCGGTTTCTCTTTCTTTGATTTTACCGGCTGGAAGTAATTTGATTGCTCGGAAGTTTTGTTTTTGTGAGATTGATATTGCTGGCAAGAAATGGAAGTCGAGTTTGATTTTGTTGTCAATTTCTTCGTATGATGTGATTTTGGGCATGGATTGGTTGAGTCTGTATGAGGCTTAGATTGACTATTTGAAGAAGCAAGTGAGCTTGCTTATGTCAGGAGAGAGATGTGTATTCCAAGGCTTATGAGGTGTTCTCTCTTGTCTGATTTCTGTATTGGAAATGAGAAGGATGTGGAAGAAGGGTTGTCAGGTATTTTTGGCTTCAGTACGGGATATGAACCTGGAGGTGGGTTCTATTTCTGATATCTCAGTAGTACGAGAGTTTGCAGATGTATTTCCTGAGGCGTTGGTTGGTTTACCTCCGGATAGAGATGTGGAATTCTCTATTGATATTTTTCTGGGTACAGCTCCGATATCAAAAGCTCCATACAGGATGGCACCGAAAGAACTTTTTGAGTTAAAAGTTTAGCTTCAGGAATTGGTGGATAGAGGATTTGTTCGTCCTAGTATTTCTCCTTGGGGAGAACCTATTTTGTTTGTGAAGAAGAAGGACGGAACACTCCGTATGTGTGTTGACTACAGAGATTTGAATAAAGTCACGATCAAGAACAAGTATCCTTTACCACGGATTGATGACTTGTTTGACCAGCTTTCTGGTTCTTCTGTGTTTTTGAAGATTGATTTAAGATCTGGCTATTATCAGGTGAAGGTGAAGGAAGCTGATGTGTTGAAGACAGCTTTCAGTACACGGTACAGACACTACGAGTTCTTGGTTATTCCTTCTGAGGTAACCAATGCACCTGCTATTTTTATGGATCTAATGAACAGAGTGTTCAAGGAGTATCTGGATCAGTTTGTGATCGTCTTCATCGACGATATTCTGGTGTATTCTGCTTCTGAGGATGATCATGCCAGACATTTGAGCATTGTGTTGGAGACTCTGAGACGGCATCAGTTGTATGCTAAGTTCTCCAAGTGTGAATTCTGACTGAAGAGCATTTTTTTTATAGGGCATGTGATTAGCGGTGAAGATATTTCTGTTGATCCCCAGAAAATTCAGGCTGTTGCGAATTGGCCAAGGCCTACTACGGTATTTGAGGTACGTAGTTTCTTAGGCATGGCTGGATACTACAGGAAGTTTGTGAAAGGATTTTCTCAGATTGCTACGCCTCTGACGAGACTGACTCAGAAGTCAGTAGCTTTTGTTTGGACACCGGAGTGTGAGGCTAGTTTTCAGAGATTGAAGGATTGTCTGACTTCAGCTCCAATGCTAGTACTACCGTAAGGTACGGAAGGATTTTAAGTGTTCAGTGATGCTTCACTGAAAGGTTTGGGATGTGTGTTGCATCAGCATGGTAAGGTAATTGCTTATGCTTCGAGACAATTAAAACCACATGAAAAGAATTACCCGACACATGATTTGGAATTAGCTGCAGTTGTTTTTACTTTGAAGATTTGGCGTTATTATCTGTATGGTGTCAGATGTATGATCTTTATGGATCACAAGAGTTTGAAGTACATTTTCACTCAGAAGGATCTGAATTTGAGGCAAAGAATGTGGCTTGAGTTGATCAAGGACTACGATCTAACGATTCAGTATCAGCCTGGTAAGGCTAATGTGGTAGCGGATGCTCTGAGTAGGAAATCTTCTGGATTATCAGGTATTCAGCTCACTTCTGATGAGTATCTGATACGAGATATGGAAAGATTACAGTTAGAGGTGATTTCCTCTACTGGTGCGGATTCTGGAGTTTTGACTCAGTTGAGCATTCAGTCTTCTTTGGAAGACAGGATTCAGGAAGTCCAGAAGTTAGATTGTGATTATTCGACGTTGATTGCTCAGATTGAAGCTGGAAAGAAACCTGAACTCCGAGTTTCTGATTCTAGTACTATTTTCTGCAAGAACAAATTGTGGATTCCTGTGTTTGGAGATTTGAGGAAAGAGATTCTGTATGAATCTCATCATTCAAGCTACACTGTTCATCCGGGAAGTGGTAAGATGTACGAAGATATGAAGAGTTTGTTCTGGTGGCCAGGAATGAAAAAGGATGTAGCAGATTTTGTTACTAGATGCGAGGCCTGTCAGTTGGTGAATGCAGAGCATCAGCGACCAGGAGGACTTTTACAGTCGTTGCCTATTCCTGAGTGGAAGTGGGAGGAGATAACGATGGACGTTGCTATGGGTTTTCCTCAATTAAGGCAAGGGCACGATGCCATTTGGGTGATTGTGGATCGATTGACGAAGTCTGCTCATTTTCTTCCGATCAGGCAGACCGATCCGGTAGATCGATTGGCACAGGTATATGTGAAAGAGATTGTCAGATTACACGGTGTGCCTAAGGTGATTGTTTCTGATCGAGATGGACGGTTTACTTCCAGAGTTTGGAAGAGTATTCAGCAAGGTTTGGGTACGAAGTTACATTTTAGTACATCTTTTCATCCGCAGACTGACGGACAGGTTGAAAGGACTATTCAAGTACTGGAAGATCTGTTGAGACTATGTGTTTTAGATTTTAGAGGAAGCTAGGAAGATCATATTCCTCTTATAGAGTTTGCTTACAATAACAGTTTTCAGTCCAGTATTGGTATGACACCTTATGAAGCTCTGTATGGCCGGAAGTGTAGAAATCCTTTGACTCTGACTGAGGTTGGAGATAGACAGGAGATGGGTGCCACTTTTGTAGAGGAAACTGTTAAGAAAGTCAATTTGATAAAAGAAAGATTGAAAGCTGCACAAGATCGACAGCAGAAATATTATAATCAGAAGCACAGGTTTGTTGAATTTCAAGTTGGTGACTTTGTGTATGTCAAAGTCAGTCTAATGAAGGGTGTGAGCAGATTTGGTAGAGTGAGTAAGCTCAGTCCAAGGTATGTTGGATCTTTTGAAATCCTTGAAAGGATTGATAAATCTGCTTATCGGCTGTTGTTATCTGATCAGATGTCCGATATTCATAATGTGTTCCACGTATCTACTTTGAGAAAGTGGATATCTGACTATGGAAAGAAAGTGTTTGTTGATGAGGTTGAGATTCAGGAGAATCTGGGATATAAAGAAGAACCCGAGTTGATTCTAGCTTACGATGTTCGTAAGTTGAGAAGTAAACAGATTCCGATGGTTAAGGTGTATTGGAAGCACCAAACTGCACGAGAAGCGACTTGGGAGAAAGAGTCGGACATGAGGAAGTCGTATCCGTATTTGTTTTGACCGAGTTTTGATTGGACAATGTCGAGGACGACATTTTTTTTTAGTTGGGGAGATTGTAATAGCAGCTTTGCTCATATCGTCCGGGCCGATTGGAAATCGTCCCGGGACGATCAGTTCAAATTTTGTCCCAGATAATGTACAGAAGCTACATGATGATTTTCCTGTAGGGATCGTCCGGGCCGATTGGAAATCGTCCCGGGACGATCAGAGCATTTCAAAAGTCAGAGAATAGGGGTTTTTATTATCCAAGAAAATTAATTATCATCTTGAGAAATCGTCCCAAGACGATGTCATTTTGTTCAGATCGGCCAGGACGATCGTGCGATCGGCCGGGCCGATCTCTAGTGGATATAAGAAAAAATCAGTCGTTTTGAAGAGAGAGAAAAATCAAATAAATATCTTAAATTTCTATGGAGAGAGAAAGTCGAGAGAAAAGAGGAAAAAGTGGATTTTAGGGTGAAGCCGGTCTGTTTTCGTCCGTCGAGACAGTTCAAGAAAGTGGTGTACGCAAGGTAAGACACATTCCGCCTTTCTCAATTTTCAGAACGGTGAAGTTTGAACGATTATTCTATCCGGATTTCATTTTCGTTAGCGAATTTCGTCCGTATTTTCCGATTGGTTCAGTTTTTACCGCGTAACTTTTGGTATGTTTTTGAGGTGCCGAGTGTGCACGTTTTGATAATTTTATGGAGAATATTTACCGGATAGTTTTGATTCGGCGGTGTTTTATTTTGACTGTAATTTCTGATGAAGTCTGAAATTATCTGGGCAGTAGAATAAAAGTCTTGTAATATTGTTGTGAATATTCTATGCTAATTTGGTAATTTGTGAAATTAAGAATTTTTGTGTAAATTCCGTATACTGTCGTTATGCCGCTGGATTTTCGTACGATTTCTAAAATGGTCCGGATTTATTCTTAAATGATATGATATGATTGTGTGCTATGAAAAGGGAGTTATAAGGGGTCGGGATCTTGTGAGATCCTGTCTGTGTCAGGGAAATCTGAAAATCTGAAATGAGCTATGAAATCTGAAAATAAGTTCTGTTCCGGATCCGATGATAAGATTATGTTCTGGTGCTATAAGCACATCTGTTCTGGTGCCATGAGCACAAAGGGAGGCATAAGGGGCAGGAATCCGAGAGATTTTGTCAGTGTCTAGGAAGGGAGGCATAAGGGGCCAGAATCCGTAGAGATTCTGTCTGTGTAAGGGAATATGTTCTGTATTTTGATATGTTCTGTATTGATATAATTTCTGATTTCCGTACGATCCTGATTTGATCTGATCTGACACGATTCTGATCTATTCTGTTCTGATTTGATCTGATCGGATACGATTTTGATATGTTATATTCTGATTTGATCTGATCTATATAATTCAAGTTTTGGAATTATGATTTCTGTGATATTTGTTCTATTCTGATTTGGCATATGATTCTATTGATCTGATCTATGTACGGATTTTGTTTGATATGTTTGATGTGAACTCTGAGGATTTTGATTGGAGGTTTGATGCCTTGCTGAGCTGTTGTAGCTCATCCTTGTTTTATGCGTGATTTTCAGGTTCTGGGAAAGGGAAGGAAGTCTTGGACTAGAAGTTCAGAGTCTGATCAGTTATAGGTATTTTGTACTGTTGATTTTTATACAGTCATTGCTTTCTGTTCTATTTTTCTTTCTGTCTGAAAGCCATGATCTGTATTTGTATATGATTCTCTTTTTGAGGAAGAAAAATATATATGATCTGTTCTGCTGCAATTGATGTTTATAGTTGCTCTGTGTGTCTGTTTCTGTGTGTAAATGTTTGGAAGAAAGTTCTGAAAAAAATTCCAAAGCTAGATCCTGGAATCAGTTCAGTTAGTTTGAGTTTGTTGGCGACCCGATGCGAGCGGGATTCGTCCCGGTCGGGTTGGGTCATGACAGCAAATTTAAGTCTGGAGGAGGAAATTGGAATGCCCAAATAAGTAATAAAGTCATCCACCCTAGCAATCCCAAGAGTAGCCTCAATGACATTATTTGAAAGAGCACTTTTGGAGAGCATGAGAGAGCTTTTCAAAGGATTGATGAGCAAACCGGATGCATCAGCAAAGGTATGAAGAATATTATTGAGAGAAATAACATTCTCCACCTTGGCCTTAACAAAAACTAATAAATCATCCGCATACATAAGATGGTTGATATTGAGGTTTTGAGACATAATGCCTTCAAACTTCGCTTGAACATTCATGCTAGAAGATAGAGCATCCATAACAATACAAAATAGAAGAGGAGAAAGAGGGCACCCCTGTCTTAAACCCGAGGAAGAGGAGAAGAATCCTTCCAAAACCCCATTAAGACAAATAGAGAAATGGACATCCAAAATGCATCCTTTAATCCAATTTATAAAAATCTCGGGGAAACATTTTTGTCTAAGCCTATTAATTAAAAAGGTACGAGAGACAGAGTCAAAAGCTTTCTTGATGTCAAGCTTGGCACAAAAATATTTGTGATTATCTTTAAACTCCCTCAATACTTCAGAGGCCAGAACAATGTTATCAGTGGAACACCTTTTAGAAATAAACCCAGCTTGGCTGTCATGAATGATTAGAGGAAGAATGGGTTTCATCCTATTGGCAAGAATCTTAGCCACAATCTTGTAAAAGACATTGCATAAGGAGATGGGTCTTAAATCAGAAATGGCATTAGAGTGAGTGCCCTTAGGAATGAGAATAATTACAGTAGCTTTAACCTCTTTAGGTAAGTAACCAGTTGCAAAAAAATGTTTGATAGCTCTACAAAGGTTAAAACCAATAATGTGCCAAGTCTTCTGGTAGAAACCAAAGGAAAACCCATCAGGGCCGGGAGTAGAAGTGAATTTACCTTCAAAAACCACTTTTTTAATTTCTTCATTAGTAACCGGAGTAATAAGACCTGAAATGAATTGAGAAGGAACCAAATTTCCAACCGGCATATCATAAGAATTTTCAAAAGGAGGAGATGTAGAGTTATAAATCCCTTTGAAGTGACCAATAATAGCAGAAGCCAGATCTTCATGAGAGGAAAGAAAACCATTCACAGAAGCAAGCTCATTAATCGTGTTTCAATTTTTTCTAGATCTAATCTTGGCATAAAGGAAACCAAGATCATCCTCACCATGTGAAAGCCAATAAGCCTTAGCTCTCTGAGATGTCCAAGAAACCCAAGTGGCTTGGAATGAGGCCAAACGATTGTTTGTATCTTTCAGGGAGATATTCAAAGCTTGGTTTAAATGATCAGTTTGAATATCTAATAAAAGTTGATGTTGGAGGCTCTTTAACTCTAAAATGCCATTGGAAATATAATTCGAAGAGTTCCACTTCTTACTCCTAATGGTAAGTTTAAGATGCTTCAAGAAGTCATAGAAAAAGGCATTAGGACTAGCCCTCACCTGCCCAAGAAAAGCATTGCAAACCTCCTCCCAGAAGTCATCAATTTCAGTCCAAAAAGCCTTGAACATGAATCTAGAAGGCTTTCTTTTAACACGGGCAGCAAACAAAATTAAAGGGGAATGGTCAGACCCCGAATGATCCTCAACTTTATAATAAGCCGTAGGGAACAAGTCCAGAAAAGCAGAATTTACCATCATACGATCTAGCTTAATGTGAATGGGCTCAAGGCTTCTTTGATTATACCAAGTAAAAAACAACCCCACCGAAGCCAAATCTTGAATCCCAGCATCAAAGATGAAGTTGTTAAGCTCTCCCAGCCTATCAGCCATCAAGAGATTCCCATCAGCTTTTTCTTCCTGAAATCTACAACAGTTGAAATCCCCCATGAGAATCCATGGAAGATCAATAGCAGCCGACAGTCCCAACAAGTCATCCCAAAGGACTTTCATATCCACCAGCTCATTCGAAGCATAGACAACAGACATATAAAAGGAGGAAGAGACCCCGCTTCTACAATGTCGTGAATAACTTGAGACGAAGTGAAAGAGGGAGTAAAAGTTAACTGGGTAGAGTCCCACTTAACCCAAATTCTACCAGGAGAAGAGTAAGAGAAATTGTCACAACATTTTTCATTATCGAAAAGGATACGGGAAGAATAAAACAAAGAATCACGAGGAGAAGGATGATGAATTTTGGCTTCTAAAATGCAAAGAAGTTTTAGGTTAAAGGATGAAATAAGATCTTTACACATCTTGGCTTTGTTAGGGTGATTAAAACCCCTAATGTTCCAAGCCACCATAGCAGGCAAAGACATGGATTATTTTGGTTTTTTGGCCTTCTTGGCCGTTTTTTGCTTGGGTTTTTTGGCTGGAGAATTGGAATTTTCAGAAGGTTTGGAAGAGGAGGAAGAAGCTTTGAGAATTGTGGAGGGTTTAAGGATGACCACATCAGTTTTAGATGAGGAAGAGATTTCTTCATCTAATGAGTCTTCCTTCGGAGAGTCAAGAATGTCCACCGGGAGAGAAGCAAAACTATTAGCCAGAATAACTTGTGAGGGGCGGAAAAGCATGTGTGGTAATAGTTGTTTCGAAGAGGAGGATTCTGTGTGAGGAAGATTAAGGTTTATAAGTGGAGGATTATTATGCGAAGAAGATAGAGGCTGATGAACTGAATCATGATCCACATTAAGAACAATAGAATCAACAGAAGGTAGCTTATCTAAAATGGGTTCTACATTAGGGACAATAAGATTGACAGGTTGCTTAGAAGGAGAAGAGATGGGCACATAAATAGGAGAAGGATTAGAAGATGAATTAACACAAGGAATAGAGGACGAACTAGGTAAATCTGAGGTAGGGGCTGGTTGGGAAGTAGCGACAGATGGTCGAGAGGCAGAGCGAGCAATTCTGTTACCAGGCAATCTGCATTGACTTCTACCTCTGAAGGTCGGTTTAGGAGGTAGAGATGGCTTGGGATCCGGATTTGATGGGCAAAGAGCGAATGGATGAATGATGGAACCTCAGCCTTCACACCTCGTTGGTTTCCAGTCGTAAACCACCTTCAGGACTAAGTCCTCTCCGTCAATTTCCAGAGGAATTTCCTCCGGCAAAATAGAGTTTTTATCCACTTGAACACAGATTCTCGCAAAGGTAAGCCTAGTTCGCTTAGAAGTTAATGAATCCACATATAAAGGTATCCCAATATAACTAGCAATCTTAGAGATACCTGAAGGGGTCCAGAGAGCTAAAGGCAGGTTAAGTATTTTGATCCACAGGGGAATCACAGCAGTTTCATCACGTTTAGGTTGGAATTTGGGCGACCATTTTTGGAGGAAGAACGGCTTACCCAAGAGAAACCAGGGACCACCCGACCAGATCATGTCAAAGTCCTCCACACAAGTGAACTTCAATAGGAAGAAATCATCAGCTAGCGAAAGAAGAGAAAACGAACCTTTAAGTTTCCAAGCTTTAGACATTGCAGCAAGTAACCGCTCATAATAAGGCCTTTGCCCTAAAGAGTATCCAACAAGGGAAAGTTCCCACAGCCCTTTTCCTTCAGAGAGCTCATTAGCCGCAAAAGAAAGTTTTTTGGTCGGATTGACGAAGGACATCGGTCACTCATCCCTAGCCGACGAAGGAGCAAAAATATTACTTGCATAGGAAATGGTAGGAGGAAGAGGAGGAGCGGCCCCAAGAACAAAAGAGTTACCCGGGAGTGGGGGAAAAACTATAGGGTTAGCAGCCATCACGGCCAGGCGGCCGGGAGGAAATCACGCCAAACCCTAAAAACCAAAGCTTCTCTTTCTAACTCTTCCCTCGCTTCCCAACTTTTTTCCGTTTTAAAATAATTAATTTTATTTTAATATAATTATAATATATATTAAATTAACTAAAATTTATTTTATATTTAAAATTTTAAATTAAAAAATTGACAGAAAAAAAAAATCTGTTCTATTACTTTTTTTTCTATAATTTCTTTCACTTATGTTGTTGAAACATCAATCGATTACTTGTTCCGAGGAGAAATGAAGGACTTTTTTGGTCCCAACGATATGGAAAACAGGTTGGCAGTTTCATTTTTTGTCAACATCACATCAGTATGGTCTCCGCGCCGGTTCATAAAATTTAAATTTTACAAATTTCTCAAATTTAAATTTTTTATTTTTCACATATAAAATAAATAAATGTTTTAATTTTGAAATGTTTTTTTTTTAATTTGGAATTTGCTTAAATCCATTTTGTCGCATCATCTTCCTCGCCCGAGTCCACTGCTGGTAGGGGTGTCAATTTCGGGTCACGGGTCGGGTTCGGGTCGGACCAGAAACTGACCCGGGTTCAAACTGGTCGACCCTAACCCGACCCGGTTAGGAAAACGGGTCGGAAATGCGAACTCGGACCCGACTCGGCGGGTTGCCGGGTTAACCCGACCCGCCCCGGGAATGCTGGTCGCGCTGGGTCGCGCGAACGCCGCGGAGCTAGGTCACGTGGGGTTGGGTCGCGCGCGAAGCTGGGTAGCGCGGGGTTGGGTCGAGCGGGCCTGTGTCGCGCGGACGCCGCGGTGCTGAGTCGCGGTGCGGTGGTCGTGCGGTCACGGTGGTCGCGGTCACAGAGCTGGGTCGCGTGCGGAGCTGTCGCGCAGTGGAGTCGGCGGAGCGGTCGCTGCGCGGGGTCGAGCGCCGTTTTTCGTGCGGCAGCGGGGCGGGCTTGGTCGCGGGTTAGGTTAAAACGGGTTCGCGGGTTGACCCGGCAACCCGCCGGGTCAACCCGAACCCGACCCGTTTTTCAAACGGGTTGATTTCTGGAACCCGAACCTGACCCGTTTTGAAATCGGGTCGGGTCCAACCCGGATTTTTCGGGTCGGGTCCGGATCGAGTTTTCGTGTCGTGTCAAATATTGACACCCCTAACTGCTGGTCACTGGTCACTGTATGCACTTACTATTTATTAATTGTTGAACGGAGTGAGATTTTTTATTTTTTTACTGTCGAATTAAAAATTACCATTAAAATTTTATTCGAATTTGGGACTGACATCGAAGATTTAGAAACAAAACTAAAATTTTAATATGAAAATAATTTGTGCTCGTAAAAAAATTATAATTAAGTGCAACACCTATAATTTCTCCTTAATTAATTAATTATCAACATTATGAAATATCATAAATATGGATTTATACAAAATTTATTTTAATTTTATATAATTATCATTACAGGAATCTCACGTTTTCCTGCTTCAGCTTTATTTAAAGCATCTATCCAAATTTATTTTAAATGATTGTTTTTTTTTTCTTTAATCTTTAAACAGTCAACTTCAATGTAAACTAAATTATTAATAGTTGGTCGCAACAAGTTCAACAGTAGCTTAATTTCAAGTATATTTGCTCTATATCTCATGATGTACTTATTTTAAATAGGATTTTAAGAAAATGTGCAAAATCAAAAGGTTTGGCAACTGGAAAGAGAATATTTTCCGTTCAAATATCGGACAATCAGGAGACAAATCTGAATGTGCCATGTTATTTTTTGTAGTATCGTGGCTGTGTACCGGGTGAAATGGCGAGTTCTGATTCGTCTCCAAACGATCCGGTATCCGCACAGAATAATTTATCCCCCATGTCCCTACTATAGCTCCGCCCAAGTTGTCCTTGTTCGCTACTCGATGTCATATCCATTACCTTGCATTGATTGTTGTCATTACCTTACCAAAATGTGGATTTCTCGGCTATCAATGTATTTAGGCAACCTTTGATGAGTTCTAGGTTGCGAGCAACATCATTTACGAAAGAGTTTTATTTTGAGAACTCTATGGAATTTTTTTTGAAGATTTCAGTTGCAAAGTGTAGGGACGAGATCAATAATGACTTCAAGATTAAGTTTCTGAAACCTTGACAGCAAGAACCGAAAGAAAGCTAGAGAAGAAAGAGGAGAGATTGGAAACAATAAAGTTTTATTGTATATATTTTCTGTACAGTACATGAGTGTATATATAGACAAATAATGCAGTAAATGATCAATGGTAGGAGGCCACGTGTTATCTTGATAATAGCTCAAGATGACGACATATCTAATAGGCCCCCTCAAGTTGGTGCATCCGGAGCGATGACTAGCTTGATGGATACTCTTGAAACGAGGTGCTGAGAGGGGCTTGGTGAGCAAATCGGCTAACTGATATTTGGTAGAGATATGATGAACTTGGATGGTCTTGTCTTTAATGAAATTGTGAATGTAATAACAATCGACTTCAATGTGTTTGGTGTGTGCGTGAAACACAAGGTTGTTGGCCAGTGCGATAGCTGACGTATTGTCGCAGAACAGTGGGGTGGCATTGGTTTGGGTGCGATTGAGTTCTTGAAGAAGCCGATGTATCCAAGTTATTTCGGTGGCAGCTGCGGCTAAAGGGCGGTATTCTGCTTCTGTGGAGGATCGAGCGACAGCTGTTTGTTTCTTCACACTCCAGGAGATGAGGGATGATCCCAGGAAGTTGTAATAGCCCATAGTAGATTTTTTTGTCGACTTCATCATCGGCCCAATCAGAATCTACATAGAAGCGAAGTGTCAGTTTGTCACGAAGGAGATGTAGACTGGTGTGAATTGTTCTCTGTATGTATATGAATAGGCGTTTGAGAGCTTCGAAGTGTGCGTTCGTTGGGTTTCGCATGTGTTGACTGGCCTTGTTGACAGCAAACGAGAGATCCGGCCTCGTGAGAGTCAGGTATTACAGTGAGCCAGCAAGTTGACAATATAATGAAGGGTTAGAGAAGGCATTAGAATGTGAATTAATATGAGAGGTCTTAAGTTGAGAGGATGTAGAGACTAGTTTGCAGTTAGACATACCTGCCCGAGAAAGAATTATTTGTGCGAACCGGCTTTGATTGAGATGTAAGCCATAAGTGATGTGCACCACTTGAGTTCCTAAAACCTGAGATAGGGTGTTGAGGTCCTTCATGGTGAATTTGGAGCTGGAGTTGGCAATGAGTTTCTTGATGGCCTTATGACAATTGCCAGTAAGAATAATGTCATTGACGTATACTAGAAAGTACAAGGAGACATCATTATTGTTGTAGATAAGTAGAGAGGTATCAGATGAGCTGAATCGAAAGCCAAGAGTTTGTAAGTGACCAGAGAACGCAGCGAACCATTCACGAGGAGATTGCTTAAGGTTATATAGAGCCTTTTTCAACCGACATACATAATTGGGATGAAGTTCGTCGATGAAGCCGATAGGTTTTTTCATATAAATTTTTTTATTGAGGTTATCGTGTAGAAATGCGTTGGATACATTTAGTTGATGGATTGGCTAGCCGTGGTGTAAAGCGATGATAAGAAGAATTATAACAGTAGGAATTTTTGCGACAGGGCTAAAGGATTCTGTGTAATCAAGACCGTATTCTTGATTGAAACATTTGTCTATGAGTCGGGCTTTGTAGCGAGCAAGAGTTCCGTCAGCTAAGTATTTGGTGCAGAACATCAATCTGTAACCAAGGACGTTTTTATGTGGAGTTAGGGGAACAAGGTCCCAAGTACCATGTGACTTAAGGGCTTGAAATTCTTTGGACATGACATTTTGCCACTGAGCATAGCAAGCCACTTCATTATACGTGGTGTGATCAGAAGAGGGAGTTGTGTGAATGAGATTAAAGATTATTTTTTGTTTAAGATTGATGGTTTTGGACCGAGTGATCATGTGATGTGTAGGTTGAGGTGTGTGCGTGTGTGTGTGTGTGTGTGGGGGGGGGGGGTTGGAAGTTTGAGACATGAGAAGTGGTGGGTGAGGGTCGGTGGTAGGGGAAGAAATGTGTGAGGCAGTGGGAGTAGTGTTGTTGGACGTGGAGGGAATGGGAGTGGAGGTTGGGGTAGGGGGGGTGGGGGAGGAGTGAGGCTCAGTGTGGAGCTAGAGGAGTTGGTAGGGACATTGTGATGATATGGAAAGATTGCTTCATTGAAGATTAAATGTCGAGAGATGTAGACCCAACCTATTTAAGGATGGAGACAATGACATCCTTTTTGTGATGATGCATATCCAATGAATACACACGATATAGAGAGAGGGGAAAGTTTTGAATTATTATAGGGTCATGGCCAGAGATAGGAAATACAACCAAAGATTTTGAGATGGTTATAGCTAACTGGTTTGTGGTATAGAATATGATATGGGCTGAGATTTTTGAGAGTGTGAGTAGGTATATGATTTATTAGGTAAACTAAGGTCAGAAGGGCTTCTACCCAAAGAGACTAAGGGAGATGAGCATCGATGGGAAGGCTACGAATGGTTTCAAGAAGGTGTCTGCGTTTTCATTCATTGACACTGTTTTGAGAGGGTGTGTAAGGGCAGGTGTATTTGTGGGTGATACCTAGTTGTTTGAAAAATATTGTAATTTGAGATTTAGGAATTTGCCACCACCGTCAGATCTGAAGGTCTTGATTTGAGCATTAAATTGGCTAGTGATCATTTTATTGAATTCGACAAATTTAGTGAATACATCATATTTATAAGTAAGGGATAAACCTGACAGAATTTGGAACAGTCGTCATTGAACGAAACATAATATTTGAATCCTTGAGTAGAGGTGATGGGGGCAGGACCCCAGACATTAGAATGCACTAAATCAAATGATTTAAGACTACAATTTGGAGAACGATTGAAAGGTAAACGTTGGCTCTTAGCCAATCTACAAGAATTATAATGTTTATTAAGTTTATTATTCACAAAGAAGGAATGTGTTTGTGTAATTGTTGAATGGTGCTAGACACCGGATGACCTAAGCGCTTATGCCAAAGATTGGAAACTTCTTGAGCTGAAAAGTGTGCAAGAGTTGGTTTGCGGAGAGCGGACCAAATGGGATATAGGCCATCAAGGCATGGACCCTTGAGTAGCAAGTGACCCGTCATCGATTCATGAATTTAAAAACTGTTAGCTGAGAATTTAATGGTACACTTGTTGTCTTTGGTTAGGTGACGGATAGAAATTAAGTTGAATGAGAGGTTAGGAATGTGAAGTAAGTATTGGAGGTAGAGGTTACCTGATGGAGTTGGTAATATACCTTTATCGGAGTTGTGAATAGGAATTTGATTGTCGTTTCCTAGAGTGACTGATGAGCACTAGTGTAAGGCTTGATTGATTGAATCTGAGATAAATCAGATGTGAGGTGGCTGGTTGCACCTATGTCAAGAATCCAATCATTGGAATTGTTTGAGTTGGATGGGGATAATAGGGTTGTTTTGCTTGTTTCTTCCAAGTATGACCGACATGACGATGCCAACACTTAATGGTGGAATGTCCGAATTTGGAACAGATTTGGCATGTGATGGCTCCGGAGTTCTGTTTGTCTATGCTAGTTCGAGGGAAACGACTTGAGGATGAAGATCGACCTCGATTGGGAGGGTATTGCAGCCTCATCCGCGGTAAGTTATGAGAGCCATTGAAGGATCGGTAAGTTGGAGATTCTGAACATCTTTGGTAGCTTCTTGAATTAGATTTAATTCTTTGTTATAGAGGAGCGTGTAGATATCGTAAAGGCTCAATAGTTGCAGATTCGTCTGAATGACGGTTTTGAATGCCTGGTAATGAGAGGGAAGACCATTGAGGGTATAGAAGATAATTTCTTTAGGATCAAGTAGGGATTTGGTTTCTACAATGGCGTTAACTAAATATTTGATTGCGAGCATATATTGCGACATGTTCTAATTTTTCATGGATAGGTGATGGAGTTCATTCTGAAGCTGGATAGTTCTTGAACGAGTTGAAGATTGAAGGTGGTGGGCGATTGTGTCCCAAATATCAGAATAGTGGTCGAGAGAGAGAAAATAGGGGAGAATACTTGGGAAAATAATGGAATAGAGTGCGGTAGCAAGATTTTGCTCAAGAAGGGTCTAGGTTTGAAAGGATAGAGTAGAGAAAGAGGGTGGGTCGTGCAAAGAAGGACATGTACAGGTTCCATTGAGGAAGCCGTTGAACCCGTTCGCTTTAAACATTTTGAGGACTTGAGAGTGCCAGATCGGATAGTTTTTAGCGGTGAGGGTGAGGGAGGTGATGCCTTTAATGTTGCTCATATAAAATTTGAGTTGTTGAGGAATCAGTTGCTAATCAAAGGGGGCGCTGGAGTTTCGCCTGGCATCGGTCGTAGCGGCTGCCCATGAGGATGGATGGGATGTGCTAGAGAGGAAAAAAAATGGAGGTTCACGAGAAGACCTGCTCTGATACCATGAAACATTGACAGCAAGAACCAAAGAAAGCTAGAGACGAAAGAAGACGGAGGAAGAAGAGTGATTGGAAACAGTAAAGTTTATTGTATATATTTTCTATATAGTACATGAGTTATATAGACAAATAATGCAGTAAGTGACCAGTGGTAGGAGGCCACGTGTTATCTTGATAAAAGCTCAAGATGACGACATATCTAATAGTCTTCTAAGTGGATGATTACTTTTAAGCAATTTTGACCTACTTTACCGATTCAATTTTTTACAAACATAATCATTTAACAAAATAATATAGATATGTAACAATTTAATTATGTTTATCTAATAATTTAATTTTATTGAGAAATAATAGAAATTTAAAACTATTCTTATCATGTATTAATGTATCTTGATTATTTTACAGTGGAGGGGATTTGATATACATAGTATTAAAAACTATAAGATTTATATATTTAACACAAATTTTACTATTTATATGCTACACAAATATTAACTTTGATATATCATCAAAAAATTATCTTGATCTAGCATGAATCTCGAGAAAAAATCAAGTTGAAACTTCAAAAATTAAATCGGAGACCATCTAAACTCAGATTTCAGCAAACTTATAGTCAATCTGAACGTCTCATAAAAATGAACCAAACGACAACAAATTAAACTTAATCTGAGCCCAAATGATCTAAATCAAAGACCCGAAGCGCATTTGGAAGGTTCAATCCATAATTTGGATTACCTAACAGTTTCCAAACCGTATATGCTTATAGTCAAATTGAGGAGCTCGATGAGACAAATCTAACAAGTTCAAGATCATCAAATTCTGATACCATTAAGACATTCAAATGCCCAATAAACGATCCACGATCAAGGGATTCAACACTGGGCTTTCGTTCAAACCACTTCCAATTCACCCTTGATCTTCCCCCTATTTAGTGGCCATGTCACTCTCTAAAAAGTATAAATAGACTCCTCATTTTTCATGAAAGGGGACCAAGCAAAAGGAGAAGAGAAGCAATCAAGGAAGTAAGAAGAGAAGAGAATCAAACAAGAAAGCAAGAAGAGGAGGAGAGCTTTCTTTCCACCAGACTCCTCCTCGAATACCACCAAACTTCCACCCAGCAGCCGACCGACGGTGGAGTTATGTCCAACTGCCAACTACTACCGAAGTTCTGCCCAACTACCAACTGACGCACGAGTTCTACTCGACTACCCGACCGCTGTCTAACGCCGGGGTTCTGCTCGATAGTCGATTGATGTTGAATTTCTTTCTGATTGTTAATTGAAGCTGGATTTGACGTGCCCCCAAACGGCACGCCTGAAATGATCGAGGCACCAGTGCTTCTGCTGGCGGCCGGTCGATTCTGCCACCAACGCACGTTTGAGCCAAAATTTTCAGCCCGGACAGTCCAAATTCAACATTTTTGGGGTCCCTAAAACTATTCTTTGACGTTTCAGATTAAATTTTGACACATTCGAAGCTTAATAGAGCTTCTATGATCAAGTTTAAGCAAATTTAAATTTTTTTGACCTCAAGTTTTTCACCATTCAAGTAATTGAAAAATTAGTAACACATATTTCTGAACTTCTAGAGCTTCGAAAATATGGGTAAAAGATAAATCTTCAAAACATTATCTTGATCAGACATGAATCTCAAGGAAAAATCAAGTTGGAAATTTAAAAAATTAAACAAAAAACCATGTGAACTCCAATTTCAGCAAACTTATATTCGTACTGAATGTCTTGGAAATACGAACCCAACGACACCAAATTTAACTCAATCCAAGCCAAAATAAGTCCACATCAAATACCTAAAGCGCTTTTGGAAGGATGAATCCATAATTTGGATTACCAACCAGTTTCCAAATGTCGCATGCTTATAGTCGAATCAAGAAGCTCGACGAGAAGAATAAAATGAGCCCAAGATCATCATAAATATCATTAAGATATTCAAATGCCTAGAAAACGGTCCACGATTAAAGGATTCAACATCGGTCGTCCATTCAAATCACTCCCAATTTACCCTTGATCTTCCCCCTATTTTTTGGCCATGCCACTCTAAAAAAACTATAAATTGACCCATCATTTCTCATGAGAGGGGACCCAACAAAGAAGAGAAGAGAAGAGAAGGAAGAAAGGAAGCAAGAAGAGAAGGAAGAAAAGAAAGAGAAGAAAGAGAGATTTCTTGCCATCTAACTCCTCATCGACCACCGCTAGACTTCCACTCAACAGCCGACCGACGTCGGAGTTCTGCCCGATCGCTAACCAACGGCGAAGTTCTACCACACTACCAACTAATGTCGGAGTTCTTCCTGACTATCGACTTATGCTAGAGTTCTGCCCGACCCCGTCTGATACCGAAGTTCTGCTCGGCAGCCGACTGACGTCGAATTTCTTTCTGATCGTCAATTGAAACTAGATTTCTGTCTGACCACCAAACAACGCAGGATCTTCAATCTCTGTTTTTAACTTGATTTCAACCTGACGGTTGATTATTATAATCTGATCACCCCCAATTTCTGGGACAAGTCAATCACTTGTAATAAATTCAAACACTAGTGGATTCTTTTTCAGTGGATGTGGCCTTATAATTTTTCCCTTTTTTAGGTTTTTTCAAGTAAAAATTTTGGTGTTCTTTCATCTTCTATTTGTGTACTGGATATTCATACAATGCTAAGATGAAAAATTCTAACTATATCGCTGCGTATATTTCAACGCACAACAAACTTAATTAAGGATCTCATCAGATCATTACTAGTCCGATCAAAGCCTTCTTCTTATGAGCTCATTCATCAATTCCACTTTTTTTAAGTCCTCCATGAGAGCTATAGAGGGCTCCTTCACACATTCCTAAAATGTTAATCACATCAACACATTTGCTTGCAAGTTCTCTTGAGTGGAAAAGAAGGGAGAGCACATAGAGCTCTCTGAGGGAGATCATTAATGACTTCATCAACATGCTCTCATGAGCAAAAGGGAATGTGTGAAAGATGATGGGTGATAAGATCTGCAAGCACGAATTTTAATGATATGTCATGATGCAGTGGATCGGTGGAAGAAAATGATCTACTAAAAAGGATACACAAAACCAAGGAACAAACCAAACTTAAAAGCTCAAATTATCATATATCTTGTTTCCTCCTCCCTCCCCACTCCAATAGCTATATTCATAAGCTATTCATAGAACCTTCTAGAAAATATGTAACAAACTAAATAAATTATTCATAAGGTAAGCTATAACTAAGATGTTCTATATCATTTTATTTTATTTTAATAATTTGAATGTTATGATTCAAATTATGAAATTTAAATATTAATATTTTATATGTTACGAGGAAAATTCCGCTATTTTTTCTCTTATTGCATAGCGAAGCAGAAAATTAATTAAGAGCCCATTCCCCGATTTACCAAACCAAGACGTAGTACGGGGCAAATTATTGGGTCAGGTGACCGAAGCCATCTCTCCGTTCGGTCACCAATAAAAATGCGCCATCTGTCAGTCGTTTTTTTAATTTAATATTAACGCTTTATGTCTTGTCAGAGTTAGCGACCCGACCCGATAACGCTATTCATTTGAACTTTTAAGCTTTTGCCGCCCTATTTTTTCATTTTGAGACCCGCGAAAGACGCAAATATGTGCTGCTGTAGAAGAAAAAACGAGCCAGAAAATTGCAGAGAAGAAATGGACTGCTCAGTGAAGAGGGAGGTGGAAGAGGGAGTGCATGAATCGGAAAGGATGCATGAATCGGAAGGGCTGGTGCATGAATCGGAATCGGAACATGTGCATGAATCGGAATCGGAACCTAACTTAGCCGGAAATTCCTCTGGTTTCAACATATCGGTAAGTATCTTGGAAAAACGAGTTAGAAAGTTGTTTGTGAGCAGAATAAATTTCTTAAGCAGAAAGTTGACGTAGGTTTCAGCTCATTATTCTTAAGATTTTTGATTTTGCGATTTTTAAGCAGAATAAATTTCTTTTGTCGAAAAAGTAAAAAATAAAAAAATCTAATGTTGTTGTTGTTGCTTAGCATTCATTATTGATTTCTAGGATGAAGATGATAAATAAAAGAATGCGCTATAGTTGCGCTATAGTTGCGCTATAGTTGCACTATAGTTGCGCTATAGTTGCGCTATAGTTGCGCTATACTTGCGCTATAGTCGCGCTATACTTGCCCTTTACTTGCGCTATACTTGCCCTTTCAGGCTGTATACAAAGATGAGACAGAAGCATATGAATGTTTTTGCACTTATGCTCACGATAATGGCTTTAGTGTCCGAAAGGATCATCACAGTTTTTGGCCAAATTCTAGGAAGATAAAATCGAAGGACTTTGTTTGTTCAAAAGCTGGTTTCAAAAAAAGTGATGATCATAATTCAGGGAAGAGGAAGAGATTCATTAGACCAGTTGTCAGAACTGGTTGTCCAGCCATGGTGAGGTTTGTCACTGATGAAGACGGTTACTGGCATGTCAAAAGATTTATTGAATCCCACAACCATGAATTAGCTAGCCCAGCCGACCGACACCTTTTAAGATCATGTAGGAATGTTATTGAGGAAAAAGCTGCCGTGCTAAAATCGATGACAAATGCAGGGATTAGAACCGTTGATGCATATGCCTACCTTGCAGAGGAAGTTGGTGGATGTGAGAATGTCGGATTCTCTAAGAGGGACGCCTACAATTTGATTCAGAAGGAGAAAAGAGCAAGGATTGAAATTGGTGACACTAATTCTTTGATTCAATTATTTAAAGATCGACAAGTTGAGGACCACATGTTTGCATGGGATGTTCAATATGATGATCAGGATAGATTGTTAAATTTTTTCTGGGTTGATGGCAGAAGCAGGATAGATTATGAATGTTTTGGAGATGTGTTAATTTTTGATACTAGTTACAGGCTGAACAAGTATAATTTTGTTTGTGCGCCATTTGTTGGTGTTAACAATCATTGGCAGAATATTTTGTTTGGGGTTGCTTTTTTGTCAGAAGAAACAATTGAAAGTTTTACATGGTTGTTTAAAGTATTTGTACGAATAATGGGTAATAAATATCCAACAACAATATTCACTGATCAGGACCAAGCTATGGCCAGGGCCATAGAAGCTGCATTACCTCACACTCGTCATAGATTATGCCAATGGCACATATTTAAAAAGGTTCCATCAAAAGTTTCCATCTACAATAGCAATAATAAAGTTAGAGGACTCTTCCATAAGTGTATGAGGTGGTGTGATTCTGAGGAAGTGTTTGAGGAAGCGTGGAATGAAATGATCAAGGAAGGGAATCTTCATAATCATGAATGGTTGCAGGATCTTTATAAGATAAGGAGAAAGTGGTCAACTGCTTTCAACAAGGATTCCTTTTGCATGGGCATTTTATCAACGCAACGTAGTGAGTGTACTAATAATGTGTGTCATGGCATTTCAAAGCCAACAAGTTCATTAACTGATTGTTTTCTTGGCTTGGAAAAGGTACTGATGAATTGGCGGCGAAATGAGCAAGATGAGGATTACAAATGCAGTCAATCTGAAATTGTTCCCGTGATAAAGAACAGCTCAATATTAAAATAAGCTGCTAGATATTACTCAAGAAGAATATATTCAATTTTTGAGGAAGAATTTATAAAGGCTGTGGGAGAAATGAGTATAGATTTTGTCTCGACTGATTCTTCAAAGTATATAGTCAACTACATAGAGAAAAAGAATCAAAACCATCCTTGGGTTGTTCACTTTGATGCAACAGAAGGTAACATTCAATGCAGCTGTAAGAAGTATGAAACCATGGGATTGCTGTGTTCTCATTGTTTGAGGGTTTTTAAACAGTTGGATATGGCTAAATTCCCTGAGAAGTACTTATTACTTCGTTGGTCAGCAAGGGCTCGACAAGTTTTTTATTCAGGTTACTTCCTTAATTCTCAAAGAAGTAATAATTTCCAAAGTGGTAGGGGATTCATATTCAGAAATCAGGTGAGCAGGTTTGCATATCAAATGAGCACGGAAGCTCAAGGGAATGAAGAGGCAGAGGAGTTTATTCTTTCCTCATTGCAAGACATGTATAAAAAATTATACTTAATTCTTGGTGGCAAGAAAAGAAATCAGAAGGATGTTGCTAGTTCCCAAGGTGGAACTGCAAATTTGAAAGATCCTCTAAAGCGTAGACCTAAAGGCATATCAAATGCAAGACTGAAAAGCCATTGGGAGAAGAAGAAACGGCCTAAAAGTAAGTTTTTAATAATTTGTTAATTATTTAATTCCTAATCCTAATACTAAAGCTCTAGTTTCTTACAGATAAGAAACCTTTGGTGGGGGATAATCCATTGGAGGAACCTTCTTCAACACAACCTTCTTCAACACAGATGAACTTTTCAAGCATGCCTGAATGTTTTAGTGAGGAATATATAACCGGCATACCATCATGCCAACCTGGAGCTGAATACACCAAGTTGATGATGGATTTTCTTTCTTCGGAGTTGGAATTTAATGAATTTGCAATGTAATAATATTTATTTGGACTTAATGATTTCATTTATTGGTTGTAATAAAAATTTTTTTATAAATCATCTATTTGGACTTATGTAATTTGGACTTATGTAATTCATTTATTGATTTCAATTATTGCTTACTTGCGCTATGGTTGCCCTATACTTGCGCTATACTTGCGCTATGGTTGCGCTATGGTTGCGCTATGGTTGCGCTATGGTTGCGCTATGGTTGCGCTATTGTTGCGCTATACTTGCGCTATAGTTTAGCTATTGTTGCGCTTTACAGAATATAACAGATTTTAGAGAATGCTCATTTATAAACAGAATATAACAGTATGTGCACATTTTATACAACAATAAAAAACTATATAAAAACATAATAAAATGCACATCAAAAAGTATATAAAAATATAATAAAATGTACATTTATAAATCATGGACAATATTTACAACAAGTTACAGATTGTTTACTTCTTTGTTTGTAGAAAAAGAAAAAATGCAAACTCTGCCCTAAATTTAGGCATATGCTTTTGCCAATCTTTAAGAGCATTCCAGTCTGGTTTTTTTCTTCGCACGGCCTTTTCCATATATTTACAAATGAAGATTCCGCAATCGTAGTCGTTTGATTGTGTTGGAATTCCACGAACCGCCTGGACATTCCATTTCGTAATATCGCTTGAAAAGCATCCTATGGTGTCCTCGTGCAAATACTTTATCTGTACGAATAAAACATTATAAAAATTTATATTATGTATATAAACATAGTAATCTGGATATAACTTGAAATATGAATTTGAACTTACAACTGTATGACAAATATTCTTGTGTTCAGGATTTGGTAATGAATCATACATTTTCCAGACCTTCTCCTTCAATTTTCCAACAAGAAGAACCCAATGCTTCTCGTGAATTATGGGAAGTACAATAAGTTTGCTTTCTTGAATTGAAACAGGATTAATGTGATTGATAAAAATTTGATAATCCATATTGTATGACTTGTAAACCTGCAATAACTTAGTTCTATAAGGAAAAACTAAAGTAAAAAAAAAGGATTAAAATCTTATTTATACTTACCCTGTACAATGGAGAAATGTACAAGTAAGGATGAAATTTCTCCGCCATTAACCTACTCTGCTCAAGTAAAAAGAAAGCAAAAGCATCTACATGGTTATCTGCTAACCAATCATTTGTAAGCAGCATGTCAATATCTGATCTTTTTATTTCGATATTTCCAGATTGAAAAATTACGTGTTCCCTACAAAAACAAAGAAAAATTTAATGTTAACACGCAACATTTAAAAAACCTTAGCGCAACCTACAAAAAACCATAGCGCAACCATAGCGCGACCATAGCGCAACCATAGCGCAACCATAGCGCAAGTATAGCGCAACCATAGCGCAAGTATAGCGCAAGTATAGCGCAAGTATAGCGCAAGTATAGGGCAACCATAGCGCAAGTATAGCGCAACCATAGCGCAACCATAGCGCAAGTATAGCGCAAGTATAGGGCAACCATAGCGCAAGTATAGCGCAACCATAGCGCAAGTATAGCGCAAGTATAGCTTACTTTGTATTAAATTTCTTGAAAAATTCATCCATCATTCGTTGGTTTTCCTCAGTCAGAAATTGCTTCCCTGGATAATCCATTTTTTCCAATGCTGGTCTTGTCTCAACTATTATATTTTCTACAGAAATAACCTCTTTATTCATCTTTACGTATGGTATGACTGGTTTTGATGATCTCTCTTCTTTTTCATCATTTTCTCTTTTTCTCTTTTGAGGTGGAAGTGGAGTTGGAAGTATTGGTTGTTGTGGGGGTATTGGTGATTGTGGAAGAATTTCTTCGGCCAATGGTGGAGGTGGAGGTGGAGGTATTGGTGGTTGTGGAAGAATTTCTTCGGCCAATGGTGGAGGTGGAGGTGGAGGATGATCTTGTATTGGTGCCTGTCCTGAAGGATTTTTGTTGTGGAAGTTCACGGATTGGAAGCTGGAGGCAGATGTAGATACATGCGGCTTATCTGGATTGTGATCACACTGCATTTGAAATTCAATGAATTTGTACTTCAGTGAGTCTTGATCAGCCTGCAGTTTCTCCAAAATATCTTCAACTCTGTCCAATCTTGCTCCCACATTATCTTGAATTTTACTTAACATCTTCTCAAACATTTCAAAACATTTATTCTGAACAGCCTCTAAATCTGCCCTTCTAATGGGTGGCTGTTCAGCAAAAGGTTGACTTGTGGAAATTTTTTCTGTAGGTGGGCGAGTAGAAGGCTGAGTTGGCGGCAGAGACTCAGTTTCTGGTGGTTCATTATGAGGAGAATCAGGGGGAGGGAGAGGAGGAGAGGGAGGTGGGGAGGGAGGTGGGGTGGTGTCAATTTTCTTTTTTGCGGAAGCCTTATTTTTCTGTGGTGAATGCAATTTTTGTGGTTCATGACCTGAACGGGTATCCAAGTTTTGTATGGCAGTAATGTCGGCCCCGTATTTTTCGGCCTCCTCATTGGTAACATTGTCAAGACAAATAAATATCTGCAAAAAACAAAAAAAATTTATTAAAAATCATAGCGCAACCATAGCGCAACCATAGCGCAACCATAGCGCAACCATAGTGCAACCATAGCGCAACCATAGCGCAACCATAGCGCAACCATAGCGCAACCATAGCGCAACCATAGCGCAAGTATAGCGCAACCTTAGGGCAACCATAAAATAATTTGCATCAATAAAATGAAAAAATTACCTCACTTTTCTTTAAAAATTTAAATAATTTGCTGCATTTTCTTGAGTAAAGTATAACTCTGTATACCCCTGCCATCTAAGAAAACGTGGTCTTATTTCTGAATCGGTTGGTTTATTCAAAGAAAAATGTTCCAAAAACCAAATCTGTATAATGCCAAAAAAAAAAAATTTAATGTTAACATTTAAAAACATTAAACATTTAGAAAAACCAATAGGAGTGGAAACTTACCAGTAGAAGAGGAAAGAAGCCATTGATGTAACCCAATGGTCTTTGTTGTTGAAACTTCTCAAAAATTGTATTGAACTCCCCAACCATGAAGTTCCTTAAGGAAGAAGCCCAATTAATGGAACTAAACTCACTTAAATTATTTGCAACAGTTGTGAGCCTTCTAGGGGTTTTATGACTATTTAGTGGAAAGAAAAGGTTGGATAACAAAAACATAATAAAGGTCTTTATTTTTGTTGCATTATCAGTTAATCTGTCTAATATTGACATTTCATTTTTTATTTCAGTTGACAGAGGTCCATTTAGAGGATCAATCCTCCATTTGATATCAATGCCTCTGTTGGGCAAACCTGTCAGAAAATTTAAGCTGTTAAAAAGTTCAAAAAACATATAGCTATAAAAAATTCCAAATTCAAAATATTACCTGTCAACAAAGAAACCTCGTCAGTAGTGAATTTCAGAACATGTCCGAGGACGATGAAGCCCTCATCAGCAGGACTCCAGAATTTAAGAACCTCAAACAGAAGTGGTATACACTGCTGGAATGCGGGGAACATCAAAAATTGATGAATGTTCAAATTCTTTAATGTTTGTTCCACTTCATCATCTATGATCTCGGCAAAAGCATCACAATGTTTCCGGAAAGAAGTAACATAACATCTAGATGTTACTGGCCTTTGATAGGGAGTCCTCATCTATAACAAAAAGAAAAATCAGAACTATATAAATAGCGCAACCATAGCGCAACCATAGCGCAACCATAGCGCAACCATAGCGCAACCATAGCGCAACCATAGCGCAACCTTATATTTCGTAATTATTTAGCTTAAAAAAGTTTAAAATAAAAAAAAACCAAAAAAATTTAAACCACATTGAACATATATTCTAGTTTTACAACTATTACTAAACCCTAAAACTTAGAAGATAGCGTAAACCTTTCGTATCATTTGCTTCATCCATTTACGAAGAGAAGAAGCGTGAAAAATCAGAAAATAAATATTTTGAAAGGAAACATTGGTAAAATTATAAGTAAACCAAACCCTAAAATTTAACGGCAATATAACTTTAACGCAACGAAAGCGCAAGTAAAGCGCAAGTTAGGCGCAACCATACCTCTTCCTGATTGCTGGTCTTCTACAGTATCGTCGTCTACCTCCGGCAGGAATAAGCAAATGCAGAACCGAAGGTAATGGAGGAATCCGAGAGCTCGAGTAACAGTGAAAATGTCGCTCGAAAATAAAATGCGCGGCGTTTCCATTCTTTCTTCGCCAATAGAATAGCGTTATCGGGTCGGGTCGCTAACTCTGACAAGACATAAAGCGTTAATATTAAATTAAAAAAACGACTGACAGATGGCGCATTTTTATTGGCGACCGAACGGAGAGATGGCTTCGGTCACCTGACCCAATAATTTGCCAAGGAAGCTCAAATTATCAAGGAACAAACCAAACTTAAAAGCTCAAATTATCATATATCTTGTTTCCTCCTCCCTCCCCACTCCAATAGCTATATTCATAAGCTATTCATAGAACCTTCTAGAAAATATGTAACAAACTAAATAAATTATTCATAAGGTAAGCTATAACTAAGATGTTCTATATCATTTTATTTTATTTTAATAATTTGAATGTTATGATTCAAATTATGAAATTTAAATATTAATATTTTATATGTTACGAGGAAAATTCCGCTATTTTTTCTCTTATTGCATAGCGAAGCAGAAAATTAATTAAGAGCCCATTCCCCGATTTACCAAACCAAGACGTAGTACGGACACTCGCTGCGAATTCGAAGATTCTCCCGCACACCCACAAAGAGGAGATCTCGAGATAATTTCTTATAAAATCGATCGCAGAAGCTTCAGAGAATTTCCACAAAATACAAACTGTAGAATCTTTTTACAAGACAACGCCCAGATGGAAGATAAATAAAAAAACTAGTTGAAAACCAAACTTTTAATGGAGTCGTGATGGGCTCTTTGCTGGCCGCCGGTTGCCGTCATCACCGTTCTTCGAACAACGTGAGGCCTCCGGCGCCACCAGCCTCGCCGCCTTCTTCGCCGGCTCCGAATTGGACCGCTTAAGGAAGAGAGGCCGCGAAGATGGGCAACAGGCCTCTTCGTCCTCCTCTTCTTCTTCGCGGGAGCTTTCTGTTCCTTTCACGGTTTTATGATCCTCCCCTTTCCCGACATCCTCGTCGTCGCCGGCGGCGGAGAAGCGGGTGGCGAGAGAGGAGGAGCGGTTGTGCGGCGCGGATCGGCATCGCATGAGTATAAGCGCGTTTTTTGGCGGGACGAAAACCCTAGTTTCCGATTCATTGTACTCCTCAGCTTCTTCCTCATCACCCCGTTCGGATTTTTGAAAAACAATTTCCCCCAAATCGTTCAAAGGCAAAGGAACCGCTTCCGCCGGTTCAACCCTCTCCTTTCCCCGTCGATATCCCGCATTCCCCTTGAATCGAAGCTTCACCCACCATTTCCTCCAGATCGATTGGCGGCTTCTAAAGACGCTAAGGGGCAGAGACTTGTTGATGAAGCAGCACCGCATTTCCCTTTCACCTCTCTTCTTCTGCTCCGATTGCGTCCGATTTCTTTTTGAATCGTATCTGAATGAGGCTTTGTTCTTCTTTCGGATTCGTACTTGGCCGATGCAGGTGACTTTGGGGGAGGAGGGTTCGCCGTCGTTGCCGGCGTCAATGGAAGGGGGCGCTGCACGGACATGACTAAGGTTGCGGGAGGGGAAGAGGGGGCTGGAGCGGGAGAGGGAGGTTTGGCTCCGGCTGCGGCTGCCGCTCTTGCCGCGAAGAAGATGAGAGAATCCCGGCGTTGGGAGCTTCTCGGCTCTGCCTGGGCTTGAAGAGACCATGGAGGGTTTTGAAGAAAGGGGAGGTGGAGGACCCATTTGAAGAGAGTTTTAGAGTCGGCGGAAGAGGGACTGGGAGGAGGAGGAGGATTCCATGATATGTAGCAGTTGCGGTTGGGTTTCAAGAGGAGGCTGGAGTGGAACAATGCACTGAACAGTTGCTGAAACTGTAGATAAGATTTGGGATCACTGCTGCCATGTTTTATTTTTCCATTCCTTAAAAAGAGATATTTTCAATATTTTAATTTTTTTTCGTTTTTATTAATGCACTATTTAATTTTTAATAATAATCATTAGTGTAAATTTATAGGGCTATCAAAATCAGGTGACAGGTCGAGTTCGGGTCCAACTCGGAATTGATCTGGCATTGTTCGATTCAACCCGAACCCAACCCATTTTTACAAACAGGTCGATTATTCGGAACCAAACCCGACCCGCTTCAGGTTCGTGTCAACCGAAACCCGACTCACTTCAGATATATTTTACTAAATTTTTTTATTTAATTTGGTTTATTTAAACTTAAATCAAATTAAGATAAGATTTATTTCAATCAATTTAAAATAAACCAAGACTAATTCAATTTTGGCAATATGGTTTATTATTATTTTTTAAATAGCATTTATGTATTTCATAACAATATTTTAATACCCTCCTAAATTAAATAAAAATGGGTTAATCTGGGTTGATTTCAGGTTTCCGGGTCAACCCGAACACGAACTTTACCCGATTTTACAAACGGGTCGAAATCCCCAACCTAAACCCAAAATTTTTGGGTCGAGTTCGGTTCAAATTTTCAGGTCATGTCATTATTGATACCCTATGTATAATCTTACTTTATTAAACTCATATTTATATATGAATAACATTTTAACACCAAATTATTTTAATATATAATTAAGAGTTTACTCTAGTAGGATGATTTGAAAATTAAGTGATATGTAAATAAATATTAAAATATTTTATAACAATTTATTTTCTTAAGAAAATGGGAGAAAAATGGATAAGAAGTTGAATTAGAAGAGAGGCATATGCTAAATTTTTATTTTCATTTATGAAGTTAATTATTTTTTATATATCTTAGAAAAATATATCTACGATTTATTCAAAATTTTTACAATTTATTATATTCATATTGTGACAATATATTATTAATATGTCATACAAAGTCAACTTGGTTGATCATGAATCTCAATACATATTTAAATTGAGGACCATTCAATTTCCAATTTTAACAAATTTGTAATTGAACTGAATGTTTTGTTGAAATGAATCCATCAACACTAAAAATGATCTAATCTGAGTCAAAATTAGCCAAAGTGTAGTATGTTAAGCATAGTTAGAAACTTCAAGGCATCAGTTGTATGAACAATCAATCTCCAAATTTCATATGTTTATCAATCGAGCATCTCTATGTGATGAATTCAACGATCCTTAGATCACTTAATTCCAATATCACAAAAACAATTAAATGTGAAATAATGATTTATGATCAAGGAAACATCTTTTATCCAATTTAAAGGAGTGTAAATTTATGAAAGTTGAGAGATATTTAAGGAAATGCTTAAGAAACACTACAGGAAATTCATGTATTACTGGCAGTCCTATAGCCGCCGATAATACCGGCGGTTAGACCGTCGATATTAACCAGTATTTTTTCATAAACCACCATCAAAATTAGCGGCGGTTTAATAACCGCGGGCTATGGCGCCGATTTAATTTAATACCGGCCCCATTACCAGTGGCCACGGCCGCCGGTGTTAAGTGAATTTTTTTCGCCGGCCGGAACTATCAAAAAACAGCCAGAAAATGCCCTGAAATTAGCCATCCCGAGCCTTCCTCTTCATTTCTTCGCATTTTCTTTCTCTCGCACGCTCGCCCCCACTCCGGCATCAGAGCACCTCTCACAATCGATCGCACCTCTTGCGTAGGATTCCGGCCGCCGACAACCTCCCTCCGGCTGATGATCTTGCCCCCACTTCAGCAACAGAGCACGACTGCAATCCATCTGCGAAACCGCCGTCCGAACGGTATATAGGTTTGCACTTTTTAAAAAAAATATATTATTTTGTCGTTTGAACTAATTCATGGATTATCATTAAGTCCATTTCTTTTTTGCTTTACTCATGAATGTTCTCGCTAGACATTTGCAAGAGGATGTACCTTGGTGTATGATTTTTGCTCATTATATTCTTCTTGTTGATTTTGGCTAATCAAGTGATCATTTAATAAGATTATACATTTTAGATATCTTGTGATTATTGTTCATAGTCATCATGAAATAGTTTGGGATATTATTAGTACACATTTAATAATAGACACATTTTAGATATCTTACGAATGCAATGCTTTATAGTGCATAATTTTGGCCATTAAAAGAGAAGAATAATAGTTAAGTGTTGCTGAGATGAGAATGCTCAGATGGATGAGTGGACTCACTCTTAGAGACTGGAGATGAAACAAGCATATCCAGAAAATGGTTGGAGTAGTTCCAGTGATAGATAGGATTAGAGAGAGTCGCCTTAGATGGTTAGTGAATAAGCTGAGTTTAGGGTATTAAGTAGCATGATGTTGATTATGTCTAATATAGTTATAAAATCACTAAAAATCTACTTTGAGGTGAGGCACTAGAAGAGAATTTTTATTTTAATTTAAACTCATAAGCAATACAAAAAATTTACTTTCAAAATTTTCATTCATGTTATGATTAAATGGAAATGAGATTAATATGGTAAAAACCAAATTTTAATAAAGTTATTTGTTAATAGAGTTGCTATTAGCATGTTTTTCATTCTTGCAACTTATATAATTTTGATGATTCCAAATATTATTATTTTATGTGTAGTTATATCCTAATACTTTTTGGAAGATTTATTTTTGCTCTTGTGTGTACTAACATTTCAGAAAAATTGAACTCCAAACTATGAAGACTTTAAATCGAATTCAGCATATAATCCTTTGTAAATTGAAGCTTTAAATTATTCTTTGAATTGAGAGGGAGTGATTGTAATTGAGTGAATAAACACACACACACACACACACACACACACACACTTAAGGAGATATTACAAAATTTGTACTGATCGTACAGGAAGAACCTAGTTCGTAAGGGACTATCAGATCAGTTATCTCCTCGTAAGAGCAATGGAACAAACAGGAGCTGAGGAAATTTTTCTAAGTCCTGATCGTCCAAGACGAAATTATTTTCGTCCCAGGACGAGTTGGCCTCTGTAAAAATTTTGTTAAGATGAAATGTATAATCGTGCTAGGACGGGTTGGGCTCTGTAAAAATTTTGTCCAGACGAAATCCAAATCGTCCTAGGATGATTTCTTCTCTGTAAAAATTTCGTCCAGATGAAATCCAAATCGTCCCAGAATGATTTCTTCTCTGTAAAAATTTCGTTCAGACGAAATGTATAATCGTACCAGGACGAATTGGGTTCTGTAAAAAATTTGTCCAGACGAAATCAAAATTGTCCTAGGACGATTTCTTCTCTGTAAAAATTTCGTTCAGACGAAACTTATAATCGTACCAGGACGAGTTGCCATCTATTAAAATTTCGTCTGGACGAATTCCTGTTTGTCCCAGGATGATGTGTGTAGAGAGAGTTGCTATTTGCATATTTTACATTCTTGCAACTTGTATTATTTTGATGATTTCAAATAGTATTGTTTTATATATCTCCTAATACTTTGTTGGAAGTTTAATTTTTGCTCTAGTGTGTACTAACATTTCAGGAAAATCAACTCCAATTTATTCATTTGTAAATTATTAGTTTTTAAATGAGAGGGAGTGATTGTAATTGATTGAAAAATTACAACACACACTCTTAGGGGACAATTTTTGTGAACTGATCGTACGGGACGAACCTGGTTCGTACGGGACGATCATGTCAATTAACCCCTTGTAAGAGCAATGGATCGAACAGGCGGGTAGAAAATTTTCTAAGTCCTAATCATCCAGGACAAATTTAATATTTGTCCCGGGACGAATGTCTCTGGATTCTCACCTTGCACTATTCGTCCGGACGAAAAACATGGTTCATATCTGGACGAAACTCTCTGTATGAGATCGTATAGGACGAAATAAATTTTTGTCCCTAGGAGAAACTCTCTGTATAAAATTGTCCCAGGATGAAACCTGTTCGTCCCAGGACGAACTGAACCGACTTATCTCAGTTGGTTACGTCCTGTAGAATTTTGAGAACCGACTGTTAGGAAAGTTGCTATTTGCATATTTTACATTATTGCAACTTGTATAATTTTGATGATTCCAAATATTATTGTTTTATGTGTTGTTATCTCCTAACATTTTTTGGAAGATTTGTTTTTGCTCTTGTGTGTATTAATATTTCAGGAAAATCGAACCCCAGACTACGAAGACTTCAAATCAGATTCAGCATGAGATACTTTGTGAATTTGAAGCTTATACTTTTTATTTGAATTAAATTTGAGAGGGAGTGATTGTAATTGAGTGAATAAATTTACACACACTTAAAGAAGATCTTGAAAAAGTTTTTGTACTGATTGTACGAGACGAACATTGTTCGTACGGGACGATCAGATCAGTTATCTCCTTGTAAGAGTAATGGAACGGACAGGAACTGAACTGGAAAATTTTCTAAGGAATGATCGTCCAGACGAAATCATTTTTCGTCCCAGGACGAGTTTCTCACTGTAAAAATTTCGTCCAGACGAAGTCCTGTTCGTCCAGGACGATGGGAACCGACTATGGCAGTTTCTGGCAATATTCTGTAGTTTTCGGAACCAACTTTTGATATAATTATTCGTACCGGACAAAATTTTTCGTCCCGGGACGAACCAATTTAGTCCAGGATGAATTTAGTTCGTACAGATGAACAAATGGTTCGTACGGGACGATCCGGTGCGCAGAAAAACATATTATTAGCAATTGTTTGGACAATTTTTCATGTCCTTTCTATATATGGAGTCCTAGAAACTATTACAAATACCTTTGGAGTTGTTTTCTCTTGAGAGGGATCATTGAGAGGGAGAAGATCCTTGGAGGGGATTTCAAGGGAGTGTGGAGGGGATATTCACACGGTTGCTCCAGCGAAGGCTCTCAAGTGAAGTTCAACAACATTGGTCTGGTTCTCTGCCAACACTTGGAGAGTGTAAAAGGACGACAAAGTGTATCTTTGACAACCATTGTGTCTTCATTCTTTGGGAGAAAACTAGAATAAAGAACTTGAAAGGGAGGGAGGAAAGGGTAGAGTTTGAGAGGGAGAAGATCCTTGCAGGGAATTTCAAGGGAGTGTGAAGGGGATATTCACATGGTTGCTCCGGCGAACTTGCACTTCAGTACCATCAGATTCAAGGGTCGTCTTGAGGAAAATTTTGGCGAGAAGAAGATCTCTTTGGTGTTATAGAACCCGGCTACTCCGCCGCACTAGGGAAGGTGAAAGTGATTTTGTACAGGCTTCTCCGCCTTGCTGTGGGGGCAAAAGGAGAGTCACTTTGTGGTATTAGTGCAATACTCGGAGGGTGCCTCCGGGGAGTGGACGTAGGTCAAGGTTTGACCGAACAACTATAAGTCTGGTATGTTCTTTCTTATTTTTCTTCCGCATTTAATTTCATTGCAAGTTGTTTACTCTGGTTGAAAAGTTTATTTTTTAAACTTTAAATTTAACTTGCATTAATAATTAAAAAGGTTTTCTAAAAATCCAAGAGTAGAAGTATAATTTTTAAATTACCAATTCACCCCCCTCTTGGTTAGCCTTGGGACAATTAACTTAGGTTTAACAACCTATTTACTAGACCCAACAAGTGGTATCAGAGCTTTGTTTCAAAATCATAAGTTTAGACTACTTTTTAAAAAATGGGTATGGCTAATTTTAGAAACCGTAAAACGTTATAAGGATATTCGATTGTTAGACCACCTTTATTTGAAAATATTTCTTTTGATTTATGGAAAATTTGAATGTCTACTTTCTTGCAATCAATAGATTATCGAATGTGGCATATGATTCAAAATGGTTATTCTGTACCATCACGTATTATAGATGTAATCAAAACTGATATCCCTTTTCTGAATGGAGTAGAGTAGAACAATATTATGCTGAATTAAATGCTAAATGTATGAATTGTTTGTTTTGTGCTTTAAATTTGGAAGATTATATGAGAATCTCTACATGTACTACCGGCAAGGAAATTTGGGACAGTTTATGCATTACATATGAAGGTACTAGTGAAGTCAAGCAATCTAAGTTGAATTTTTTGATGCATGACTATGAACTCTTTAGCATGAAACCTTATGAGACGATCTTAGATATGTATACTAGGTTTATTCAAATTGTAACATCATTGCATGCTTTAGGTAAAGATTTTTCAAACTTTGAAATAGTCAATAAAATTCTACGTTGTTTACTAAAAATCCAAGAGTAGAAGTATAATTTTTAAATTACCAATTCACCCCCCCCCCTCTTGGTTAACCTTGAGATAATTAACTTAGGTTTAACAACCTATTTACTAGACCCAACACCGACCTATATAATAACCGTTTCGTACCGGACGAACATAGTTCGTACGGGATGATAAGCATGTACGAACATAGCTCGTACTAATATACATTAGGATCATTTTCGACACTTTAAGTAAAATCGTCCGGGACGATCCACAATCGTACGGGACGATCCACTGCGTACAGCATTGAAAAGTTGCAATTTTTGGGCAGTTTTTCTTGTCTTTTGTATATATAGTCCAAATTAGACTACCACCCAATCTTTTTGCTCATTAATCTTCGTGCCTATTGGAGGAAGAGTAAAGGAGAGAGTGAGAGAAAGTATTTAAAGAGGGATTTTTAACACTGGAGCGTGAAGGCTTTGCATGGTGTTCAAAGGTAAGATTTCCTACTTGTGATTTGAGGTTACTTCACTCTTTTTCTTTCTTCCTTCTAGATTTCTTGGGAAGAGATCTGTCAAGGAGATCCGGTTCTCTGTCGACACTTGGAAAGTGTGAAAGGACGAAGGGTTCTCTGCCCACACTAGGAAAGTGTGAAAGGACGAAGGGTTCTCTGCCCACACTAGGAGAGTGTGAAAGGATGAATGGTTCTCTGCCCACACTAGGAGAGTGTGAAAGGACGAAGGGTTCTCTGCCCACACTAAGAGAGTGTGAAAGGATGACGGTTCTCTGCCAATACAAGGGAAAGTGTAAAAGGACGAAGGTTCTCTGCCGCACCGGGTAATGGTGAAAATAGTGTTTGTAAAGGCTTCTCCGCCTTGTAGTGGGTGCAAAAGGAGAGACTCTATTGGTATTATTGTAATACTCAGAGGGTGCCTCTGGGAAGTGGATGTATGTCTGGTTTAGACCGAACCCCTATAAATCGTGTGTCTTTTTATTTTATTTATTTTTATTTTCTACATTTAATTTTGTGTTTTAAAAATTGTGGTTGAAATGTTTTTTATAAAAATTTATTAAATTTTAATTTCGGTTCAATTTATCAAAAGAGGGAATATTTTAAAATTCTAATTCACCCCCCCCCCCCCTCTTGGTAGCTTTGGGACATTAACTTAGGTTTAACAACCTATTCACTAGACTCAACAAGTGGTATCAGAGCTTTATTTCAAAATCATAAGTTTAAACTACTTTTTGATTAACGTAGATGGCTACATTTGAAAATCGAAATACACCTGAGGGTTACTCTATTACTAGACCTCTAATGTTTGACAATATACCTTTTGATTTTTGGAAAACACGCATGTCTACTTTCTTACAGTCACTTTATTATCGTATGTGGATCTTAGTCTAGGAAGGTTATACAAAACCAACTAGATTAGTTGATGGAGTTAGGATAGAAACACCTTTTGCAGATTGGACTATAGAAGAACATGACTTAGCTCAACTAAATACTAAATGTTTAAATAGCTTCTTTTGTGCTTTAAAATCTGAAGACTACATGCGGGTTTCCACTTATAAAATTGGAAAGGACATATGAGATATACTTTGTATAACTTATGAGGGGACTAATGAGGTTAAGCAATCAAGACTTAATATCTTGTTACATGATTATGAGTTATTTTGTATGAAATCAAATGAATCTATTTCTGACATGTACACAAGATTCACACAAATTATCACTTCTTTGCATGCACTTGGTAGGGAATTAACTAATGCTAAAATGGTTAATAAGATTCTTCATTATTTACCTACTGCTTATGATGCTAAAATTACTACAATTACAGAGTCTAAAGATCTAAACATTTATTCTACTGACAATCTTCTTGGTTCACTCATTGCTTCTGAGCAAGGGGTTAGTCAAAGAAAGATTAATGCAGGTGAACCACGAAAGGAGAAGAATATAACACTAAAAGTGGAAGAGTCCGAGAGTGAACACTCACAACCTGAGGATGAAGACAATATTGCATTGATGACTAGACAATTTAGAAGCTTTCTGAAGAGGAAGCAGAAGAGACGCCAGCAATGGAATAGAGGTAAATTTAACAGAAATGACAAGGTTTCTAATGAAGTGATTTGTTATGAATGCAAGAAACCAGGTCATATCAAGACTGATTGCCCAAAACTTAAAGCCACTCCTAACAAGGAGAAGGTAGAGGAGAAACCAACTGTAAAGAAGGGCAAGAAGAAGTTTCAAAGAGCTTTTTGGGTGAACTCAGCTTCAGATTTATCAGAGACTGAAAAGGAAGAAGAAGTCACCAATCTTTGCTTGATGGCAAGTAGTCTTGATCTATCAGATCAAGAAGAGGTATGTGACTTAAGCTATGATAAATTATTTGAAGTTTCTGAACACATGCATGATGCATATAGAAAAATGAAAAATATGCATGCTAGTGTAAGTCTAGAATTGGAAGAACATAAGAAAGAACATGAAATCCTTAGGAAAGATCATGCTTTAATAGATGACAACCACATGAAATTACTTGATGAATACGATGACCTGAATAAAAATTATGAGATTTTAAAATTATCCTATGCTGATCTTGAAAAAATTTTAAAAAATTTAAGGATGAGTTAGAGAGCAAAACATATCGAATCTTGGAAGATATGAATTCATTTTATAAGCTGAAAATAAAAGCTCTTGAGGATAATAGGATACCCCCCAAACTTGAAGATTTTACAAATCTTAAATTTTATCCTAAATATATGGAATTCCTTAGAAGACAAACAAATGGTAGAAGACTTAGGAATACCTTTCCTAATGTCAAATGTAATAATTGTGGATTATTTGGACATATTGCACACACCTGTACTTTGAAGATGAAATCTAATTTGGTGTGGAGACCTAAGATGCATAAACCTAGATATATCATACATGCATCTGATTATAAATTGTTAAAAGGTAAACCCAAACTTGTTTGGGTTCCCAGTTCTAACATTTGATATTTTTGCAGGGTCGCTCTCACAGAAGACCTCGTGGGAGCATATGGTACATGGACAGCGGATGTTCAAAGTATATGACTTGAGATACTGCTCAATTTATAACGCTGGAAGCCATGAGTGGAGGCAAGGTAACACTTGGAGATAACACCACAAAGAAAGTGATTGGATCAGGTATGATTGGAAACTTCAAAAACTTTTTAATTGACAATGTGTTGTTGGTTGAAGGATTAAATCATAATTTGTTAAATATAAGTTAGCTATGTGATAAGGGTTATAGTGTAAAATTTTTTCCTACTAGTTGCATATTAAGCATAAATTATAAAGATGTGTTGAATAGAAAGAGGGTAAATAATGTTTATATGCTAGATTTAAATTGCATTCATACTCCTACTGCCTTTTGTTTAAAAACTATTTCTGATGAGTCATGACTTTGACATAGGAGACTTTGTCATTCTAGCATGAAAAACCTTTGAAAGATTACACAAAAGAATTTAGTGAGAGGTATATCAAAACTAGATTTTAATAAGGATCACCTTTGTGATGCATGTCAATTAGATAAGCAAGTGAAGTCCTCTTTTTCAATCCAATAAGGATCTTAGAACTAGTAAACCTTTGAAAATCTTACACATGGATCTTTTTGGACTAGTTGGAACTGTAAGTCTAGGAGGGAAGGTATACGGATTTGTTATAGTGGATGATTACACAAGATTCACTTGGGTTAGATTTCTATTTCATAAGAGTGAATCATTTGAGGAATTTAGAAATTTTTTGACTTGGATTCAAAGGAAATTAGGGTGTGAAATTATTTCTATACAAAGTGATCATAGAGGAGAATTTGAGAATGAGAGATTTGAAAATTTTTGTAAAGAGAAAGGAATTGATCACAATTTTTCTGCACCTAGAACCCCTCAGCAAAATGGGGTAGTCGAAAGAAAAAACAGAACATTACTTGAAGCCGCCCGAGCAATGTTGGCAGAATACTCACTTCCTAGATATTTTTGGGCTGAGGCGGTTAGCACTGCATGTTATGTTCTAAATAAGGTGAATGTGAGATCCAATTTAAATAAAACATCCTATGAATTGCTAAAAGGGAGAACACCTAATTTGTCATATTTGCATATTTTTGGTTGCAAGGTGTTTATTCATAATAATGGAAAATCTGTCTTAGGAAAATTTGATCCAAAATCAGATGAAGGAATTTTTGTTGGATATTCAAGTGTTGGAAAATCTTATAGGGTATTCAACAAAAGAACTTTGGTCATTGAAGAGACCACACTTATTATATTTGATTAATCTGGAAATTTGGAAGAGCCGAATGTTATTGAAGATGAGATTGAGGATAACTCCCAAAAGATTGATAGAATAAACTTGGAAGAAAATGTGAAAGAGAATTTGGAGATAAAAAATCCTTTGCCTAGAGATTTGAGATATTATAAAAATCACCCAAGGGAATTGATTATAGGTGAACCTAATGAGGGTGTCAGAACTAGGCATGGATTAAACAAGGAAGTCAATCATTCAGTCTTTATTTTAATTATAGAACCCATTAATATTGATCAAGCACTTTCTGATGAATTTTGGATATTGGTCATGCAAGAAGAGTTGAATCAATTTGTAAGAAATAAAGTTTGGGAATTAACTTCAAGGCCAAAAGATCAAAGTATAGTTGGAACTAAGTGGGTATTCAAAAATAAAATGAATGACTCAGGAATAGTCATTAGAAATAAGGCTAGATTAGTTACTAAGGGGTATAATTAGATTGAAGGAATTGATTTTGAGGAGACTTTTGACCATGTAGCTAGACTTGAAGCAATTAGGGTTTTGTTAGCCTTTGCTTGTTTTAAGGGTTTCAAATTATTTCAAGTGGATGTGAAAAGTGCATTTTTAAATGGGGTAATTGAAGAGGATGTTTTTGTAGAACAACCTCCAGGTTTTGAACATTCTAAATATCCAAATCATGTTTTCAAATTGAAAAAGGCATTATATGGATTAAAGTAGGCACCTAGGGCTTGGTATGAGAGGTTAAGAACCTTTCTACTTGAAATATCTTTTGAAAAAGGAAGTGTGGATACAACTCTCTTTTTAAAGAAATTTGGAAAGTATATACACATTGTTCAAATTTATGTTTATGATATCATTTTTGGATCTTCAAATAAAAATATTTGTGATGATTTTTCTAAAATAATGAGTAGTGAATTTGAGATGAGTCTAATGGGAGACTTAAATTATTTTCTAGGGTTTAGCGTTAAGCAACTTGAGGAAGGTACATTTCTAAGTCAAACTAAATATCTTAAGGACATTCTCAAAAAATATGAAATGGACAATGCTAAGCATGTTAGTACACCAATGAGTTCCTCAGTTAAGTTGGATAAGGACCTTAAGGGAAAATCTGTTGATCAAAAGAAATTTAGAGGAATTATTGGATCTTTACTTTACTTGACTGCTAGCAGACCAAATATCATGTTTAGTGTTTGCTTGTGTGCTAGATTTCAATCTGATCCAAAAGAATCACATTTGACAGCAGTTAAAAAGATTTTAAGATACTTACTAGGAACTCAGAACTTAGGAATTTGGTATCCAAAGTTTAGCTCTTCATTTGAAATTATTAGTTATACAGACTCTGATTTTAAAGGTTGTAGGGTGGATAGGAAATGCACTTCTGGAACATGTCAATTAATTGGAAATTCATTAGTTTCATGGTCTAGTAGAAAATAAAATTCAGTGGCCCTATCTACTGCAGAAGTAGAATACATTACACTAGGAAGTTGTGTGGCACAAGTACTTTGGTTAAAATAACAATTGATTGATTTAGGATTAACTATAGGCACTATACCAATTTATTGTGATAATACTAGTGCTATTTGCATTTCAAAAAATCATATTCAACATTCAAGAACCAAACACATTGACATAAGGCATCATTTCATAAGGGATCATGTATCCAAGAGAGAAATTGAACTTAACCATGTTTCAACAGAAATTTAACTTGCAAACATTTTTACAAAACTTTTAGCCTTTGATACTTTCAGTACATTAAGAACTAGGCTAGGAGTGATTGATTTAAATGCTTAGATAAAATTATTTTTCCTGCAAAATTGATATTTTTTTATGTTTTTGTGTTCATTGTATTTTTGTATTTTTTTTTGTTTTGTTGTTTTGTTTATTTTTTGGTGTGTATTTAAGTTTGTCTTGTTTATTTTTATTCGTTTTTGTTTTGAGTTTGAAAATAAAAATTTGTGGTCATCATCGTCCGGGATGTAAAATTTTTGTATGGGACGATGTGTGTAAAATGACAAACTGCGTGATTTTGAACCGTCTTAAGAGCAGTTTTTAATGTATTTCATCTGTACGATCGGCACGATCATCCGGGACGAAATATTTTTCAAACGACGGGACGATTGAATGAAGCAGTTGAATGGATAAAACAGTTTTTATTATGAACTTGGTATGTACGAACCTTTGGTTCATCCAGACAAACACATGTCAGTTCATGGCGGGGGATGATTTTAAACTGACATTAAAACGACTTAAATTTTTGATCGTCCGTACGAACACATGTTCGTCTGTACGATCGTCTTGGTCAAAAGCATGTACGAAAGGATGCTTCGAAAATTGTGTGTTTATGAAAAGTCGTTATTTTTTAAACTCATTCGTTCGTCCATACGAAATGTTTTCGTATGGGACGAATCGAATTCGTACGGGACGAACGAAAATTTTCTTTGGTACGAACAGTCGTTCTTCTTTAAATTAACGACAATTTTTACTGAACAATCACTTTCACACATCTCTTTCAAACCTTTCCACTCTTCAAATATCTCAATGGCAAGTTCTAGCAAGCACCAAAAGACCTTGGCTAAGGGTCCTCTAAGAAATACATCCGAAAACTTCCTTTCTAGAGCCAATGAAGAATCATTTGTTAGGTTTGTCTCTGCAAAAATCACCCCATATAGAGTTCTCCTACAGGATCAATTAACCTTTAAGGTAATGCACTTGTTTGCCTCTACCCAATTTTGTTTAATCCTCACTTTAGTATACTTCTACAATAGGGAAACCTTTCACTATTTCTTGGCAAACATGTCATTCAACTCCGACCATTCTGTCATCAGTTCTTTTGTTTTTAAAAAGAAAGTTGAAATCACCAAGGATGACTTTGGTATCTTTCTAAACTTAAGAATTGAAGACTTAAGAGCACACACTTTAACCACCACAAGTTTTGATTGGACTGAAGTTAATCGTGTGATTAGATATAGGAGAATTAAGGATCATTTGCCTAAAGTTTCAACCTTGGTGCGTGATGCCCGTATTATCCATCATGTATTAAGAACATCCATTATACCTAAAGCTGGTGATAGAGTCAACATCACTCCTCTTCTTTCTACTGTTACCTACTTGATTATGACTAGACAACCTATAGATGAGGCCCAACTCCTAATTGACTACATTTATGGTTTATCTAAAATTGGTCATGTTGATCATAAAAGAAAGAAGAATATAGACTTAGGACATCTGATTGCTTATATTTTGGAAAAGAAGTATAATTTAATTCATCTATAACAAGACTTTGAAGAACCTCTCTACTACAATGACGCATCATTTAGGGTAATCTTCAATAAGGACGAGCCCAGCAAAACTCATATAGTTCTGAGTGAAACAAAAGAAGAAGCTGAACCTCCACATGCTGCTGGATCAAATTATCTGGATTTGGTTCAAAGATTTGAAAATTTGGAGACTCATTTTGATCAAAGGTTTGATCAAATTGAAACTCACATGCAGCAGCAAGATATTCAGCATAATGAGGACATGGGATTTATGCGTGATCAGAAAAATGCTATTAATTCCAACATGTTTATGATGAGTAGTTACTTCAACTTCTTTTGTGCAGCACCACCTCCTCCTCCTCCAGATCAGGGTCCATCAGAATGATTCTTTTAGTGTTTGTTCAGTGTTTGTTCTATGTTTCGTTGTAGTTCATGTGGTAGTCATTTCCTTTAATTAGTTGTTCTTTTCATGTTTTAATTGTATTACTATTGATATCTTGAACTTTAAATTGTAATAGCCTTATCCGATATCAATATATGTTTCAATATTTTGTTGTTTAATATTTTAAAAATGTGTGTTTGACTTTATAACATTCTTTTTTTATTTTTATCTCAATAGTGCTTTATTTAATTTGTAAATTAAAATTAATTTAATTAGAAAATATAAATTTTTTTTTAATTTAAGAGATGCTTAAAACTTGATATTATTAGAATTTTCAATTCCATGTCTCTTATTTAGACTACATTATATTTAATATTATTATTGCAATTTAGAAGTATTCTTATTTTGTATTTCTCTTTTCAATTAGTATTTATGCACTTAGAAAAATTTGAAATTTTAGATTATTGATTTTGGAAAGAATTCAAATACTCTTGAAAATTGTACAAATGTACAAAAATCAAAAGGATTCTTCAAAAAATTTGCAATGACAAAAAGAGGCACAAAATAAGCCCAAAGTAAAAAAAGATGCACAAAAATGTGTCATAAAAATTGAAAAAGATGCGCAAAGCGTCACATGTGGTAATTACTTATTTCTAAACTCTTTTAATCTCTTAATTCAAATTATCTAATGTTCATTTATAATTTATATTAAAATTTGAAATATAAAATTTTTTATTCATCCTTAGTGCAATGATTTTCTTTATCTTCATGTCTAAATTGACACATATGTTTGATAAATTATTTTTATTCTCTAAGTTATATCACTTCTTAAAGTATATGAGATTTTATGTTTTTCTAATATTTTTGATTTTATTTGCATACTTTATTTCAATCACTTTCAAGATTAAAATATCAAATGAATTTCATACTTCTGCTTACATTTCTAAGATTATTTTCTTCTTCACTTTTTGATGTTATCAAAAAGGGGGAGAAATTATTTGTTGCGTATGTTTTCGTAGTGTTTAATTTTCGTATGTGTGTTTGATTTTTTTATGTGTGTTTGATTTTTTTTGTCTTTTATGTTGTTTGTGTTGTATAAAAATTTTGAAAAACAAATTTTTTTTAAGTAATTCAAATGCCTCCTTTTTTTCATGAGTTCATCAATTCAGGGGGAGTTTAGGATATTCTTAGAATTTGAAATCCTACAAACAATAATTGTTTTGCCATCATCAAAAGGGGGGAGATTATAGAGAGAGTTGCTATTTGCATGTTTTACATTCTTGCAACTTGTATTGTTTTGATGATTTCAAATATTATTGTTTTATATATCTCCTAACACTTTTTGGAATATTTGTATTTGCTCTTGTGTGTACTAACATTTCAGGAAAATCAACTCCAAGCGATAAAGACTTCAAATTATTCATTTGTAAATTATAAGTTTTTAAATGAGAGGGAGTGATTGTAATTGAGTGAAAAATCACAACACACACTCTTAGGGGACAATTTTTGTGAACGATCTACGGGACGAACCTGGTTCCTACGGGACGATCATGTCAATTAACCCCTCGTAAGAGCAATGGATCAAACAGGCGGGTAGAAAATTTTCTAAGTCCTAATCATCTAGGATGAATTTAATATTTGTTCCGGGACGAACGTCTCTAGATTCTCACCTTGCACTATTCGTCCGGACAAAAAATATGGTTCATACCGGGACGAAACTCTCTGTATGAGATCGTATAGGACGAAATAAATTTTCATCCCTGGACGAAACTCTCTGTATAAAATCATCCCAGGACGAAACCTGTTCGTCCAAGGACGAAACCTGTTTGTCCCAGGACGAACTGAAACAACTTACCTTAGTTGGTAATGTCCTGTAGAATTTTGGGAACTGACCTATGTAATAACCGTTTTGTACCGGACGAACATAGTTTGTACGGGACGATAAGCGTGTATGAACATAGTTCGTACAAATATACATTAGGATCATTTCCAACACTTTAAGTAAAATCGTCCGGGACGATCTACGATCGTACGGGACGATCTACGATCGTACGGGACGATCCACTGCGTACAGAATTGAAAACTTATAGTTTTTGGGCAGTTTTTCTTATCTTTTGTATATACAATCCAAATTAGACTACCACATAATCTTTTTGCTCATTGATCTCCGTGCCTATTAGAAGAAGAGTAAAGGAGAGAGTGAGAGAAAGCATTAAAAGAAGGATTTCTACCACTGGAGCGTGAAGGCTTTGCATAGTGTTCAAAGGTAAGATTTTCTACTTGTGATTTGAGATTACTTCACTCTTTTTCTTTCTTCCTTCTAGATTTCTTGGGAAGAGATCTATCAAGGAGATCCGGTTCTCTGCCGACACTTGGAAAGTGTGAAAGGACGAAGGGTTCTCTGCCCATACTAGGGGAGTGTGAAAGGACGAAGGGTTCTCTACCCATACTAGGAGAGTGTGAAAGGACGAATGGTTCCCTACCCACACTAGAAGAGTGTAAAAGGATGACGGTTCTCTGCCAACACTAGGGAAAGTGTAAAAGGATGAAGGTTCTCTGCCGCACCGGGTAGTGGTGAAAAGAGCGTTTGTAAAGGCTTCTCCGCCTTGTAGTGGGTGCAAAAGGAGAGACACTAGTGGTATTAGTGCGCGCAATACTCAGAGGGTGCCTCTGGAGAGTGGATGTAGGTCTGGTTTAGACCGAACCACTTTAAATCTGATGTTCTTTATTTTTCCACTTTTTATTTTGTTTATCATTTACAACTTGTGGTTGAAAAATCTTTTTCTAAAAAAATTCACTAACAATTAAGTTTTAATTTCTAAAGTTTAAAAAGAGGGTTTAAAATTTTTAATTTCCAATTCACCCCCTCTTGGTTAGCCACTAGGATATAAGCTTAGGTTTAACAACCTAATTCATTGTGAACGAATCTCAACAAGTGGTATCAAAGCTTTATTTTAAAATCATAAGTTTAGACTACTTTTTGATTAACATATATGACTACATTTGGAAACTGAAACACACCTGAGGGTTACTCTATTACTAGACCTCTACTATTTGACAATATACCTTTTGATTTTTGGAAAACACACATGTCTACTTTCTTACAGTCACTTGATTATCGTATGTGGATCTTAGTCCAGGAAGGATATACAAAACCAACGAGATTAGTTTATGGAGTTAGAGTTGAAACACCTTTTACAAACTAGACTGTAGAAGAACATGACTTAGCACAACTAAATGTCAAATGCTTGAATAGTTTTTTTTTAGCTTTAAAATCAGAAAACTACATGCGGGTTTCCACTTATAAAAGTAGAAATAAAATATGTGATAGATTTTATATAATATATGAGGGGACTAATGAGGTTAAGAAATCTAGACTTAATATCTTGTTGCATGATTATGAACTGTTTCGCATGAAACCAAATGAATCTATTTCTGATATGTATATAAGATTCACATAAATTGTTACCTCTTTGCATGCACTTGGTAGAGAACGTTGAATACTGAAATGGTTAATAAGATTCTTCGTTTTTTACCTATTGCTTATGATGCTAAAATTACTGCAATTACAGAGTCTAAGGATTTAAATATTTACTCTATTGACAATCTTCTCGGTTCGCTTATTGCTTACGAGCAAGGAGTTAGCCAAAGAAAGGTTCATACAGGTGAACCACGAAGGGAGAAAAATATAGCACTGAATGTCGAAGAGTATGAGAGTGAACACTCACAACTTGAGGATGAAGACGACATCGCATTGATGACTAGATAATTCAGAAGCTTTCTGAAGAGGAAGCAAAAGAGACACCAGCAATGGAATAGAGGTAAATTCAATAGAAATGCTAAGATTTCAAATGAAATTATTTGCTATGAGTGCAGGAAATCTGGACATATAAAGACTGAATGCCCAAAACTCAAAGCCAATCCATATCAAAGAGAATGTAGAGGAGAAACCAGTTGTGAAGAAGGGTAAGAAGAAGTTCCAATGAGCTTTTTGGGCGGACTCAGCTTCAGACTCGTTAGAAATAGAAAAGGAATAGGAAGTCACTAATCTATGCTTAATGGCTGACAATCTTGATCAGTCAAATCAAGAAGAGGTATGTGACTTAACGTATGACGAACTTTTTAAAGTTTCTGAACACATGCATGAATCACACAGGAAAATGAAGAAAATGCATGCTAGCCTTAGTTTAGAATTGTAAGAACTTCAAAAGGAACATGAAATCTTTAGGAAAGATCATGCCTTAATAAATGACAACCACATGAAACTATTCGATGAGTTTGATGACTTGAATAAAAATTATGAGAATTTAAAATCATCATATACTGATCTTGAAAAAGAATTTAAAAATTTTAAGGATGAATCGGAGTGCAAAACATATCGAATCAATTATATGAATAATATCTTAGAAGATATGAATTCATTTTATAAGTTGAAAATAAAAGATCTCAAAGATAATAAGATACCCCAGACTTGAATTTTACTAATCCTATTTTATATCCTAAATTTATTCAATCCCTAAACAGACTGATAAGTGGTAGAAAACTTAAAAATCCTTTTCCTAATGTTAAATATAATAATTATGGATTGCTTTGACATATAGCTCATACCTATACTTTGAAGATGAAAACTAATTTGGTGTGAAAACCTAAGATGCATAAACCTAGACATATCATACATGCATCTGATTATAAATTGCTAAAAGGTTAACCCAAACTTATTTGGGTTCCCAGGTTTAACATTTGATAATTTTACAGGGTAGCTCTCACACAAGATCTCATGAGAGCATATGATACTTAGACAGCAGATGTTCAAATCATATGACTGGAGATACTGCTCAATTCATAATGCTGGAAGTCAGGAGTAAAGGTAAGGTTACACTTGGAGATAACACCACAAGGAAGGTGGTTGGATCAAGTATGATTGGAAATTTTAAGAATTTTTTCATTGACAATGTGTTATTGGTAGAAGGCTTAAAGCATAATTTGTTAAGTATAAGCCAGCTATGTGATAAAGGTTATTATGTAAATTTTTTTCCTACTAGCTGCATATTAAGCCTAAATGATAAAGATATTTTGAATGGTAAAAGGGTAAACAATGTTTACATGCTAGATTTAAATTATATTAATTCTCCTACTTCTTTTTGTTTGAAAATTGTATCTGATGAGTCATGGCTATGGCATATGAGACTTTGTCATTCTAGCATGAAAAACCTTAGGAGGATTACCCAAAAGAACTTAGTGAGAGGTATACAAAACTAGACTTTACTAAGGACCACCTTTGTGATACATGTCAATTAGGAAAGCAGGAGAAGTCCTCTTTTCAGTCCAATAAGGATCTTAGAACTAGTAAATCATTGGAGATTTTGCATATGGATCTTTTTGGACCAGTTGGAACTGTAAGTCTGGGAGGGAAGGTATACAGATTTGTGATTGTGGATGATTACTCAATATTTACATATGTTAGATTTCTATTTCATAAGAGTGAATCATTTGAGAAATTTAGAAATTTTTCGACTTGGATTCAAATAAAACTTGGGAGTGAAATTATGACTATACAAAGTGATCATGGAGGAGAATTTGAGAATGAGATATTTGAAGAATTTTGTAAGGAGAAAGGAATTGATCACAACTTTTCTGCACCTAGAACCCCTCAGCAGAATGGTGTAGTCAAAAGGAAAAATAGAACATTAATAGAAGCCGCCTGAGCAATATTGGCAGAATATTCACTTCCTAAATATTTTTGGCCTGAGACGGTTAGCACTACATGTTATGTTCTGAATATGATGAATGTGAGATCTAAATTGAATAAAATACCCTATGAGTTACTAAAAGGGAGAACATCAAATTTGTCTCATTTGAATGTTTTAAGTTGCAAAGACATTTGCTTTTAGTGATTTATATAATAGATTAGATACTAAAGAGGGAGAAAGATATATGTATAAGTTAGCCAAACAAAGAGATAGGGGTAGTAAGGATTTAGTTCAAGTGAAGTGTATTAAAGATGAAGATCAAAAAATACTTTTCTTAGAAGATGATATTCAACAAAGATGGATGAGATATTTTGTTAAACTTTTTAATGAAGATTGTGAAAAATAAGATTGACTATAATGACCTTAGTACCCTAAATGAAAATAAAGATTTCTGTTTTTATCGGTGTATTAGTAAAACTGAAGTTATAGAGTCTTTAAAGAAAATGAAGGGTGTAAAAGCTGTTGGACCTGATGATATTCCAATAGAGGTGTGGAAATGCTTAGGAGATAAAGGAATTTAATGGCTTACTAAACTTTTTAATACTATTTTGAAGACTAAAAAGATGCCATATGAGTGGAGAATGAGCGTGTTAATTCCTATTTTTAAGAATAAAGGTGATGTACAAGATTGTGCGAATTATAGAGGTATTAAGTTAATGTGTCATACTTTAAAACTTTGGGAGCGAGTTATGGAGCATAGGTTGCGGCGTGATACTAATGTTTCTCAAAATCAATTTGGATTCATGCCGGGTAGGTCGACTATGGAAGCCATACATTTATTAAGAGGTTTGATGGAGAAATATAGAGAAAATAAAGAGGATCTACATATGATATTTATTGATTTAGAAAAAGCATATGATAAAGTTCCAAGAGAAGTGCTATGGAGAGTTCTTGAAAAGAAAGGAGTCAATAATGCTTATATTCAAATCATTAAAGATATGTATGCAGGAGCTATTACTTGTGTTCAAACACAAGGTGGATTGACCAAGTATTTCCCTATTTCAGTTGGGTTACATCAAGGATCAGCCTTAAGCCCATATCTTTTTTGTTTTAGTCATGGATGTTCTCACTAGACATTTGCAAGAGGATGTACCTTGGTGTATGCTTTTTGCTGATGATATTCTTCTTGTTGATAAGACTAGAGAGGGAGTTGAAGGTAAACTTGAATTATGGAGGTCAACCTTAGAGTCTAAAGGTTTTCGCTTGAGTAGATCTAAAATGGAATATATGGAGTGTAATTTTAGTAGTAATAGACCTAGTGAGGGGATTGTGACTTTGGGCGATCAAGTCATTAATAAGAGTACACGTTTTAGATATCTTGGATCTATTGTTCAGAGTGATGGTGAAATAGATGGGGATATTATCAGCAGAATTCAAGTTGGATGGTTGAAGTGGAGGAATGCATCGGGCTTGTTATGTGATAGAAATGTACCCCTCAAACTTAAGGGAAAATTCTATAAGATGGTAGTGAATGTTGGCCATTAAAAGAGAAGCATAATACTAAGTTAAGTGTGGTAGAGATGAGGATGCTCAGGTGGATGAGTGGCTTTACCCTTAGAGATAGGATACGAAATGAGCATATACGTGAAAAGGTTGGAGTAGCTCCAGTAGAAGATAAGATTAGAGAGAGTCGCCTTAGATGGTTTGGTCACATAAAACGGCGGCCTTCCGATAACCCGGTTAGGAGAGTAGAGGTATTAGATTTGACTTATGTTAAGAAAGGTAGGGGTAGACCTAAAAAGACTTGGTTAGAAAATATTAGGAATGACCTTTCTTTATTAGATTTAAACGAGAATTTGACTTTTAATAGGACACAATGGAGAAAAAGGATTCATGTTGCCGACCGCACGTAGTGGGATAAATGCTTGATGTTGTTGTTGTTGTTGTTGTTGAATGTTTTTAGTTGCAAGGTGTTCTTTCATAACAATGGAAAATATGCCTTAGAAAAATTTGATCCAAAATCAGATGAAGGAATTTTTGTTGGATACTCAAGTGTTGGAAAAAATTATAGGATATTCAATAGAAGAACTTTGGTAATTGAGGAGACCATACATGTTGTATTTGATGAATCTGAAAATATGGAAGAGTCAAATATTGTAGATGATGAAATTGAGATTAACTCCCAAAAGATTGATAAATTGAACTTGGAAGAAAACTTGGAAGAAAATTTGGAGGTAGAAAATCATTTGCTTAGAGATTTGAGATTTTCTAAAAACCACCCAATGGAATTGATTATAGGTGAACCAAGTGAGGGTGTAAAAACTAGGCATGGATTAAATAAGGAAGTCAATCATTCAGCCTTCATTTCAACTATAGAACCCACTAATATTGATCAAGCACTTTCTGATGAATTTTGAATTTTGGCCATGCAAGAAGAGTTGAATCAATTTGTAAGAAATAAAATTTGAGAATTAACTACAAGGCCAAAAGATACAAATGTAGTTGGAACTAAGTGAATATTCAAAAATAAAATGAATGACTCAGGAGTAGTCACTAGAAATAAGACTAGATTAGTTACTAAGGGGTAAAATCAGATTGAAGGGATTGATTTTGAGGAGACTTTTGCCCCTGTAGCTAGACTTAAAGCAATTAGGATTTTGTTAGCCTTTGCATGTTTTAGAGGATTCAAATGGATGTGAAAAATACTTTTTTAAATGGGGTAATTGAACATGATGTTTATGTAGAACAACCTCTAGGTTTTGAAAATTCTAAATACCCAAATCATATTTTCAAGTTGAAAAAGGCTTTATATGGATTAAAACAGGCACCTAGGGCTTGGTATGAGAGGTTGAGCACCTTCCTACTTGAAAAATCATTTGAAAAAGGAAGTGTGGATACAATACTCTTTTTGAAAAGATATGAAAAGGATATACTCATTGTTCAAATTTATATGGATTATATCATTTTTGGATCTTCAAATGAAAATCTTTGTGATGATTTTTCTAAAACAATGAATAGTGAATTTGAGATGAGTCTAATGAGAGATTTGAGTTTCTTTCTAGGATTTAACATTAAGCAAATTGAGGAAGGTACATTTCTTAGTCAATCAAAGTATATTATGGACATCCTCAAAAAGTATGAAATGGACAATGCTAAACTTATTAGTACACCAACAAGTTCCTCAGCTCAGTTGGATAAGGACCCTAAGGGAAAATCTGTTGATCAAAAGAAATTTAGAGGGATAATTAGATCTTTACTTTACTTGACTGCTAGCCGATCCGATATCATGTTCAGTGTTTGCTTGTGTGCTAGATTTCAATCGGATCCAAAAGAATCACATTTGATAACAGTGAAAATGATTTTAAGATATCTGTTAGGAACTCAGAACTTAGGAATATGATATTCTAAGTTTAGCTCATCATTTAAAATTATTAGTTATTCAGATTTTGACTTTGCAAGTTGTAGGGTGGATAGGAAAAGCACTTCTGGAACATACCAATTCATTGGAAATTCATTAGTTTCATGGTCTAGTAGAAAATAAAATTCAGTAGCCATATCTACTGTTGAAGTTGAATACATTGCATTAGGAAATTATGTGGCACAAGTACTTTGGTTAAAACAACAATTGATTGATTTAGGATTGACTATAGGCACTATTCTAATTTATTGTGATAATACTAGTGCTATTTATATTTCTAAAAATCCTATTCGACATTCAAGAACCAAACATATTGATATAAGGCATCATTTCATAAGGAATCATGTTTCCAAGGGAGAAATTGAACTCATTCATGTTACAACTGAAAATCAACTTGCTGACATTTTTACAAAACCTTTAGTCTTTGATACTTTCAGTGCATTAAGAACAAGGCTTGGTGTGATTGATTTAAATGCTTAAATAAAAAATGTTCTTGCAACATTGATGTTTGTTTATTAATTAAATATTTTTTATGTTTTTATGATTTTGTTTGTGTGATTTTTTTCTTTTAGAGTGTGTTTTTCATCGTTGTTTTTGGTATTTATTTTGTTTCATTTTATTTTTAAATTGTAGTTTTTTATTTGAGTGCAAAATTTGTTTAAGTCATCATCGTCCGAGATGAAATTTTTTTGTACGGGACGATTTGTGTAATGTGTCAAAGTGTTAGATTTTAAACCGTTTGCATGCAGTTTTTCAGTGTTTAATGGTCACTTCATATGGACGATCATTATGATCATACGGGACAATTTGTTTTTCAATCAATGGGATGAATGAATGAAGCGGTTGAATGGATAAGGTAGTTCCTCTTCCTCCATATCAGGGATCGTCTGAGTGATTATTGCACTTGATATTTTGTGTTTGTATTGTTATTGTTTATGTGTTAGTTGTTATTTGCTTTTAGTAATTTGATATATTTCTTCTTTATTTTAGTTGTTGTATTGATATCTTGATGAATCCTTGTAATATTTAAAATGATATTAATATAAGTTCTTGTGTTTTGATTTGAATTTACTTTTGAAATGTTTGTTAAACTTTATGTAAATCATCAGATTTTTAATCTTAATCGTGCTATAATCTTACGTGCAAGAAAAATTAAATTCATTAGAAAATCTAATTATTGTAAGTTTAAGTTTTGCTTATAACTTGATATTATTAGGATTTTCAATTTCATGTCTCTTCTTTATACTGTATTGTTGTTAATATTATTATTGCAATTGCGATGTTTTCTTATTTTATATTTCACTTATCAATCATTTTTTATGCACTTAGAAAGATTTAAAATTTTAGATTATTATTTTTGGAAAGAATAAAATCACTCTTGACAAATTATGTAAAAGTACAATAAAAAAAATTAAAAGGAATGTGCAAAGGTTCGCAATGTGAAAAAGAGGCATAAAATATGCCCAAAGTAAAAATGATGCACAAAAATATGCCACAACTATGAAAAAAATGCGCAAAGCACCACATGTGGTAGTTATTTCTTTCCAAACTCTTTTAATCTCTTAATTCAAATTGATCTTATGTTCGTTTATAATTGATACTGAAATTTGAAATATACAATTTTTTATTCATCCTTATTGCAATGATTTTCTCTATCTTAGTGTCTAAACTGACTCAAGTCTTTGATAAATTCTTTTTATTATCTATGTTATATTACTTCTTAAATTATATGAATTTCTATGATTTGTCTAATATTTTAATTTTATTTGCATAACTTATTTCAATCACTGTTAAGATTATATTATCAAATGATTTTCATATCTTTGCTTGCATTTCAAGTCTTTTTTTTCTTCTTCACTTTTTGCTGTTGTCAAAAAGGGGGAAAAATTGTTTGTTGAATTGTATCTTGTGTCTTGTGAGTCTTGTATCTTGTGTTAGTATTTGTGCTTATTTTGTTTTTGTGATTTTGTTGTTGTTTTGTTTTGTATAAAATTTTTGAAAAACAAAAATAATTTTTGAATCAATGCCTCATTTTCATGCATTCATCAATTCAGGGGGAGTTTAGGAGATCCTTAGAATTTGAAATCCTACAAACAATAATTATTTTGTCATCATCAAAAAGGGGGAGATTATTAAGAAGAGTTGCTATTAGCATGTTTTATATTCTTGCAACTTATCTAGTTTTAATTATTCCAAATATTATTATTTTATGTGTATTTATCTCCTAACAATTTTTGGAAGATTTATTTTTGCTCTTGTGTGTACTAACATTTTAAGAAAATTGAACTCAAAACTATGAAGTCTTCAAATCGAATTCAGCATACAATCCTTCGCAAATTGAAGCTTTAAATTATTCTTTGAATTGAGAGGGAGTGATTGTAATTGAGTGAATAAACACACACACTTTAGGAGATCTTACAAAATTTGTACTGATCGTACGGGATGAACCTAGTTCATATGGGACGATCAGATCAGTTATCTCATCGTAAGGGCAATGGAACGAACAGGAGTTGAGAAAATTTTTCTAAGTCCTGATCGTTCAGGATGAAATTATTTTCGTCCCAGGACAAGTTGTCCTCTGTAAAAATTTCATTCAGACGAAATGTATAATTGTAAATGTATAATTGTGCCAGGACGAGTTGGGCTCTATAAAAATTTTATTCAAACGAAATCCAAATCGTCTCAGGATGATTTCTTCTCTGTAAAAATTTTGTCCAGATGAAATCCAAATAAACCTAGGATGATTTCTTCTCTATAAAAATTTCATTCAGACGAAATGTATAATCGTACCAGGATGAGTTGGGCTCTATAATCGTAACAGGACGAGTTGCCCTCTGTAAAAATTTCATCCGGATGAATTCCTGTTCGTCCCAGGACGATGTGAACCAACTTACCACAGTTGGTTACATCCTGCAGTTATTAGGGAACCGATTTATGGTATAACGGATCGTACCGGACGAACCTAGTTCATACAGGATGATGATCGTGTACGAACATAGTTCTTACCAATATACATCAGGATCGTTTCTAACACTTTAAGTAAAATAGTCTAGGACAATCCACGTTCGTACGGGATGATCTATTTTGTGTTGACTTGAATATTTGCAGTTTTGGATAGTTTTTCTTGTCTCTCCTATATAAGGTCCAATTTTTACTACCACCCAATATTTTTGCCATTTAATCTTCGTGTCTATTGAAAGAAGAGTCAAGGACAAAGTGTGAGAGAGCATTCAAAGGAGGATTCCTACCACTGGAGCGTGAAGGCTTCGCTTGGTGTTCAAAGGTAAGAATCTCTACTTGTGATTTGGGATTACTTCACTCTTTTCTTTCTTCCTTCTAGATTTCTTGTGAGGAGATCTGTCAAGGAGATCTGGTTATCTACCGACACTTGGAGAGTGTGAACAGCCGAATGGTTCTCTGCCCACACTAGAAGAGTGTGAAAGGACGAAGGGTTCTCTGCCTACACTTGGAGAGTGTGAAAGGACGAAGGGTTCTCTGCCCACACTATGAAAGTGTAAAAGGACGGACGGTTCTCTGCCAACACTGGGGATAAGTGTAAAAGGAAGACGGTTCTCTGCCGCACTAAGTAATGGTGGAAAGAGTTTTTGTAAAGTCTTCTCCACCTTACTGTGGGTGCTATAGGAGAGTCACTAGTGGTATTAGTGTAATACTCGGAGGGTGCCTCCGGGGAGTGGATGTAGGTCTGATTTTGATCGAACCACTATAAATCTGGTGTTCTTTAGTTTTTCACTTTTATTTTGTTATCATTTACAACTTGTGGTTGAAAAATCTTTTTCTAAAAAAAATTCACTAATAGTTAAGTTTTAATTTCCAAAGTTTAAAAAGAGGGTTCAATTTTTTTAATTACCAATTCAACCACCCTCTTGGTTAGCCACTGGGACATAAGCTTAGGTTTTACAACCTAATTCATTATGAATGAATCTCAACACTATTCTTTCTAATCACAAAGAGAGTGGTAGAGCTTTCAATGGGAATAGGAAGTGCAATTATAATGGAGATTTGAAAGATCTCAAAGGTTAACTGATGTAAGAGCAAATCCTAGCAAGAAGCATTATTATGGAAGAAGCACACTTCACCTCCTCATATCTTTCACCAATTTTGATTTAACTAAAAGTTCACAAAACACTAAAAGTTCACTAAAATTTCACCTATTGTTATTCATAAAAAGGAGACGTGAGAAGCGGAGAAGGCGATCATGAGAAGGAGAACTTGACGGAGATCGTGAGAAGGCAATCTTGACTTCAATTTTGGAGATCGTGAGAAGCGGAGAAGGAGATCATGAGAAGGCAGAAAAGCGGAGAAGGCGTAAAAGTGGAGAAGCGAAGAAGGCGATCTTGACAGAGAATCGATTCTTTGCAATTTTGGAGGATCTTTGGTGTCCGGTGGTTCTTCGTTGGCCTAATATGGCCGACAGAGCACCTTGGTTCAGCTCTGGCATCTCAAATTTGTACAGAGATGTGACTTTGATGAAGATTTATCCGGTGGAGATTCTCTTCTGGATCAATGATTTTGTTGTTTCTACTAAATTGAAATCGTTTTTCACTGATTTCTGCTTGTTGATGAAACTCCGTTGGCTTGGTTTGGCTTCCGGTTGTGTGGGATGTGGTTATCTTACTAATATTAGATTCTTAATTGATTTTTGTGATATTTTAAATCTGAAGGTGCTTTTGGAGGAGTTTTTGTTTTGGTTCTTTGTTACCTACAACATTCTTGGGAATGAATTTTATGCTGGGGCAAATTTCTTTCTTATATACGTTAACTTTGCTATGGTGTATGGATTTTCTTAATTCCATAATTAGTTTGAAAGTGTTCTTGATGTGTGATCATTTGATGTTTATGAGATGGATGTTTGGATTATAAATGTGGTTCTTACTATTTTAAAGATCTGATTTCATTTGGATTCTTGAAGATTCTTGTAGTCAATACAGTCCTGTTGATGATTTTGAGTCAGTTGGTTGTGGATAAACATAATTCTGGTTTGTTTGGTGCTGGATATGCAGCTATTTTGAAGGAGGTTTTTGGTAATGCCGATGTTACTACTTTCATCTATGAGGATCAAGTTTTGTTTGAGGTTGTCTCTTGGCCTATTGATGTTGGAGCTATTGTTATTGCTTTGTCAACATTGTTTGGATCATCTAAAGGGTCTGCCTGTGGATCGACTATGTTAAGGAGGTTGTTGGTTGATGTTTGTATTGACGAGGTGGTTGTTTGGTCACTTATTTTTCAGTTGTTCTTTGAAGACCAAGTCTTCTTGGTTAAAGACTTGAAGGCTTTGAAGTTTTTTGGTTTTTCTCTTGTCAATGTGATGAGAGTGGTGATGATTATCAGTTTAGTTGGCTTTGGCAATGATGAGGCCTGTTATTGGCTTCTTGAGGTGGTTGTCGGTTTTATGTCTTTACATTGGAATATTACTGGTGTTGTTCTTGCCAGCTTGATGGGTGTGATGACGATTTTTAGTTTGTATGACTTTGCTTGTGAAGAGGATGTCTCTTGGACTATTGAGGAGGGAGTAGGTGTTATTGCTTTCTCATCGTTGATTGGTTTGTTCTTCTTGGCTTTGGTCGGTTGTGTTGTTGCAACAACAGCGAATTCTACTCTTGATTGGAGCTTGTTGGACCATGTGATCGATGGGGGTCTGGTTGATGTTTGGATAGCTGGTTTAGTAGTTGTTTTTATTTTTCTTGTAACTAGTTATCATTTGCTTGTTTTGCTTATAGGCTTCTTATACCTTTTTAAAACCATTATTATGAAATATGTGATTTTTACTAAGTTTTATTTTCCATCCTTTGGGAAAGTTGAGATACTAACCAACCTTTTAGATTGTTTTAATACTTGGTATCCCCATCACCCCAATGGATCTAAAATGGAATTTAGTGGATCGCATATCCATTATGGTAGTTTTAAAGGGTTTGCTTTTGCTTTCTAGATTATATTAGATATTTCTTCTTTTAATGCAATTTGCATTTCTTCAAAAAAAAAAAAGAAGATATTCAACTCTATTTTCCATTCAAGTTTTGGTTTATCTAAATAAGTTTCCAGTTCCAACTACAAAATCATGCTAACTTTAATTCAAATAAAGTTCACTTATTCGAAAGTAAAGCACGTACACTTATTCAGACTACATATGTTCTAATAATTGATTTCACAACTTTATAGGGAAACATTTGCTTTAAGATCCAAATGAATATCCAAGAAGAGATATATTGGATGTATAAAAGATTGTTATTAGGTCAAAGAGGATTTACAAATGAATTTATACAGAGAGTTGAGACTTTTATTAAAGTTGCATATCAACTACCTTCTTTTAAGTTTGATATGTTTAGATGCCTATGTTCAAAGCACAAAAATCAAAGCATTCCCCAAACCCAATGATGTGAATGTTGATTTATATCGTATGGGATTTATTCTAGACTATTGGATTTAGACCTCACATGGCGAGTACGAGCCACGCAGAGATACTCATGTTAGTCCATCCACAACTTTTGAAATATTTGATGAAGATCAAATGAGTATACCGTATGAAGAACTTATTTTTGATATAGCATATCCTACCTTAAGGGCTACTATGGAAGAGCCACCAAATGCAAAAACTAAAAAATTCTTTGAGTTACTACATGCAACTCAAAAACTAATTTAGGATGGTTGTAAAACTCATTCAAAATTATCGAATACAGTGAGGATGCTAAGTATCAAAATTGAATATAATATTCTTCATGATTGTTTCAATGACTTCATTGGTCTTCTAAAGGAAACTAATCCAACGGATAATTTAAATCCCTCATATTTGTACTGAACGAATAAATTAGTATCTAAGTTGGGTCTCACTGCTATAAAAATTAATTGTTATATCAATGGATGTATGTTATACTACAAGGATGATAAAATAGAAGTTTATTATTGCACCTGCAATGCGTCTCGATTTAAGTCAAACTCAAAAAAAAAACATTGTAAAAAAATATATTTCATATTCCCATTTATTTTATTTACCGATCATTTCAAGACTTTATCGGCTCAATGCATCAATGAGTTCAGCAAGCTATATGAGATGGTATAATGAGAAATTAGAAAATAGTGGTGTTCTTTCTCATCCATCATATGTTGAAGCATGAAAATATTTTGATCGGGTATATGCTTCATTTGCTACTAAACTACACAACATAAGATTGAGATTATGTGCCGATGATTTTATCCCATATAGTCAAGTAGCTACATCATACTCTTGTTGGCCATTTATACTGACACCATACAACCTTCCCTTAGAGATGAGTATGACTACTCCGTACATATTCTTAACACTTATAATATCTGAACCACATAACTCAAAAGTAAAAAAATAATATTTTTTGTAACCATTAATTGATGATCTCAAGTTATTATGGGAAGAAGGTGTTCTCACTTATGGCATCTCAACAAAATAAAATTTTCTCATTTGAGCTGTATTGCTTTGGACCATTGGCAATTTTCCATCATATGGTTTATTGTCTAATTGGAGCACAGTAGAAAATTAGTTTGCTCTTACTATATGGAGAATACTAAAGTTTTCACACTAAAATATGGAGGAAAAATATTTGGTTTGATTTTCATCTATGTTCTTACCTGCTGATTATTAATTTAGGAGGAATAAGGAAGCATTCGTTAAAAATAGAGTTGAGAGGTCACCTCCTCCATTTAGATTAAGTGGTGATGATGTAGTACAAAGACTTTTTTACTTTCTAATAATTATTGATTTTCTAATGTTATCAAAGTCTAAATTTTCAGGATATAGTGTTCAACATAATTGGATTAAAAATATTTTCTAGACATTACCATATTGGAAAACTAATTTGATAAGGCATAATCTTGATGTTATGAATATTGAGAAAAACTTCCTAGATAGTATTTTTAATATAATTAAGGATGTTAAAGGTAATATAAGGGATAATATCAGAGCAAGGATGTACATTAAAGAGTATTACTGGTAAAAAAATTTAGAGTTAGTAACAACCACCGATGATAAAATAATGAAGCTCAAAGCACCTTACTCTTTCACGTTAGAGCAAAAAATATTAATATGTCAGTGGTTTGAAGGTTTAAAAATACATAATGGCTATGGATCAAACTTAAGCCGATGTATTAACCTGAAATCTGCGAGGTTATTTGGACTAAAAAGTCATGATTATCACATAATTATGGAGGTTCTCCTTTCGATCATAGTATGTATGTTACCAGATTATATATCAAATTCGTTTACTGAGCTTAGCATTTTTTCAAAGGCCTATGTTCATCTAAACTAAGCGAACATGCTTTACGGATGAGCGAGGAGAACATACAAATCATCCTCTGTTAGTTAGAAAAAAATTTCCCCAGGATTTTTGGATTCTATGGAATATCTTCTAGTCTATCTACCTTACGAAGCTATACTTGGTAGACATATACAATATCATTGGATGTATCCTTTCGAGAGGTAAAACATGTTTTTATTAAGTTTTTAATATTTTTAAACAAGTTGAAAATATATTTTTATTAACTTGATAATTATAATTATTTATTAGATATTTGAACAAGTTAAAAAAATATGTTAAGAATAAAGTATGACCAAATGGATTGATATATGAAGCATATTTATCTCAAGAAATCACTTATTTCTGCTCCTACTATTTTGAGCCCCTTGTAAGGAGTACAAAAATAAAGATTGGTCGTATCATGGACTTCGATTTAGAAGAACAATCATATGCTGCACTATCAATCTTTAAAAGTCATGAAAAGTCTAGTGTGGACCTCCGAAAGAGCACCGCGCGAACGAGTCAATTGGAAGGGACAGATTGGATCATGCATATAACTAACCATTGAGGATAGAGGCTTTCGCCAACACACCTCCATGGGTAGCAATATATACGACATAGTCACGGGTTTCCCCCATCCAATACAAGAGTTTGAATGAGGTTTAGTAGATGTGGGACCGAGTTTCCCACGGGCGCAAGCCCCCGTGGTTAATTACATCCCAGGCCGGAGCCTGAGAAAACTCTCGATTAAGGATCATACATTATCCCCTCCTAAAGTGGGATTGGCACATGGGTATAGACTAAGAAATCCTATCCAAAAGGAAAAAAGGTCCGAAGGGCTGAATCAACATGCATGGCTCATACCAACATTCGGAGGCTCTAGGGTACTAAGGAGAAAACTGGAGAAAAGAAATAAAACACTCAACCACATGCGTGAGATAAGAGATGGAGGTGGCGTCATCCTGTGACGCGGATAAGTAGGATTTATAGTCCCTGAAAGGAAGGGACCTACCTACTATTTAAAGCATACTACGAGACCGAATGTAGTAGCCTCGAATCCTAGATCTATGTTGGGCTTAATACTTCTACGAAACACTAAGACCCGTGTCCTAGCTAATGCAGTGCAAAACTTGGACTTATCCCGGCCTGGATTGGGGGAGCCAGCTAATCATCTAATCGCTTTAAAACTATGCTGTCAAGTCAGTTATGAAAGATAGATGGGTGGTACAGTTTATTGGAAATAAGACCGACATCTAGAGAATTTCCTAAGTGGTCCTGGACTTATGTTTGGTGAATGCCCCTAGCTAATGCAATTAAATTTTAATTAGTTAGTTACTAATGCAATGCATGCTAGTTAAAGTGTCAGCTCATGAATGCTTTTGATTTAAAAAAAAAATAGGCTTAATATAAAATAATTTTTAGAAAAGACTGAGTCTCCCTAGGTCCGGCACTTCATCCTGATAGGCCAGATTATCCGGACTCTACTGCGGCAGGGAGATGTCTTTTTAGAAGGAGAGAGAAAATGCAGTAATATGCATGCGACCCCGGACGGTTCCGGCAGTTCCTCTAGGTTCGTTAAGTTTCTATGTTGTTTAAAGCTTAAAATTTTGGAAATTAGTTATGAGTAAAAAAAAATTAGTCCTTAGAGAGCCTAACGAAATCCAGGCGAAAACAAAAGCGGCATGCAAGAAAGAAACCTAAGAAAAGCATGCAATTTCTACTGTGCAATAAGGTAAACACATCAATATAAATCCAAAAAATAATCAACTAAATGGCCATAGGCAAATTACCCTTATTACACCCTAGATATGTAGAAATAAAGTGATCGGGCACCACTGCCAACAACCCGAATTTCTAAGCCTATGACATACACAAATGACTTTGGTGGGATATTGGTCTTCAGTCTTCTGGGTGTCTCATTTTCCTTGGACTCCTTGGAACTCTCCTCCTTGGACTCCTTGGATCTCTCCTCCTTGAACTCCTTGGATTTCTCCTCCTTGGACTCCTTGGATCCTGTCGTGGCTTGAATATCCAAACGAAGAGACCCTATGTAGGGGGCATTGCCTTTTCTCTTTGGATATCTAAAGCCATCCCATATGATCTCTCAAATGGAAGAAGACTCTCCTCTATGAGGATGCCTTCTTCTTTTGGGATTCAAGTGAGATAAGAATATCCCAACTCAAATATCAATTTCACAACTCTTATATATTATTACAAATTTTACATCCATTTGAAAAGCAGAAAAGAAATCTAAAGAACCTGCAAGGTTATCCTAATAAAAATCTCAAGCACTTTATATATGAAAAATAAAGACTCATTCCATTGACCCTGTGCCAAGCCATGCTCTTAATTTATGAGGGCTAAGCAGCTCCACCTGTGCAGTTATAATTATTAATTTATCCCTCATTTTTACTTGGGGAGAGCTGAGCAAGCACCAGCATAAAATATTATTAGAAATCATGATAATGCTCCCCCCTTTTATTAGCTTGAGCATGACCACCTGCACGGAAGAACAATATATATATATATATATATATATATATATATATATATATATATATATATATATATATATATATATATATATATATATATATATATATATATATATATATGATGTTCCTAACTAGGGGTAGATCTAGCGCTCATCACATCATCCACAGAGTGCAGAAAAAGTAAGCAAACACACCAATCATTTTCAAATAGCATGCAATGAAAACCACAGAAAGCTCTAGCACACAGCAGAAAAAATAAAACCCAGTGGCATAATCCTTGATCTAGAAGTGGTGCCCTAGCAAACAATTCTATGTGTGTAAGGCTTGTGTAGTTTGGATAGATCCTATGTTGGATGGTTAGTTAAAGTTATCTATAGTTCAAGTATGTTGGGGGTCTTAAAATGATATTTTAATTGAAATTCAAATATTAGTGAATTAGGTCTATTTTAATTATTTCAGTTTGTTGATCAGTTTTAAATACTTAGGGTGATGATATTTGAAGTTAAAGTCTTTTTAGCCAATTTTGGAAAGTTCTGGGTCTTCTTAGGAACTAGACTAAGGGTCCAAAAAGTCACTATGGGAAATGGGCTAGGTTTGGGGTTTCTATCACCTTAGGAAAATACTAGACTTTAACACGAGTAGTTAGCCAGGTAATAGACTGAAATTGGAGTTTTCTATGCAAAGTTATGAATTTTCTAAGTTTCGGGCCCTAAATGAACTACGGTTGACCAAAAAGTTGACTTTCTAATCTAGGTCGTTTTATGGAAACCTAATATTTTTAATAAATAATAGAACCTAATAGGAGTCCAATTCAAGTGATTTTGCCTAATTTGGAATTTTCTACAATTAGTTATGGATTTCTAAAGATCGGGGTATTTAAAGAAATTTTCAAAATTTCCTAATAAAGGGCTATTTTTGATGTTTTGCTCCAAATAAGCTCCAAAATTATTGGAATCACTCCCAAATATCAGTGATGACCTGAGAGAGTAATCCCAAGTGTTTGGAGAAAATTTGGGATTTTTAATGATTTATTTGTGGAAAAATGGTAAATTTCACCTATGGTCAAATTAGGGGTTAACCTAAAGTCAAATTGGAGATCCCTATTTATCTAAGGTCAAGGATCAGATTTTGGTCAATTCAAGGTATTATGGGTAATTTTTGGACCTAAAATATATTTATTGTAATTTTTAGAAGGTCTCAGAGCTTTATTTAGCAGGTTAATTAGGGTGGTTAATTAAGGGGTCTAACAAGCCCTAAAAATTCCTAGAAAATTTTGGGATGTTTCAAATGTCACTAAGTTTAAGTGTTGAAGTTTTCATTTCAATCGGGGATATATCCTAGCTCCTAAAAACATTCTAAGTTCGCTAGACGGGTCCTTAATTATTGTCCTTAGGGTGTCACTACGTTGTAGGAGTTTAAAGTGATGTTTTATCTAACCCTCAAAGTGATAATGCTTGGGAAACATATAAAAGTAGTAAACACGTCATGTCCTTAGATCTAGGAGAGCCTAAACTAAGTGCTCGTGGTGCAACCTACATATACAAGCTACGAACAACAAGAAAATGAAAACACCTAATGAAGGGATTAGCGAATGGTTGAGACTCAACCATCCACTTATCCACTCCCCCATGATTTTCTCTTCACACATAGACTCTATGTTTAAAATTTCATGCGTAGTGGATCTCCCAACATTAGGATTTAATATATATACGTAATTTTTGCAAATACTCAAAATAATTATAAATAGCTATAATTTTTGGAAAATAATCTAATTAAAATTAGATCATTTCATATTTATATAACTATAAGGGAGGCCCACTGACCACTCTCACGCAGTCTCAAAATGATTTGGAAATAATTTGTATACTGAAAATAATTATTATAATAATGAAGGAAATAATAATTAAATGGACAAATAATACTCCAAGACAGAAATCTACCAAAACAGTGAAAATCAGTTGTTGAAAATAGTCTTAAAATATAAAGCTCATTTTTCTGAAAAGTTCAAGGGGTTATACGTCAAAATCCGATTTAAGAGAAGAAAGTTATGATTTTTACAAGTTTAAATATAATAAAAGAATATTTTAAAATAGTGTCATTTTACTGTTTTCAAAATAACTATAGATATACCTAACATTTTTAAACAAAAATAGTCTCAAATCATAAAGAATTCAAATACGAACAAAATAAGGTGTTGTGCATCGAAGAGGGGCTTAAAACGAGAAAGTTATGTTTTTTTGGAAGTTTTAAATACAATAAAAGGGCTATTTTTAAATTAGTTGAAGAAAATAATTATTTGAAATAATCCTTAATTAAACTAAAGCATCAAAGTCTATGAAATTTTAAAGTAATTTAATATATATATATATATATATATATATATATATATATATATATATATAATTAATGATATTTTAAGTAATTAAAATAATTAACATAACTATAATAAGACCTAATTATAAAAATTACCTTTAATATTTAAATGATAATAATAATAATAAATAATAAAACTAATAATACTTAAAATAGGTCAAAATAATGACAATAATAATAGTAGCAGTAAAATAATCATTAATAAGAATAATAATAATATGAAAATAATACTTTAAATAAAAAAATGTTTTTTACTGTTTTTTAAATAATTCTGAAAATACATATTATTTTTAATCAGAAATAATTTTAAATTAAAGAGACCGAGAATACGAGCAATTCGAGGTATTGTATGAAATAAACGGAGCGAAATTGAATTTTCTATGATTATTTGAATGAAAATAGGTTAAAAATCTATTAAAATAAATATTAAAATCCCCTAAATAACCTCGGATCGACACTTGGCGTTGAAGGATTGACGGGTCAAACAGCGGCCAATCATTGTCGGCGGCGCAATCATTGTGCCGCTAGATAATGATTGCCGCAATCATGCGGCAATCATGCCGCAGCCACTTGTCCACGTAAGCGGACTACGCGGGCCGTCCGATCACTCGCCGCTGGAATGTGTTTGAATAGTTGCTATTTGAATGATTTATATTTGTGCAACTTATGTAGTTTTGATGATTCCTAACATTATTGTTCAAATGAATAGTTATCTCCTAACAATTTCAGAAGATTTGCACTTGCTCTTGTGTGTACTAACATTTCAGGAAAATCAGACTCCAGACTACGAAAACTTCAAATCAAATTCAACATGAGAAATTTTGTTTATTTGAAGTTTGTCTTTTCTTTGAATTAATTTTGAAAGGGAATGATTGTAATTGAGTGAATAAAATCTCACACACACAAAATAAGGAGATCTTGAAATTCTATACTGATCGTACAGGACGATATATATCGTACTGGACGATCTGTCAGTTATCTCCTATAGAGCATTTGGAACGAATAGGAACTTGCTTTGAAAATTTTTTTCTAAGTCCTATTCGTCCAGGACGAATTTTTATATCGTCCCGGGCGATGGGTTCTCTGTAAACATTTCGTCCAGACGAATTTTACCATCGTACTGGGCGACCAGTCCTCTGGAAAAATTTCGTCCAGACGAAAATAAATATCGTACCGGACGAACAGCTTTTTCGTCCAAACGAAACCAAATTATCGTCCCCGGCGATTGGCTCTCTGGAAAATTTTCGTCCAGACGAAATAAATAATCGTCCAGGACGATCGTCTCTCTGGAAAATTTTCGTCCAGACGAACATATTTTCGTCCAAACGATTAACCGACTTAGGACAGTTTTCAGCAGTTTCTAGAACCGACCTTGTAATAACCGTTCGTACTGGACGAACCTAGTTCGTACAGGACGATCAGCTGTACGAAGTCATTTCGTACACATATACAAATTGGGTCGTTTCAGATCGTTTAAGTAAAATCGTCCAGGACGATCCATGATCGTACGGGACGATCCACTGCGTACAGAATTGAAAATTTGCAGTTTTTGGGCGGTTTTTCATGTCTTTTGTATAAATACTTCAAATTAGACTGCCACCCAATCTTTTTGTCATTTGATCTTCGTGCCTATTGAGAGAATAGCCAAGGGAGAGTGGAAGAGAGCATTCAAAGGAGGATTCCTACCATTGGAGCGAGAAGGCTTCACTTGGATTGCAAAGGTAAGAATCTCTACTTGTGAAATTGGATTTCTTCACTCTTTTCTTTCTTCCTTCTAGATTCTTGTGAGAAGATCATTCAAGAAGGTCCGGTTCTCTGCCGACACTTGGAGAGTGTGAACAGACGTGGGTTCTCTGCCTACACTAGGAGAGTGTAAAAGGAAGGAGGTTCTCTGCCTACACTTGGAGAGTGTGAACAGCCGTAGGGTTCTCTGCCCACACTAGGAGAGTGTGAAAGGACGACGGTTCTCTGCCAGCACTGTGGATTGTGTAAAAGGACGACGGTTCTCTGCCGCACCGGGTAGTGGTGAAAAGAGGGTTTTGTACAGGCTTCTCCGCCTTGCTGTGGGTGCTAAAGGAGAGTCACTTTGTGGTATTAGTGCAATACTCAGAGGGTGCCTCTGAGGAGTGGATGTAGGTCTGGTTATAGACCGAACCACTATAAATCTGGTGTCATTTACTTTATTGCTTTTACGTTTCCGCATTTTAAATTTCAGTTTTAACAACTCTGTGGTTGAAAAACATTTTTCTACAAACTTTAAAAGAAAATTTTATTTCGGTTCAACTTTAATTTTAAGAGGGTTTAAAATTTTTAAAACTACCAATTCACCCCCCTCTTGGTAGCCGTGGGACATTTACTTAGGCTTAACAACCTAATTACTAGACTCAACAAGTGGTATCAGAGCATTGTTTCAAAATCATAAGTTTGAACTACTTTTTGATTAACGTAGATGGCTACATTTGGAAACCGAAACACACCTGAGGGTTACTCTATCACTAGACCTCCACTGTTTGACAATATTCCTTTTGATTTTTGGAAAACACGCATGTCTACTTTCTTACAGTCACTTGATTATCGCATGTGGATGTTAGTCCAGGAAGGTTACACAAAACCAACTAGATTAGTTGATGGAATTAGGGTAGATACACCCTATGCAGATTGGACTATAGAAGAACGTGACTTAGCACAATTAAATGCGAAATGTTTAAATAGTTTCTTTTGTGCTTTAAAATCTGAAGACTACATGCGAGTTTCCACTTGTAAAAGCGGAAAAGACATATGGGATAGACTTTGTATTACTTATGAAGGGACAAATGAGGTTAAGCAATCAAGACTCAATATCTTGTTACATGACTACGAATTATTTCGCATGAAACCTAATGAATCTATATCTGACATGTACACAAGATTCACTCAAATTGTCACCTCTTTGCATGCACTTGGTAGGGAATTAACTAATGCTGAAATGGTTAATAAGATTCTTCGTTGTTTACCTACTGCATACGATGCTAAAATTACTGCAATTACAGAGTCAAAAGATCTGAACATTTATTCTATTGACAATCTTCTTGGTTCACTCATTGCTTACGAGCAAGGAGTAAGTCAAAGAAAGATTGATGCAGGTGAACCAAGAAAGGACAAGAATATTGCACTAAATGTGGAAGAGTCAGAAAGTGAACACTCACAACCTGAGGATGAAGATGATATAGCACTGATGACTAGACAATTCAAAAGCTTTTTAAAGAGGAAGCAGAAGAGACGCCAGCAATGGAATAGAGGTAAGTATAACAGAAATGGCAAGGTTTCTAATGAAGTGATTTGTTATGAATGCAGGAAACCAGGTCATATAAAGACTGATTGTCCAAAACTCAAAGCCACTCCTAGCAAGGAGAAGGTAGAGGAGAAACCAATGGTAAAGAAGGGCAAGAAGAAGTTTCAAAAGGCTTTTTGGGCGGACTCAGCTTCAGACTCATCTGAGACTGAAAAAGAAGAAGAAGTCACCAACCTTTGCTTGATGGCAGATAAAGCTGAACAATCAGATCAAGAAGAGGTATGTGATTTAACTTATAATGAATTGTTTGAAGTTTCTGAACACATGCATGATGCATATAGGAAAACTAAAAAGATGCATGCTAGTTTAGTTTTAGAATTGGAAGAGCTTAATAAGGAACACGAAATCCTTAGGAAAGATCATGCTTTAATTGATAGCAACCACATGAAACTACTTGATGAATATGATGACTTGAATAAAAATTTTGAGAATTTAAAATCATCCTATGCTGAACTTGAAAAAGAATTTGAGAAATTTAAGGATGAATCTGAGCACAAGACATATAGAGTCAATTATACAAATCGAATCTTGGAAGAAATGAATTCATTTTACAAACTTACTATAAGAGCTCTCGAGGATAATAGGAACCCCCCTAAACTTGAAGATTTTACAAATCCTAAATATTATCCTAAATTCATGAAATCCCTTAGAAGACAATCATATGAGAGAAAACATAGGAATATTTTTCCTAATGTTAAATGTAACAATTGTGGATTTTTGGGACATATATCTCACACCTGCACTTTAAAGATGAAACCTAATTTGGTGTGGAGAACTAAGATGCATAAACCTAGACATATCACACATGCATCTGATTATAAATTTCATAAAGGTGAACCCAAACTAGTTTGGGTTCCCAGGTCTAACATTTGAGAATTTTGCAGGTATACTCTCACACAAGACCTCGTGAGAGTATATGGTACCTGGACAGCGGATGTTCTAAGCACATGACTGGAGATACTGCTCAATTCATAACGCTGGAAGCCAGGAGTGGAGGCAAGGTTACACTTGGAGATAATACCACAAAGAAAGTGGTTGGATCAGGTATGATTGGAAATTTGAAAAACTTTTTCATAGATAATGTTTTATTAGTTGAAGGCTTAAAACATAATTTGCTTAGCATAAGTCAGCTATGTGATAAGGGCTATAATGTAAAATTTTTACCTACTAGCTGCATAATTAGCCTAAATGGGAAAATTGTTTTAAATGGAAAAAGGGTGAACAATGTTTACATGCTAGATTTAAATTGTATTCAATCTCCTACTGCTTTTTGTTTGAAAACTGTTTCTGATGAATCATGGCTTTGGCATAGGAGACTTTGTCATTCTAGTATGAAAAATCTTAGAAAAATTACCCAAAAGAATTTGGTGAGAGGAATACCTAAACTAGACTTTACTAAGGACCATCTGTGTGATGCATGTCAATTAGGAAAACAAGTGAGGTCCTCATTTAAGTCCATTAAAGATCTTAGGACAAGTAAACCTTTAGAAATTCTACACATGGATCTTTTTGGACCAGTAAGCACTGTTAGTCTAGGAGGAAAGGTATATGGATTTGTTATAGTAGATGATTTTTCAAGATTCACCTGGGTTAAATTTCTTTTTCATAAGAGTGAATCATTTGAGGAATTCAGAAATTTTTCAACTTGGATACAAAGAAAACTAGGATGTGAAATAATTTCTATACAAAGTGATCATGGAGGAGAATTTGAAAATGAAAGATTTGAAGATTTCTGTAAAGAAAATGGGATTGATCACAATTTTTCTGCACCTAGAACTCCTCAACAAAATGGAGTAGTTGAAAGAAAGAACAGAACATTAATAGAAGCCGCCCGAGCAATGTTAGCAGAATACTCACTTCCTAGATATTTTTGGGCTGAGGCGGTTAGCACTGCATGCTATGTTCTGAATAGGGTGAATGTGAGATCAAATTTGAATAAAACACCCTATGAGTTGCTAAAAGGAAGAACACCAAATTTGTCTCATTTGCATGTATTTGGTTGCAAGGTGTTCATACATAATAATGGAAAATCTGCCTTAGGAAAATTTGATCCAAAATCAGATGAAGGAATTTTTGTTGGATATTCAAGTGTTGGAAAATCTTATAGAGTATTCAACAAAAGAACTTTAGTCATTGAAGAAACCACACATGTTGTTTTTGATGAAAATGGAAACATGGAAGAGCCAAAAGTTGTTGAAGAAGAAATTGAAGAAAACTCCCAAAAGATTGATAGATTAAATTTGGAAGAAAATGTGGAAGAAAATTTAGAAAGAGAAGACCCTTTGCCTAGAGATTTGAGATTTTCTAAAAACCACCCAAAGGAATTAATCATAGGTGAACCAAGTGAGGGTGTTAGAACTAGGCGTGGATTAAACAAGGAAGTCAATCATTCAGCCTTTATTTCAACTGTTGAACCCACTAACATTGATCAAGCACTTTCAGATGAATTTTGGATATTGGCCATGCAAGAAGAGTTGAATCAATTTGTAAGAAATAAAGTTTGGGAACTAACTACAAGGCCAAAAGATCAAAGTGTTGTTGGAACCAAGTGGGTGTTCAAAAATAAAATGAATGACTCAGGAGTAGTCATTAGAAATAAGGCTAGATTAGTAGCTAAGGGGTATAATCAAATTGAAGGAATTGATTTTGAGGAAACTTTTGCCCCTGTAGCTAGACTTGAAGCAATTAGGGTTTTACTAGCCTTTGCCTGTTTTAAAGGTTTTAAATTGTTTCAAATGGATGTCAAAAGTGCCTTTTTAAATGGAGTAATTGAAGAAGATGTTTTTGTAGAACAACCTCCAGGTTTTGAAAATTCTAAATTTCCAAATCATGTTTTCAAATTAAAAAAGGCATTATATGGATTGAAACAGGCACCTAGGGCTTGGTATGAGAGGTTAAGCACCTTCCTACTTGAAAGATCTTTTGAAAAAGGAAGTGTGGATACAACTCTCTTTTTAAGGAAAATTGGAAAGGATATACTTATTGTTCAAATTTATGTGGATGACATCATCTTTGGATCTTCAAATAAACATCTTTGTGATGATTTTTCTAAAACAATGAGTAGTGAATTTGAAATGAGTCTAATGGGAGATTTAAATTACTTTCTAGGATTTAGCATTAAGCAACTTGAGGAAGGTACTTTTCTTAGTCAAACCAAATATATTAAGGACATCCTCAAAAAATATGAAATGGACAATGCTAAACCTGTTAGTACACCAATGAGTTCTTCAGTTCAGTTGGATAAAGACCTTAAGGGAAAATCTGTTGATCAAAAGAAATTTAGAGGGATAATTGGATCTTTACTTTACTTGACTGCTAGCCGACCAGATATTATGTTTAGTGTTTGCCTATGTGCTAGATTTCAATCAGATCCAAAAGAATCACATTTGACAGCAGTGAAAAGGATTTTAAGATATCTACTAGGAACTCAAAACTTAGGAATTTGGTATCCTAAGTTTAGCTCTTCATTTGAAATTATTGGTTACTCAGATTCTGACTTTGCAGGCTGTAGAGTGGATAGGAAAAGCACTTCTGGAACATGTCAATTCATTGGAAATTCATTAGTTTCATGGTCTAGTAGAAAACAAAATTCAGTGGCACTATCTACTGCAGAAGCAGAATACATTGCATTAGGAAGTTGTGTGGCACAAGTACTTTGGTTAAAATAACAGTTGATTGACTTAGGATTAACTATAGGCACTATTCCAATTTATTGTGACAATACTAGTGCTATTTGCATTTCCAAAAATTCTATTCAACATTCTAGAACCAAACACATTGATATAAGGCATCATTTCATAAGGGATCATGTATCCAAAGGAGAAATTGAACTCATACATGTTTCAACTGAAAATCAACTTGCAGACATTTTTACAAAACCTTTAGCCTTTGATACCTTCAGTACTTTAAGAACAAGGCTTGGTGTTATTGATTTGAATGCTTAACCAAAATGTCTTTGCAACATTGATACTTGTTGTGTTTTGTTTTTGTGATTTTGTGAATTTTATGTGTTTTTGTATGAATTGTTTTTGGATTTATGATTTTTGTCTTATGTTTTCTGTGTTGTTGATTGTTTTTTGTTGTTTTTGTTAAATTAAAAAATTTTTTTTGGAGGAAATCGTCCAGGACGAAATATTTTCGTACGGGACGATGTGTTAAGAAACAGTTTGCGCGAATTTAAACCGTTTTGAGAGCAGTTTTTTATTGGATCGTCTGTACGATCTGTGATCGTCCAGTACGAATTTTTTCTTTTTCTCAAACGTCGGGACGATTGAATGCAGCGGTTGAGTGGATAAGACAGTTTTTAATACGAACTTCGTCTGTATGAAATTTTTTTCGTATGTACGAACATGTGTCGATTCATTGTAGGGGACGGTTTTCAAGAGTCATTAAAACGAAACGCTTTTCGATCGTCTGTACGAAATTTTTTCGTATGTACGATCGGTCAAGTCAAAAAGCCTGTACGAAGGGACGCATCGTAAGTTGTGTTGAATACAAAAAGCCGTTACATTTTGGACGAATTGGATCGTCTGTACGAAATTACTTCGTCCAGACGAACGATAATTTTTCGTCCAGGATGAATATTTTCGTCCAGGACGAACGTATCGTTTTTCTTTAAATATGAGGGCTTTCAAACTTGACAATCACACTTTCAAACATCTTTTTCAATCCCTTTCTACATCAAATCAACTATGGCCTCCTCTAGCAAAAGACAAAAAGTTTTGGTGAAGAAACCTAACAGGAATGCCCCAGACAACTTCCTTTCCAAAGCAAATGAGGAATCTTTTCCTCGTTTTGCATCTGCAAAAATCACTCCGTCTCGCATTCTTATCCAAACGGAGTTGAAATTTCGGGTATTACACCTCTTCGCCTCAACCCAATTTCATTTCATTCTTTCTCTTGTCCACCTCTACAATAAACAAACCTACCATTACTTCCTAGCCAACATGAGTTTCAATTCTGACCACTCTATCATTAGTTCTTTTGTTTTTAAGAAAAAAGTTGAGATCACCAAGCACGACCTTGGTGCATTTTTAAACTTAAGGACTGAAGGATATAGAGCCCACACCCTAATGTCAGAAAACATCTTCCATTGGTATGAAATCAATAGGGTAATTAGAGAAAATGCAATTGACAATCATGTTGCTAGAGTGGCCGGTATGACCCAAGATGCCCGAATCATCCAGCATATCCTTAGATCCTCAATTATTCCTAAAGCTGGTGATAGGATTAACATTACTCCTCTCCTCTCTTGTCTAACTTTTTTAATCATGAAAAGACAACCTATTGATGAAGCCCAACTCATCCTAGATCATATCTATGGGCTTTCAGAAATAGGACATCCTGATCAGAAGAGGAAGAAGAACATTTCTTTAGGGCACTTGATTACTTATGTTTTGGAGAAGAAGTACAATATAGTACATCCTGATGAGGAATATGAAGAGCCAGTTTACTACAACGATGCATCTTTCAGACTGCTCTTCAGGGAGGAAAAAGAAAAAGAAAAAGCACATGGCAGTGCTTCAGAAGAAGAAGAAGAAGGAGTGCAAGCTTCTGCTTCTCAATCAGATTACCAGAATCTGATTGAGAGATTTGATAGACTAGAGACTCACATTGATCAAAGGTTTGATCAATTTGATGCTCATCTTACGCAGCAGCAACATGACATTGGTAATATTAGAGATGAAGTTCATGAAATAAATACCAATGTAATGTTAATGGCCTCCTACTTCAATCTCTTTGGCGGCATTCCTCCTCCTCCTCCTCCAGAACAGTAGAAGTTTTTTTTATGTGTGTCTGTTGTATTTTTTTTGTGTTGTTTTGTTTTTTATCTTATATGTGTTATTGTAATTGTTGTTATGTTTTTTAAGTTCAATGTTTTTATGTAATTTTCTTTTTTAATCAATGAAAGTTTGTTTGTCTTAGATTTGTTTTGAAATGTGGCTAATCTTTATGAATTTCATTAATATTGTTTTTAATCTACATTGTGCTCAAATTCGATTGTAATGTGAGATTATCTATATTAGAAAATCTAGACTTTCTAAATTTATAATTTGTTTATAACTTGTTGTATTTAGAATTTTTAAATTCATGTCTATTCATTTAGACTACATAAAATTTAATATTGTTATTGCAATTTTGATGTTATCTTATTTTGTATTTCTATGCTCAAATGATATTTATGCACCTAGAAATATTTGAAATGTTAGATTATAGATTTTGGAAAGAATTGGTCAAATTACTCTTGAAAATTGTACAAATGTACAAAAATCAAAAGGGATTCGCAAAAATTTGCAAAGTGAAAAAGAGGCACAAAATAAGCCCAACCAAAGACAAATGCACAAAAATGTGCTCCAAAACTTTGAAAAGATGTGCAAAGCACCACATGAGGTAATTCTCTTCTTTCCAAATTCGTTTAATCTCTTAATTCAAGTTGATCTAATGTTCATTTATATTCTATTGAACTTTGAAATATAGAATTTTTTTTACATCTCACTTGTAATGATTTTCAATAATCAAAATGTCTAAATCGAATCATGTCTTTGATAAATTCTTCTTACTTACAATGTTATATCATTTCATAAATTTTATGAATTTCTATGATTGACCTAATATCTTTAGTTTAAAATTGCATACCCTATGTCAAATCACAATTTAGATTAAATTTTAACAATGAATTTCATATTATTATTTACATTTCTTGTCTTTTTCTTCTTTTCTTTTTGTTGCTGTCAAAAAGGGGGAGAAATTATTATGTTTTTGTGGTTTGTGTTTTCTGTTTTGTGGTTTGTGTTTTTTGTTAAAATTTTTGAAAAACAAAAAATATTGTTCTTTAATGCCTCCTTATTTTAATGTACTCATAAATTCAGGGGGAGTTTAGGAGATAAGAGATTTGTTTTAACGTGAAACCATACTAATAATAATTGTTTTGCCATCATCAAAAAGGGGGAGATTGTTTGAATAGTTGCTATTTGAATGATTTATATTTGTGCAACTTATGTAGTTTTGATGATTCCAAACATTATTGTTCAAATGAATAGTTATCTCCTAACAATTTCAGAAGATTTGCACTTGCTCTTGTGTGTACTAACATTTCAAGAAAATCAGACTCCAGACTACGAAAACTTCAAATCAAATTCAACATGAGAAATTTTGTTTATTTGAAGTTTGTCTTTTCTTTGAATTAATTTTGAAAGGGAATGATTGTAATTGAGTGAATAAAATCTCACACACACAAAATAAGGAGATCTTGAAATTCTATACTGATCGTACAGGACGATATATATCGTACTGGACGATCTGTCAGTTATCTCCTATAGAGCATTTGGAACGAATATGAACTTGCTTTGAAAAATTTTTTCTAAGTCCTATTCGTCCAGGACGAATTTTTATATCGTCCCGGGCGATGGGTTCTCTGTAAACATTTCGTCCAGACGAATTTTACCATCGTACTGGGCGACCAGTCCTCTGGAAAAATTTCGTCCAGACGAAAATAAATATCGTACCGGACGAACAGCTTTTTCGTCCAGACGAAACCAAATTATCGTCCCCGGCGATTGGCTCTCTGGAAAATTTTCGTCCAGACGAAATAAATAATCGTCCAGGACGATCGTCTCTCTGGAAAATTTTCGTCCAGACGAACATATTTTCGTCCAAACGATTAACCGACTTAGGACAGTTTTCAGCAGTTTCTAGAACCGACCTTGTAATAACCGTTCGTACTGGACGAACCTAGTTCGTACAGGACGATCAGCTGTACGAAGTCATTTCGTACACATATACAAATTGGGTCGTTTCAGATCGTTTAAGTAAAATCGTCCAGGACGATCCATGATCGTACGGGACGATCCACTGCGTACAGAATTGAAAATTTGCAGTTTTTGGGCGGTTTTTCATGTCTTTTGTATAAATACTTCAAATTAGACTGCCACCCAATCTTTTTGTCATTTGATCTTCGTGCCTATTGAGAGAATAGCCAAGGGGAGAGTGGAAGAGAGCTTTCAAAGGAGGATTCCTACCATTGGAGCGAGAAGGCTTCACTTGGATTGCAAAGGTAAGAATCTCTACTTGTAAAATTGGATTTCTTCACTCTTTTCTTTTCTTCCTTCTAGATTCTTGTGAGAAGATCATTCAAGAAGGTCCGGTTCACTGCCGACACTTGGAGAGTGTGAACAGACGTGGGTTCTCTGCCTACACTAGGAGAGTGTAAAAGGAAGGAGGTTCTCTGCCTACACTTGGAAAGTGTGAACAGCCGTAGGGTTCTCTGCCCACACTAGGAGAGTGTGAAAGGACGACGGTTCTCTGCCCACACTAGGAGAGTGTAAAAGGACGACGGTTCTTTGCCAGCACTGTGGATTGTGTAAAAGGACGACGGTTCTCTGCCGCACCGGGTAGTGGTGAAAAGAGGGTTTTGTACAGGCTTCTCCGCCTTGCTGTGGGTGCTAAAGGAGAGTCACTTTGTGGTATTAGTGCAATACTCAGAGGGTGCCTCTGAGGAGTGGATGTAGGTCTGGTTATAGACCGAACCACTATAAATCTGGTGTCATTTACTTTATTGCTTTTACGTTTCCGCATTTTAAATTTCAGTTTTAACAACTCTGTGGTTGAAAAACATTTTTCTACAAACTTTAAAAGAAAATTTTATTTCTGTTCAACTTTAATTTTAAGAGGGTTTAAAATTTTTAAAACTACCAATTCACCCCCCTCTTGGTAGCCGTGGGACATTTACTTAGGCTTAACAACCTAATTACTAGACTCAACAGAATGAACGGCTGAGATAGCGCCACGTGGCACGCTGACTGCTGAACCAGATGCCGCGGTCAATCTAGACCACGGGTTGACCCGATTGTGGCCGTCGATCGAGAGATCGACAGTCATGATCTCTCCTGGGCGCATGCATGCATAAACCTAGGCCTAAAGGGGTTTTTCGCTTCGTTCTCACTCGATACTCGACAAAATTTTGTGAAATTTTAGACACAAGTCCTATACATGTGCAGAAATCATGGGGGACTTTTGGATCAACTTAGAAAGTGCTTTTCAAAAAGTTATTTAACGCTAAGTATTGTGACATATTATAATGGATTTTGAGAGATCTAACCGTCCAATTTTCACGTTCTTGGGCTCGTTGGATTTATTGAGGCGGCAGGAGTATTTCTATTGTTGACCTCAAGATCCGAATCTCCTTGGATTGAGTGGTAGAAGCTCCGATTATTTTGTGGCTTTGGTTTCGCCAGAGTTCTCGCTGCCGGCGGGCGGGCCTAAGACGCAGGGCTCTTGTTGGGGAAGATGGGGAAAGTCTCCAAGAGTGCTCACCCAAAATCTTAGAGGATTTGGAGGCTTGGGGAAGGATAAAGAGAAAAAAGTCTAAAAATAACTTAAGATTTTGATATTTAAAGCTCTATGAATCAAACCAATGGCCACGATCGAATCTAGATATAATTGGGAGGGAAAATTGCAGGATTTGGTCGTGGTTTTCATTTGAAATTCAAAGGGAGGCTTTAATTGCATTAATTTGGTCTTAATTTCTCCTAAATAGATATTTATGACCTATTTAAAGCCATGGTTGACCAATTCCATGTTTGACTTGGTCAAACCAGTCAAGGGGGTCAAGGGAGAGTGAGGATCAAGCCATGGAGCCATAAAATTGGTTTAAATTTGATTTGAAATCAATTTGGACTCTTTAGGTCAACCCGGGTTGACCCGGTCAACCAGGTTGACCCGGTCAACCAGGTTGACCCAAGACCTGGGTCCGGGCTCAACCGGCTCAGATCGACTCATCGAACCCATTAAAAAGGGTCTTAGGTCCCGGCTTGGTCAAATTGACCAAGTCAAACTCTTTGACCAAGAGTTTTGACAAAATTGAGGTCAACAAACGGACCCCGAACAGGAGCGACGAATAATTAGTGAACCGCTCGTATTGGCGTTGACCGACTATGCCCAAAGAAATGTAGAGTAAAAATCTTGAATGAAATAGTACCAACAAAGGAGGAAGAAAAGGTAGAGAACTCTTTTCCTGGCCTTACACTATAGTGAGGGCAGAGCCTATGATAAAGTGAAAAACAGCAGTGTACAAGTCAAGAATCACCAAAATGGTAAACAGGTAGTAGGGTCTTCTCGTGACCTTACCCTTTGACAAGGGTAGAGCCAAGGATAGAACAAATGGTAAATATCACCTAAAAAAGTGAAAGTAAGGTAAGGGGATTCTCCCCATAGCCTTGCCCTACAGCGAGGGCAGAGCAAAAAGGAGAATCAATAGTAAAGGTCACCACTATGGTGAAAAAATGTAAAGAAATTCTCCTTTAGCCTTACCCAATATTAAGGGCAGAGCCAAAGAGAGAATCAAGGGTAAAGATCACTTCAAGGGTGAAAAAGGTAAAGAGATTATCCTCTGGCCTTACCCTGTAGCAGGAATAAAGCTAAGAGAAGAACCAAAAGTAAGGTAGTAAAAGTATACCGACTATCTGTCTAACTATATCGAATCAGCAGAATAGAAGGTGAAGGGGTCACATATCCTCATGCCCAGTTCATAGCAGTGGATTGGGGTGACTCAATATCTTCCTGACAAAATCGGGTCAACAAACAAAGGAATCACGAGACCTGATGTCTGCCTAATCGGAACGAGACACTCAGGGAAAAGAGTGACGAGGAGTTCCTGCCAGGTGCTCTGTCAGGCCCTCTCTACCAAGTAAGTCAAACCAGCTTCCTGACTGTTCATTTCAAACAGCAGGATAGAAGGTGAAAAAGATCTCGCCCCTCCTGTTCATCTCAGAATAATCGATTGGGGTGACTCAGTATTTGCCCGACCAACTCAAGGAGACAAATAAAGGGAGTCACGAAGTCTGGTGCCTGTTTGATCAAAACATGACACTCAGAGACAAAGGCGAGGAGTTCCTGCTAGGTGCTTTGTTAGGCCCTCTCTACCAAGTAAGACCAACTACCTGCCCGCCCGTATCTGGACAACAGGATAGGAGGTGAAAAGGATCCCGCCCCTCCTAATCCTTTCATAACAGTGGATTGGGGTGGCAACTACTTCTGTCTGACCTCAGCAAAAAGCTCATGAACCACAAAGTGGAAGCCTGCATAGTCTTTTACAGGACATCCGAGTAAATGGGTGTTGAGGAATTGCGCCTCCCAGTGACTCTGTCGAGCTCACTCAACGATAGGTAAAAACAACTACCAGTCTGACCGCATATGGACAGCAGGGTAGAAGATGAAAAGGATCCCGCCCCTCCTGCTCCTTTCAAAACAGTAGATTGGGGTAGCCACTACTTCAGTCTTACCTCAGCGAGAAGCTCATGAACCACGAAGTGGAAGCCTGCGTAGTCTTTTACAGGACATCCGAGTTAAGGGGTGTTGAGGAATTGTGCCTCCCAGGGACTCTATCGGGCTCACTCAACGGTAAGGTAAAACCAACTACAGGGCTGACCGCATCTGGACAGCGGGTAGAAGGTAAAAAAGATCCCGCCCCTCCCGCTCCTTTCAGAATAGTGGATTGTGGTGGCCACTACTTCTGCCTGACCTCAGCAAGAAGCTCATGAACTACGAGGTGGAAGTCTGCGTAGTCTTTTACATGACATCCGAGTTAAGGGGTGTTGAGGAATTGCTCCTCCCAGGGACTCTATCGGGCTCACTCAACGGTAGGTAAAAACCAACTACCAGTCTGACCGCATATGGACAGTGAGGTAGAAGGTGAAAAGGATCCCTCCCCTCCTGCTCCTTTCAGAACAGTGGATTGGGGTGGCCACTACTTCTTCCTAACCTCAATGATAAGCTCATGAATCACAAAGTGGAAGCATGCATAGTCTTTTACAGGACATCCGAGTAAAAAGAGAACTATTAAGAAATTATGCCTCATAGGGACTCTGTCGGGCTCACTCAATGGGTAAGCTTCAACATCTGCTCAACCAGCTTGGCTTTGCAAATGAAGAAGGGCTCAATACCCACTCAGTCATTTCAACTGAGTGAATAAAGAGTCAGGCTCTGATGCATGCCTGATCAAAATGGGACAATCAAAAGTGTGGCGAGTAGTACCTGCCAGGTGCTCTGTCAGGTCCTCTCTACCAAGTAAGACCAACTACCTGTCTGTCCATTTCAAACAGCAGGATAGAAGGTAAAAGTCACCTCAACATCTGCCTGACACGTATCTGTATGGGGATGTGAGGGAGAAAGAAGTAAGTAAATGGGATAATTTTAAGGGTAGATCCACCTAGGGAACCCCTTATAGTGCTCTGATAACCACATGGTAGAGGATAAATCGTCATGGCCATGAGTATCCAGATGCTGTCAGTATCTCCTAAGGAACCCTAACCCTACACAAAAGGGAAGGAAGACATCTAGAAGATGTCTCCCAAACAAAGCTGGAAGAGATACCCTCTCAGTAGAGTGTGCAAAGGGGCAATCTCATTCTAACGAAGCCAAAGGAACTGAAGTAGCGAGGGGGCACCTCTACTACAGAAGGTAGGACTATGCCTAGTAAAAACAATCCCCAAGGGGGCTACAGTGGTAAACTCATACTAACTGATGGGGACCCTATACAAAGTGGGAAGAGTATCAAAGCATCCAAAGGACCTCTCCACCAGCTAGGAGTCGGGTCACAATGGGGAAACAAGTGATAAAATAGTCGGAAGAGCTGACTATGTATCAGAGAATTAAAGCTCAAGAAAGTGGTGATGGTGGCATCTAAGGCACGACGCTCCATATCACCAAGTGAGAGAAAAAGAACCAGAGTAACGAGAGAGCACTCCCGCTACTCAGGGTAATAACTCTGAGTAGGAAAAGTCTCATAGTAGTAACTCCCACACCAACTAGTGGGACCCTGTGGGAAGTGAAAGTGAGCTCAAAATATTCATAGGATTAATCTGGCGACTGAGCCTAGCGTATGAATGGTAAGGTAGGTCACGAAAAGTAGAAGAAAAACTTATCTTATGCTAGAAGATCAAAGTTCTCAAAGTGGTGATGTTAGAATCCGTGGCAAGGTATACTACATCACTACAACAAAGGCAGCTCTAGGTAGAAAGGGGACACACTCACTACCTGAGGATAACAATCATAAATTAAGATCGAACAAAGATCAAAGGGTCATAGTGGTAACACCTACTATAATTGGGTAGGACCCTGTGAGGAGCAAGAACAAAAGAATAATATTCATAGAGCTACTCTAGCAGCTAAGAGTAGAGTACGAATGCTAAAGTGAGTAAAGAAGCCAAAGAGCCGATCTTCCACTAGAAAATCAAAGCTCCTGAGGATGCAATGCTAACATCTGAGGCAAGATGTACTACATCGCAACTAAAGAAACAGCTCCAGGTAGTAAGGGGACACACTCACTACTTGAGGACAGTAATCATGAATAATATTGATAACACATCAAAGGTCCACAGTGGTAACACCTACTCTAATTGGGTAGGACCTTATGGGGAGTAAAAGTGATACTACCACATTCATGGGACTACTCTGACAGCTCAGATCAATGTATGTACGAGATAATAGACTGCCAAAAGAGGGCAGAAGAGGATTGATCTTTCCTCAGAAAGACCTAAGCCCACAAGGTAGTGATGTTAATCATTCAAAACACAATGCACTACATCACTTAGCAAAGATAATCAAAGTTGTGAAAAATCATACTTAGATGTCTGCATTCATCCTTGAGGCAGACACCAAGGCACCTCAAAGGAGAGGAAAGAAAAAGAACTTTGTGAAACTTATGCTCTTTAGAGAGCATTACCGGGCTCCTTCTGTGACAAGGGCAACCGATTTTGCTCTACTAATAGCTTTCCTCTTTTCATCACATGTATATTTTTACATTTTTTATAAAGGGAATTATGATTGGTTTTGATATCCCAGATCATGTTCGTCATATGAACAAAACTGGAGAAAGAAATCTAACATGATCTTATAAAAAAATTCTATTCATTGGTTTTGATAACCCAGACCAAATTCAACTCATGTGAATGAACTGGGGAGCACAATCATAGTGAAATTAATGCATGACCAAGATCAACATCAAGATAGAGGATCAACACTACCACACTTGACTAACATAGGATGGCGTGGACCTATTATTTAACTTCCAAAAGAGTATAAACTAATGACTCTGACATCCCTGATCATATTCAACCCATATGAATGGACCAGGGGCTACATCTATCAGCTCAAGACTGATAGGAAGAAGAGAATCTCATAGGGATAATGGCTCGCTATAATCCCACCTAACTAACATAGGTGGATGTGGATCCAGTATCTTCTCTTAAAAGAGTGTAATCTAAAAAAAGTACGACATCCCCGATCAGAAATAACTCATGTGAATGGACTGGGGGTTTCAACTATCAGAGTAGGACTGATAGGAAGAAGAGAATCTCATCCTAGTAGAGGATCAACATCACCAAACCTAACCAATGTAGGAGGGCGTGGACCCAGTATCACATCTCTAAACGTTCTAAATGAATGATTTAAACATTTCCTATCACATTCATCTCATATGAATGAACTGGGGGCTTCAACAATCAGAGTAGGACTAATAAGAAGAAGCAATTCACTTTCTAATAAAGGATCAACATCACCGATCCTAACAAATGTAGGAGGGTGTGGACCCAATCAAAAGTGATAATTGAGAACATATCTCAAAGGAGTTTAGTACTTACTCCTTCTAATCTTAAAAAGAACCTCAATTTAAATTTACTGACTCAGATCAAGCTCCATACTAGCTAAATCATGACATCTCGCTTGTATGAGTATTTTCCTCTCTTGAATCGAAATCTAATCCAAAAAGGAATTTAAATTAGAAAAAGAAATTTAATTTTCTTTATTTCTTGTATGAGAGTAGACTTCTATATCTTATAGGATATCAATGAATAATAATGATTTCAAAATCATAATTTTTAGACTCAAGTATCAAAAATATCAAAAGGATATAGATTTTCTGAGATTTAGAGATTTACTAGAATGGGAAGTCATTTACTTATAACTTTTGGGCTCTTTGAGCCACTTTCTCAACTTTCATGTGCTTTGCACAAATTTCAATCACTTGATATACTTTGTGTATTTTTCACTTTTGGCGCTTTGCGCATCTTTTCATTTTTTGTAAGTGGCTTCCTTTTCCAAATCTCTAAAAGAAAACTATTTCTCAGTTGTAAGATCATATTCCAAGTGCAAGAGAAGAAGACTTACTTCTCTTGGACAAGAAAGAATGATCTATAAAAAAATCCTATCTTCTAATAAGAATGAATAGCTTGATTAAGAAAATTATGAAATTTTATTCATCAATATACTATAGTTATCTATAAGATAGAGAATCACAAGATAATAGAGAAAAATTTTACTTCTAAATCTATTTTCAATTTGAAAAAGATTTTAATTCAAAAGAAGAAATCTCTCCACCCATGGGATGGGATAGAGAGATCATACCCATTTATGAGTCATCACTACAAAGCTAGTAAAACTAAAAGAAGTGATAGAGTCAACATAATAAAAAATCATCTTATTTTCTTTTATTGATTAATCATCAATAGAAGGGAGAACGAGGTCCTTCAACCTAAGTGCTGGAAGGGGGCCTATCTTTCCTTCTGAGGTTACAACCATTTTTTTCTCTTTTACACATATCTCTTAGTACAATTAAAAGTCAAAAGAAAATGTGCTCATTTAGCACTACAACGAAGAAAGAAAAGAAAGATAAGTGCTAACAAAGAAGCTGGAGTGACAACTGTCCATTCAGCCTTGGGAGGCCTCATCTCAACTACCTCTGAACTCTGTACAGCTAACTTAATCATCTGCTAGGTCTTCTTGGGGTGCTAGCTGCAACTCTCCCTCAAAACTGTGGAGTGATCTGTCACTACTACCCTGACTGTAACTCTAAATATCACTGTGGCTAAAACTATGGCTAGGACTGCAGATCATCTAAACTGTCTGAGCAGCCTTATCCAAAGGCTGTACCGAATAACTGTCCTGGAGATGGATCTTCCCAGTGCCATCTGAGTCTGTAAGTGTAAGACTGTGGTGTCCGTAGCTACTGATCTCGGAGACCCTCCTACCTCAGGGTCTTCCCGCTCATCCTGGTTCTCGGGCTCTCTCTGCTCATCCGAGTGACCTCGATAGGTAGTCTCACAGACCTGATGTACTAGTATATCCTCATCTAACTAATCCTCAAATGAGTCATCCTCTAAAAAGATCCGACGGAGTGCCTCTATGTAGGGACTCATAGGGGAAGTGATCCTATGAGTACTGGGAGCTAAAGCTGTCTCAACTCGATCCGATGACCCAACAGGAGTAACTACTGCATCCTCATCACAAGTTATTGGGACCACTTCGGATTTAGGAGAAACTGCTACATCCATCTGATCTACTGCATCAGCCTGCTGCACTGTCTCTACCAACTGCACTGTCTCATCTGGTCGTGCTGCCTCGACTAACTGTACTGACTGTACTAGCCTGACTGGTCGTACTGTCTCCACTGACTGTACTGGCTCGACTGGTCGTACTGTCCCCACTAACTGTACTGGCTCAGTAAGGGTGTCTGCCTGTCGATGTCTCCAAATCCGTCTACTGCGACAGGGCTTTGTACGTGTAATTGGCTGCTCTAGGGCTACCACTACTGAACTGACCTGAGGCCGGGCAGGCTCCTACTACTGTCTCCGTCCTCGACGATGTGGGTGTTGTTCTACCACATGAGCAACTGCCGATGGCCTAACTACTAAAACTGCAGGCTGCTGGGGTGTAATATTAAGATTTGCTCCAGGATCGTCCAGGACGATCTGGAATCGTCCTGGGACGATCAGGTGAGAAAGAGTTCCAGAATTTGCCCAGAAGTGTTCCAGGTGATTTCCTGTAGGCATCGTCCAGGCCGATCGAGGACATCGGCCAGGCCGATTGCACTGTTCACAAGTATCGGCCGGATCATCGCCCTGTGAGCTGTCCAGGACGATCAAATTGGTCTGATCGTCCAGGACGATGTGGCAATCGGCCGGGCCGATCTGAAGATGATTTAAGGGATTTCAGCTCATTTGAAGAGAGAGAAAAATTTTATAAAATATTTGATTTTCGAACCTGAGAAAAGAGAAAAAAGAAGAAAAAGGAAAAGTTGATTTCGGGAAGACGCGGAGCCGTTTTCGTTCGAAGGGACTGTTGAGGATATTGCTGTACGCAAGATAAGGCACATTCCACCTTTCTCAATTTTCAGAACCGTCGTGTTTGGCGATATTATCTGTCCGGAATTGATTTTTGTTCGTGATTTTCGTCCGTATCTTTTTATTGGTTCAGTTTTTACCGCGTAAGTTTCTGTATATTGTTGACGTGCCGAGTGTGCACATTTTGGTTATTTTCTGAAGATTTTTGTCCGGGTATTTTTGATTCGACTGTGTTTTTAGTCGACTGGATTTTTCTGTGAACTTGGAAATTCTTTGTGCAGTTGAATAAATATTCTGAAATGTTGATATCTAAATTCTGTGCAAATTTAGTGAATTTTGATTTTCAGGAAAATTGTGTAAATTTTGTATACTGCCGTTGTGCTGCCCGATTTTTGGGTAATTTCTGATTTGTCCGGAATTATTCTGATTTGATATGCTATCTGTATATGCTATAAAGAGGGAGTTATAAGGGGCCTGGATCCTATGAGATTCAGTGAGTGAAATGGGAATTCTGAAATGAGCTCAATATGAAATCTGATATTTGTTCTGTTCCGGATCCGATGAAATCTATTTAGGTGCTATAAGCACTATATATGTATTCTGGTGCTATATGCACATCTGTTCTGGTGCCGTGAGCATAAAGGGAGGTATAAGGGGCCTGGATCCTATGAGATTCAGTCAGTGTCAGGGAATTTAGCTATTAATTAAATATCTGATATCTGATTCTGATATGATTCTAATACGATTTTGTTCTGTTCCAATATGATCTGTACGATTCTGATTCTGTTGATCTGATATATCCAATCCGTTCTGTTTCTGATTTGATACGACTTCTATTTCCGTACTGTTTTGTTTGATTTGATATCTGTCCGATTCTGTTCTGATTCCTGTACGGATTTGTCAGATGTGTTGGTTTTGCGATTCTAAGGATTTTGATTGGAAGTTTGTCGCTTTACTGAGCTGTTGAGCTCACCCTTGCTTTTTGGTGGTTTTCAGGTTCTGGGAAAGGGAAGGAAGTCCAGGATTAGTTCAGAGTTTGATCAGTATAGGTATTGTTTTGTACCTTTTGATTTTTGTACAGTCATGGCTTTTCTGTTATGTCTTTCTTTCTGTCTAAAAGCCATGTACTGTATTTGTACATGATTGTTTTGAGGAAAAGAAATAATAGATGTTTTGTTCCGCTGCATTTGATGTTTTTTAGTAGCTCTGTGTTTGTTTGTGTTGTTTAAAATAATTTAGAAGATTCAGTTCCGAACCAAATTCCAAAGCTAGATTCTGGTTAGTGCTTCTCCGTCGCGGCCCGGTGCGAACGGGATCCGTCTCGTCTCGGGTCGGGTCATGACATGGGGTGTCTGTCCCCTCTGCCAACTATAAAATCTCCTCGCAATCTGTCTCCGTAACTGGAAGGTAGCCCGAGAAATCTGACGGAGTAAGCCCTCCCGACTGACAGGCCCTCTGCCACGAGCTAAGCGGACAATGTTTCGAATCCTCTAGGTGAGGGCTCAGACACCAGCATCCCTGGGTAACCTAGCTCGGGGTAGAGTAGTGATAACGGGAGGAGCCGCCACAATACGAGCGACATCCTCCTCATCTCCACTATGCGTCAGTATGGAGAAGCGTCCTCCCTGAACTTCCTCTAACTCAGGGGCTACCATCACCTATGGAGTAGGTGCAACAACAACTAGACGTGGCCTCCGCTGTCTGGGAGCCACTCTCCTCTGCCTCTGAACTAACTTGTCTTGAACGATTGCATCTATCATCTGCTGCCTTTCTGCCTCTGACGCAGCTAGACGTAACCTCCTATCCCTATTCCTCCGGGCCCTTCTCACAAGATCGGAGGTGGAGGTGAAAGGGACATCTGAACCCACTGCCTGGGTGGCAGGGGGAACAGGGACGACTGGAAGTGCCAGGGTCTGTCCGACAGTCTCGGAGTGAGAAAGCCATGCAAAAACAGAAATGTAATCAGAAGTGGGTGAAGGCACCTCGGTCTTGGCACCCCTCTTCCTAGTGGAAGTGGGAGAGGGAACCCGAACGCGAGGTACTTCCACTGGAACAACGGGAGTAACAACAGCAGCAGGCTGCCAGCGCTGAGGGATCGGGGCAGCCTGTGCAACAGGAGCGACAGGCGCAGGTTGCCTGACCGCTACACGAACAGGTGGAACAACTGCAGTAGGCTGTCGGCGCTGAGGGACCGGGACAACCTGAGCAGCAGGAGCGGCAGGCACAGTGTGAGATCTCGTTCCCTTACTGTTCTTCTCTGAATTGGATTTTCCTCCCAGAATCGGCCAGGACGAAGTTGAGATCGTCCAGGATGATCAGTGCATTGAAAACAGCTGATTTCTGGTGTGTTTTCTGGAAGGATTTCTGTACAGATCGTCCGGGACGATGTTGAGATCGTCCAGGCCGATCTGTACTGTAGAAATTATCGGCCAGACAACAGCCCTGGGAACTTTCCAGGACGATCAAAATTTGATCTGATCGTCCCGGGACGATCTGGCGATCGGCCAGGCCGATCTGAGTAAGATATAAGGAAATGAGCTCGTTTTGAGGAGAGAGAAAATCAGATTTTAAAATCAGATATTTTGAGGAGAGAGAAAGAGAAAGTGAAAAAGAGGAAAAGCTAGTTTTCGGAGACCACGGAGCGCTTTTCGTCCGACGCTGCTGTTGGAGAAAGTGTAGATCTCGTGGTAAGGACTCCGAACCCTGTTTCTGTTTTCAAAGATATTGTGTTTTGATCGAGTTGTGCACTGTTTTGTGTTTTCGTAGTCTACTTTTAGACCTGATTTCGTATTGACACAACTTTTAGTATGTTATAGATATGACTATTATACACGATTTGACTGTATTCTACGAAGATTTTATCGGTCAGAATTGATTTTACGCGATTTTACTTAAATAGAAAATTATCAGGACTTGATTTGATTTGGATTCTTTACATTGATAGTCTTGTATTGATGCCGTAGATATTCGTTGGTAATTTGGAGAAATTCGGAATTTGTATCTTTTTGCAGGATTTTTGTGTAAATTCGATAGACTACCGTTACTCTGCCCGATTTTCGTATGATTTCTGTTTTGACTGAAATTGATAGATTGAATCGATATGCATATAATTATTGATATGATTGCTTTAATATTGATTATTGATTGATTATTGATACTGATCACAAGTGGAACCTGGTTTAACATTGGTTGAAGATTGATACCTGTATAGGATGGTGGGCCGACGGGCTTTCCTTTAAACATTGATTATTGATATATTGATGGGAGTCATAAGGAGTTTATTGATATGCCGACGGGCAAAAAGAGTGACGACTCTTATTGATTGAACCAATGTAAATGATATCTACAACAGCAATATGGATTCTACAACAGCAACATAGCCAGTAGATTGTACTTGTTCAATATATAGTATTGAATTGCATGTTTACTGTATTGATTTACGGATTTATTGCTTTATCGATTTCTGCTTTATTGATTTGATCGGATTTACTGTATCGTACGGATTCTATTGATTTCATCGATTGACTACTGAGCATTGATATGGACATAGATAGATATAGATATTGCATTGAAAGCATGAACATGGACATCGTACTACTGCCTATAGATTCATTGTACTACTGCCTACTATTTCTGCATTATATTCACTGCTTTATAGATTCATTATTCCGTTCGCTTTTCTCGATTGGTTTTATTGACATTATGATTTCCGGATTGCATCGACTACTGATTTGATTTCCGCTGCATAGACTCATTGACCATTGACTGATTCAGATTGATAGATTGACATGCATATTGATAGCATCGCCGTGCTTTGATTTCAGTTATAGGTATTAGGTGACCTGCTGGGCTTTGTAAAGCTCATTATATGTGGTTGATATTTTCAGGTCAGGGCTCGGGAGCAGGAGATAGGAATTGATCCAGATCTTCAGGTTTTAGTTCTTTTGGTCGATTGATGATTCTTTTGTACTCAGGACAGGATAGTTTCCTTTCTTGTATTGATAGTGTAGTTCTTGAGTATTGTACATGATGTTTTGAGATATGAATCGACTGATATATTGATGTTTAAATTTTATAGATGTTTGATAGATTGCTTACTGAAGGTTTTTAGATAACTCTGGTAAATTGTTGGAGTAATTGATTGACATTCTTTCCAAGTTTGATCTTGGGGCGTGACACGCAAGTCGCCTAACCGCAGGACGAACTGAAACATGATGTGGCTTAGGCACTGGTCGCCTAGCCACAACGCGCACTGGCTGTTCGAGTACGGGAACGGGACGAGCAGGTGCCCGGGCTGTCCGCCGAGCAGCTGGTCGTCCGAAAGGGCGCATAGATGTGCGTCCTCTCCTCTGAGGACGAGAGAATGCAGCAGCCTCAGTCGGGGTCAGTCCACCAAGAGTGACGAAGGCCGAGTCAGTGAAGGAACCTAAAGTAATCCCTCCAGCTGGCGGACTAGCGAGCAGGGACTTAGAAAGAGTTACCCGCGCATCCGAACCGAAAGCAAAAGTAACATAATGAGTTAAGGAAGCCATGACACTGCTGGTAAGAAAAGAAAATGAAAGGTTAGAAATCAGAAGTGAAAAAAAGAAAGGATGAATGATTTGATAGAGATTTGATAAAGATAGATATGAATTGATACGGGATGGAATAGCCTGCTAGGCTGGAAAGAGGTAGAGCAGGGGGGAAACTCTAGTTATAGGGAAATGAACCCTAACTAAATAAAGACCTTAACTAAGAGAGGGACGGACCTAATCTAAGGAGTACCAATCCAAGAGTATACACGAGAAATAATAATATATAATCCAAAGATGGAGAGAGAAACTAGTCCCACCGTGGTAGCCATAAACCTGTGGACCTCTGAAAGAGCACCGCGCGAATGGGTCAATTGGAAGGGACAGATTGGATCGTGCATACGACTAACCATTGAGGATAGAGGCTTTCACCAACACACCTCGATGGGTTGTAATATACATGACCTAGTCACGGGTTTCCCCCATTCGATACAAGAGTTCGAATGGGGTTTAGTAGATGTGGGACGAGTTTCCCACGGGCGTAAGCCCCCGTGGTTAATTACATCCCAAACCGGAGCCCGAGAAAACTCTCGATTAAGGATCATACATTATCCCCTCCTAAAGTGGGATTGGCACATGGGTATAGACTAGGAAATCCTATCCAAAAGGAAGAAAGGTTCGAAGGGCTGAATCAACATGCGTGGATCATACCAATATTCGGAGGCTCTAGGATACTAAGGAGAAAATTGGAGAAAAGAAATCAAACACTCAACCACATGCGTGAGAGAAGAGATGGAGGTGGTATCATCCTGTGACGCGAATAAGTAGGATTTATAGTCACTGAAAGGAAGGGACATACCTACTATTTAAAGTATACTATGAGACCGATGTAGTAGCCTCGAATCGTAGATCTATGTTGGGCTTAATACTTCTACGAAACACTAAGACCCGTGTCCTAGCTAATGTAGTGCAAAACCTGGACATATCCCGGCCTGGATTGGAGGAGCCAGCTAACCACCTAATCGCTTTAAAATTATGCTGTCAAGTCAGTTATGAAAGATGGATGGGTGATATAGTTTATTGGAAATAAGACCGACATCTAGAGAATTTCCTAAGTGGTCCTGAACTTATGTTGGGTGAATGCCCCTAGCTAATGAAATTAAATTTTAATTAGTTGGTTACTAATGCAATGCATGCTAGTTAAAGTGTCAGCTCATGAATGCTTTTGATTTAAAAAAAAAACAGGCTTAATATAAAATAATTTTTAGAAAAGACTGAGTCTCCCTAGGTCCGGCACTTCATCCTCATAGGCCAGATTATCTGGACTCTATCCGCAGGCAGGGAGATGTCTTATTAGAAGGAGAGAGAAGATGCAGTAAAATGCATGCGACACCGGACGGTTCCGGTAGTTTCCTAGGTTCGTTAAGTTTCTATGTTGTTTAAAGCTTAAAATTTTGGAAATTAGTTATGAGTAGAAAAAATTTTAGTCCTTAGAGAGCCTAACAAAATTTAGGCGAAAACATAAGCTGCATGCAAGAAAGAAACCTAAGAAAAGCATGCAATTTCTACTGTGCAATCAGGTAAACAGATCAATATAAATCCTAAAAATAATCAACTAAATGGCCATAGGCAAATTGCTTTTATTACACCCCAGATATGCAGAAAATAAAGTGGCCGGGCACCACTGCCAACAACCCAGATTTCTAAGCCTATGACAGACGCAAATGACTTTGAGTGGGATATTGGTCTTCAGTCTTCTGGGTGTCTCCTTTTCCTTGGACTCCTTGAAACTCTCCTCCTTGGATTCCTTGAATCTCTCCTCCTTGGACTCCTTGGATTTCTCCTCCTTGGACTCATTAGATCCGTCGTGGCTTGAATATCCAAACGAAGAGATAATTCCTCTTATGTAGGGGGCATTGCCTTTTCTCTTTGGATATCTAAAGTCATCCCACTTGATCTCCCAAATGGAAGAAGACTCTCCCCTATGAGGATGACTTCTTCTTTTGGGATTCAAGTGAGATAAGAATATCCTAACTCAAATATCAATTTCACAACTCTTAACTGTTATTACAAATTTTACATCCATTTGAAAAGCAGAAAAGAAATCTAAAGAACCTGCAATGTTATCCTAATAAAAATCCCAAGCAGTTTATATATGAAAAATAAAGACTGATTCCATTGACCCTGTGCCAAGCCATGCTCTTAATTTATGAGGGCTAAGCAGCTCCACCTGTACAGTTATAATTATTAATTTAGCCCTCATTTTTACTTGAGGAGAGCTAAGCAAGCACCTGCATAAAATATTATTAGAAATCATGATAATGCTCCCCCCTTTTATTAGCTTGAGCATGGCCACCTACACTGAAGAACAGTATATATATATATATGTGATGTTCCTAACCTAGGGGTAGATCAAGCGCTCATCACATCATCCACAAAGTGCAAAAAAAGTAAGCAAACACACCAATCATTTTCAAACAGCATGCAATGAAAACCACGGAAAGCTCCGGCACACAGTAGAAAAAATAAAACCCAGCGGCCTAATCCTAGATCTAGAAGTGGTGCCCTAGCAAACAATTCTATGTGTGTAAGGCTTGTGTGGTTTGGATAGATCCTAAGTTGGATGATTAATTAAAGTTATTTAGAGTTCAGGTATGTTGGGGGCCTGAAAATGATATTTTAATTGAAATTCAAATATTAGTGAATTAGGTTTATTTTAATTATTTCAGTTTGTTGATCAGGTTTAAATACTTAGGGTGATGATATTTGAAGGTAAAGTCTTTTTAGCCAATTTTGGAAAGTTCTGGGTCCTCCTAGGAACTAGACTAAGGGTCCAAAAAATTACTATAGGAAATGAGATAGGTTTGGGGTTCCTATCACCTTAGAAAAATATTAGACTTTAACACGAGTAGTTAGCCAGGTAACAGACTGAAATTGGAGTTTTTTAGGCAAAGTTATGAATTTTCTAAGTTTCGGACCCTAAATGAACTACGGTTGACCAAAAAGTTGACTTTCTAACCTATGTCGTTTTATGGAAACCTAATATTTTTAATAAATACTAGACCCTAATAGGAGTCTAATTCAAGTGATTTTGCCTAATTTGGAATTTTCTACAATTAGTTATGGATTTCTAAAGATCGGGGTATTTAAAGAAATTTTCTAAATTTCCTAATAAAGGGCTGTTTTTATTATTTTGCTCCAAATCAACTCCAAACTTATTGGAATCACTCCCAAATGTCAGGGATGACCTGAGAGAGTTATCTCAAGTGTTTGGGGAAAATTTGGGATTTTTAATAATTTTTAATGATTTATTAGGGGCAAAATGGTAAATTTCACCTATGGTCAAATTAGGGGTCAACCTAAAGTCAAACTGGAGATCCCTATTTATCTAACGTCAAGGACCAGATTCTGGTCAGTTCAAGGTATTATGGGTAATTTTAGGACCTAAAATATATTTATAGTAATTTACAGAAGGTCTCAGAGCCTTATTTAGCAGGTTAATTAGGGTTGGTTAATTAAGGGGTCTAACAAGCCCTACAAATTCCTAGGAAATTTTGAAATGTTTCAAATGTCACTAAGTTTAAGTGTTAAAGTTTTCATGTCAATCGGGGATCTATCCTAACTCCTAGAAAACTTCTAAGTTCGCTAGACGGGTTCTTAATTATTGTCCTTAGGGTGTCACTACGTTGTAGGAGTTTAAAGTAATGTTTTATCTAACCCTCAAAGTGATAATGCATGAGAAACATATAAAAGAAGTAAACACACCATGTCCTTAGATCTAGGAGAGCCTAAACTAAGTGCTCGTGGTGCAACTTACACATACAAGCTACGAACAACAAGAAAATGAAAACACCTAATGAAGGGATTAGCGAATGGTTGGGACTCAACCATCCACTAATCTACTCCCCCATGATTTTCTCTTCACACATAGACTCTATGTTTAAAATTTCATGCGTAGTGGATCTCCCAACATTAGGATTTAATATATATACGTAATTTTTGAAAAAATACTCAAAATAATTATAAATAGCTATAATTTTTGGAAAATAATCTAATTAAAAATAGATCATTTCATATTTATCTAACTATAAGGGAGACCCACTGACCACTCTCACGCAGTCTTAAAATGATTTGAAAATAATTTGTATCCTGAAAATAATTATTATAATAATGAAAGAAATAATAATTAAATGGACAAATAATACTCCAAGATAGAAATCTGCCAAAACAGTAAAATTCAGTTGTTGAAAATAGTCTTAAAATATAAAGCTCATTTTTCTGAAAAGTTTAAGGGGTTATACGTCAAAATCCGATTTAAGACAAGAAAGTTATGATTTTTACAAGTTTAAATACAATAAAAGAATATTTTAAAATAGTGTCATTTTACTGTTTTCAAAATAACTATAGATCTACCTAACAATTTTAAACAAGAATAGCCTCAAATCATAAACAATTCAAATACGAACAAAATAAGGTGTTGTGCATCGAAAACGGGCTTAAAATGAGAAAGTTATGTTTTTTGGAAGTTTTAAATACAATAAAAGGGCTATTTTTAAATTAGTTTAAGAAAATAATTATTTGAAATAATCCTTAATTAAACTAAAGCATCAAAGTCTATGAAATTTTAAATTAATATATATATATATATATATATATATATATATATATATATATATATATATATATATATATATATATATATATATATATATATATATATATATATATATATATATATATTAATAATTAATGATATTTTAAGTAATTAAAATAATTAACATAACTATAATAAGACCTAATTAATTATAAAAATTACCTTTAATATTTAAATGATAATAATATTAATAAATAATGAAACTAATAATACTTAAAATAGGTCAAAATAATGACAATAATAATAGTAGCAGTAAAATAATCATTAAAAAGATTAATAATAATATAGTAATAATAATAATAATGTGAAAATAATACTTAAAATAAAAAAAATGTTTTTTTTTCACTATTTTTTAAATAATTCTGAAAATACATAATATTTTTAATAGAAATAATTTTAAGTTAAAGAGGCCGAGAATATAAACAATTCGAGGTATTGTACGCAAAAATTGGAGCGAAATTGAATTTTCTATGATTATTTAAATGAAAATAGGTTTAAAATCTATTAAAATAAATATTAAAATAACCTCGGATCGACACTTGGCGTTGCAGGATTGGCGGGTCAAACCGCGGCCAATAATTGCCGGCGGCGCAATTGCCGCAATCATGCCGCAGCCACTTATACACGTAAGCGGACTATGCGGGCCGTCCGATCGCTCGCCGCTGGAATGAACGGCCGAGATAGCGCCATGTGGCATGGTGACTGCTGAACCAGATGCCACGATCAATCCAGACCGCGTGTTGACCCGATCGTGGTCGTCGATCGAGAGATCGACCGTCATGATCTCTCCTGGGCGCATGCATGCATAAACCTAGGCCTAAACGGGTTTTTTGCTTCGTTCTCACTCGATACTCGATGAAATTTCATGAAATTTTAGACAAAAGTCCTATACATGTGCAGAAATCATGGGGGACGTTTGGATCAACTTAGAAAGTGCTTTTCAAAAAGTTATTTAACGCTAAGCATTGTGAACTATTCTAAGGAATTTTGAGAGATTTAACCGTCTGCTTTTCACGTTCTTGGGCTCGTTGGATTTGTTAAAGTGGCAGAAGTATTTCTTCTGTTGACCTCAAGATCCGAATCTCCTTGGATTGAGCGGTAGAAGCCCCGAAAGTTTCATGGCTTCGGTTTCACCGGAGTTCTCGCCGCCGGCGGGCCTAGGATGCCGGTCTCTGGTTGGGGAAGATGGGGAAAGTCTCCAAGAGCGCTCACCCAAAATCTTAGAGGATTTGGAGGCTTGGGGAAGGAGAAAGAGAAAAAAGTCCAAAAATAACTTAAGATTTTGATATTTAAAGCTCTAGGATTCAAACCAACGGCCACGATCGAATCTAAATCTAATTGGGAAGGAAAATTGTAGGATTTGGCCGTGGTTTCATTTGAAATTCAAAGGGAGGCTTTAATTGCATTAATTAGGCCTTAATTTCTCTTAAATTGGTGTTTATGACCTATTTAAAGCCATGGTTGACCAAGTCCACGTTTGACTTGGTCAAACCAGTCAAGGGGGTCAAGGGAGAGTGAGGATCAAGTCATGGAGCCATAAAATTGGTTTAAATTTGATTTGAAATCAATTTGGACTCTTTAGGTCAACCCGGGTTGACCCGGTCAACCAGGTTGACCCAAGACCTAGGTCCGGGCTCAACCGGCTCAGATCGACTCATCGAACCCATTAAAAAGGGTCTTAGGTCCCGGCTTGGTCAAATTGACCAAGTCAAACTCTTTGACCAAGAGTTTTGACAAAATCGAGGTCAACACCTAGTGGCAAATTTATTTAAAGATTTATCAACGATTTAGAAATCAAAATAGCAAATTTATGTTAGAATAATTGCTATTTGAATGCTTTATATTTTTGCAACTTATGTAGTTTTGATGATTCCAAACATTATTGTTCAAATGTGTAATTATCTCATAACAATTTTAGAAGATTTGCATTTGCTCTTGTGTGTACTAACATTTCAGGAAAATCAGACTCCAGACTAAGATAACTTCAAATCAAATTCAACATGAGATACTTTGTTAATTTGAAGTTTGCATTTTTTTTTTAATTTTGAAAGGGAGTGATTGTAATTGAGTGAATAAAAAAAACATACACACACACATAAGGAGATCATAAAAATTTTTATACTGATCGTACTGGACGATATCCTATCGTACGGGACGATTAGTCAGTTATCTCCTATTGGGCACATGGAACGAATAGGAACTTGCTCTGAATTTTTTTTTTCTAAGTCTTATTCATCCATGACGAAATTAATTATCGTATAGGACGATTGGTTCTCTGTAAAACTTTTATCCATATGAAAATAAATTATCGTCCGTGGTGATTGGTCCTCTAAAATATTTTCGTCCAGACGAAATAAATAATCGTCCAGGACGATCCGGTCTCTGGAAAATTTTTGTCCATACGAAAATAAATTATCGTCCGTGGCGATTGGTCCTCTGAAATATTTTCGTCCATACGAAATAAATAATCGTCCAGGACGATCGGATCTCTGGAAAATTTTCGTCCAGACGAACATATTCTCGTCCAAACGATTAACCGACTTAGAACAGTTTTCAGCAGTTTCTAGAACCGACCTAATAATAACCGTTCGTACTGGACGAACCTAGTTCGTACAGGACGATCATCTGTACGAAGACATTTCATACACATATTCAAATAGGGTCGTTTCAGATCATTTAAGTAAAATCGTCCAGGACGATCCATGATCGTACAGGACGATCCACTACGTTCAGAATTGGAAACTTGCAGTTTTTGGGCGGTTTTTCTTGTCTTTTATATAAATAATCCAAATTAGACTGCCACCCAATCTTTTTGTCATTTGATCTTCGTGCCTATTGAGAGAATAGCCAAGGAGAGAGTGGAAGAGAGCATTCAAAGGAGGATTCCTACCACTGGAGCAAGAAGGCTTCACTTGGATTACAAAGGTAAGAGTCTCTACTTGTGAAATTAGATTTCTTCACTCTTTTCCTTCTTCCTTCTAGATTCTTGTGAGAAGATCAGTCAAGGAGATCCGGTTCTCTGCCGACACTTGGAGAGTGTGAACAGCCGAAAGGTTCTCTACCTACACTTGGAGAGTGTGAACAGCCGTAGGGTTTTCTGCCCACACTAGGAGAGTGTAAAAGGATGACGGTTCTCTGCCAGCACTGTGGATTGTGTAAAAGGATGACGGTTCTCTGCCAGCACTGTGGATTGTGTAAAAGGACGACGGTTCTCTGCCGCACCGGGTAGTGGTGAAAAGAGTGTGTTGTAAAGGCTTCTCCGCCTTGCTGTGGGTGCTAAAGGAGAGTCACTATTGGTTTTAGTGCAATACTCAGAGGGTGCCTCTGAGGAGTGGATGTAGGTCTGGTTATAGACCGAACCACTATAAATCTGGTGTCATTTACTTTATTATTTTTACGTTTCCGCACTTTAAATTTCAGTTTTAACAACTCTGTGGTTGAAAAATATTTTTCTACAAACTTTAAAAGAAAATTTTATTTCGATTCAATTTAATCTTCTAAGAGGGTTTAAAATTTTTAAAACTACCAATTCACCCCCCTCTTGGTAGCCTTGGGATATTTACTTAGGCTTAACAACCTAATTACTGGACTCAACAAGTGGTATCAGAGCATTGTTTCAAAATCATAAGTTTGAACTACTTTTTGATTAACGTAGATGGCTACATTTGGAAACTGAAACACACCTGAGGGTTACTCTATCACTAGACCTCCACTGTTTGACAATATTCCTTTTGATTTTTGGAAAACACGCATGTCTACTTTCTTACAGTCACTTGATTATCGCATGTGGATGCTAGTCCATGAAGGTTACTCAAAACCAACTAGATTAGTTGATGGAATTAGGGTAGAAACACCCTATGCAGATTGGACTATTGAAGAACATGACTTAGCACAATTAAATGCGAAATATTTAAATAGTTTCTTTTGTGCTCTAAAATCTGAAAACTACATGCGAGTTTCCACTTGTAAAAGCGGAAAGGACATATGGGATAGACTTTGTATAACTTATGAAGGGACAAATGAGGTTAAGCAATCAAGACTCAATATCTTGTTACATGACTACGAATTATTTCGCATGAAAGCTAATGAATCTATTTCAGACATGTACACAAGATTCACTCAAATTGTCACCTCTTTGCATGCACTTGGTAGGGAATTAACTAATACTGAAATGGTCAATAAAATTCTTCGTTGTTTACCTACTGCATATGATGCTAAAATTACTGCAATTACAGAGTCTAAAGTTCTAAACATTTATTCCATTGACAATCTTCTTGGTTCACTCATTGCTTATGAGCAAGGAGTAAGTCAAAGAAAGATTGATGCAGGTGAACCAAGAAAGGACAAGAATATTGCACTAAATGTGGAAGAGTCCGAAAGTGAACACTCACAACCTGAGGATGAAGACGATATTGCACTGATGACTAGACAATTCAGAAGCTTTTTAAAGAGGAAGCAGAAGAGATGTCAGCAATGGAATAGAGGTAAGTATAACAGAAATGGCAAGGTTTCTAATGAAGTGATTTGTTATGAATGCAGGAAACCAGGTCATATAAAGACTGATTGTCCAAAACTCAAAGTCACTCCTAGCAAGGAGAAGATAGAGGAGAAACCAATGGTAAAGAAGGGCAAGAAGAAGTTTCAAAAGGCTTTTTGGGCGGACTCAGCTTCAGACTCATCTGAAATTGAAAAAGAAGAAGAAGTCACCAACCTTTGCTTGATGGCAGATAATGCTGAACAATCAGATCAAGAAGAGGTATGTGATTTAACCTATAATGAATTGTTTGAAGTTTCTGAACACATGCATGATGCATATAGGAAAATGAAAAAGATGCATGCTAGTTTAGTTTTAGAATTGGAAGAGCTTAATAAGGAACACGAAATCCTTAGGAAAGATCATGCTTTAATTGATAACAATCACATGAAACTACTTGATGAATATGATGACTTGAATAAAAATTTTGAGAATTTAAAATCATCCTATGAACTTGAAAAAGAATTTAAGAATTTTAAAGATGAATCTGAGAGCAAGACATATAGAATCAATTATACCAATCGAATCTTGGAAGATATGAATTCATTTTACAAACTCAATATAAGAGCTCTCGAGGATAATAGGAACCCCCCTAAACTTGAAGATTTTACAAATCCTAAATATTATCCTAAATTCATGAAATCCCTTAGAAGACAATCATATGAAAGAAAACATAGGAATATTTTTCCTAATGTTAAATGTAATAATTGTTGATTTTTGGGACATATATCTCACACCTGCACTTTAAAGATGAAAACTAATTTGGTGTGGAGAACTAAGATGCATAAACCTAGACATATCATACATGCATCTGATTATAAATTTCATAAAGGTGAACCAAAACTTGTTTGGGTTCCCAGGTCTAACATTTGAGAATTTTGCAGGAATACTCTCACACAAGACCTCGTGAGAGTATATGGTACCTGGACAGCGGATGTTCAAAGCACATGACTGGAGATACTGCTCAATTTATAACGTTGGAAGCCAGGAGTGGAGGCAAGGTTACACTTGGAGATAATACCATAAAGAAAGTGGTTGGATCAGGTATGATTGGAAATTTGAAAAACTTTTTCATAGACAATGTGTTATTAGTTGAAGGCTTAAAACATAATTTGCTTAGCATAAGTCAGCTATGTGATAAGGGCTATAATGTAAAATTTTTACCTACTAGCTGCATAATTAGCCTAAATGGGAAAATTGTTTTAAATGGAAAAAGGGTAAACAATGTCTACATGCTAGATTTAAATTGTATTCAATCTCCTACTGCTTTTTGTTTGAAAACTGTTTCTGATGAATCATGGCTTTGGCATAGGAGACTTTGTCATTCTAGTATGAAAAATCTTAGAAGAATTACCCAAAAGAATTTGGTGAGAGGTATACCTAAACTAGACTTTACCAAGGACCATCTATGTGATGCATGTCAATTAGGAAAACAAGTGAAGTCCTCTTTTAAGTTCAATAAAGATCTTATGACCAGTAAACCTTTAGAAATTCTACACATGGATCTTTTTGGACCTGTAGGCACTGTAAGTCTAGGAGGAAAGGTATATGGATTTGTTATAGTAAATGATTTTTCAATATTCACCTGGGTTAAATTTCTTTTTCATAAGAGTGAATCATTTGAGGAATTCAAAAAATTTTCAACTTGGATACAAAGAAAACTAGGATGTGAAATAATTTCTATACTAAGTGATCATTGAGGAGAATTTGAAAATGAAAGATTTGAAAATTTCTGTAAAGAAAAGGGGATTGATCACAATTTTTCTGCACCTAGAACTCCTCAACAAAATGGAGTAGTTGAAAGGAAGAACATAATATTAATAGAAGCCACCCGAGCAATGTTAGCAGAATACTTGCTTCCTAGATATTTTTGGGCTGAGGCGGTTAACACTGCATGCTATGTTCTGAATAGGGTGAATGTGAGATCAAATTTGAATAAAACACCCTATGAGTTACTAAAAGGAAGAACACCAAATTTATCTCATTTGCATGTATTTGGTTGCAAGGTGTTCATACATAATAATGGAAAATCTGCCTTAGGAAAATTTGATCCAAATTCAGATGAAGGAATTTTTGTTGGATATTCAAGTGTTGGAAAATCTTATAGAGTATTCAACAAAAGAACTTTAGTCATTGAAGAAACCACACATGTTGTATTTGATGAAAGTGGAAACATGGAAGAGCCAAATGTTGTTGAAGAAGAAATTGAACAAAACTCCCAAAAGATTGATAGATTAAATTTGGAAGAAAATGTGGAAGAAAATTTGGAAAGAGAAGACCCATTGCCTAGAGATTTAAGATTTTCTAAAAACCACCCAAAGGAATTGATTATAGGTGAACCAAGTGAGGGTGTTAGAACTAGGCGTGGATTAAACAAGGAAGTTAATCATTCAGCCTTTATTTCAACTATTGAACCCACTAACATTGATCAAGTGCTTTCTGATGAATTTTGGATATTGGCCATGCAATAAGAGTTAAATCAATTTGTAAGAAATAAAGTTTGGGAACTAACTACAAGGCCAAAAGATCAAAGTGTTGTTGGAACCAAGTGGGTGTTCAAAAATAAAATGAATGACTCAGGAGTAGTCATTAGAAATAAGGGTAGATTAGTAGCTAAGGGGTATAATCAAATTGAAGGAATTGATTTTGAGGAAACTTTTGCCCCTGTAGCTAGACTTGAAGCAATTAGGGTTTTACTAGCCTTTGCATGTTTTAAAAGTTTTAAATTGTTTCAAATGGATGTCAAAAGTGTATTTTTAAATGGGGTAATTGAGGAAGATGTTTTTGTAGAACAATCTTCAGGTTTTGAAAATTCTAAATTTCCAAATCATGTTTTCAAGTTAAAAAAGTTATTATATGGATTGAAACAGGCACCTAGGGCTTGGTATGAGAGATTGAGCACCTTCCTACTTGAAAGATCTTTTGAAAAAGGAAGTGTGGATACAACTCTCTTTTTAAGGAAAATTGGAAAGGATATACTTATTGTTCAAATTTATGTGGATGACATCATCTTTGGATCTTCAAATAAACATCTTTGTGATGATTTTTCTAAAACAATGAGTAGTAAATTTGAAATGAGTCTAATGGGAGATTTAAATTACTTTCTAGGATTTAGCATTAAGCAACTTGAGGAAGGTACTTTTCTTAATCAAACTAAATATATTAAGGACATCCTCAAAAAATATGAAATGGACAATGCTAAACCTGTTAGTACACCAATGAGTTCTTCAGTTCAGTTGGATAAGGACCTTAAGGGAAAATCTGTTGATCAAAAGAAATTTAGAGGGATAATTGGATCTTTACTTTACTTGACTGCTAGCCGACCAGATATTATGTTCAGTGTTTGCTTATGTGCTAGATTTCAATCAGATCCAAAAGAATCACATTTGACAGCAGTGAAAAGGATTTTAAGATATCTACTAGGAACTCAAAACTTAGGGATTTGGTATCCTAAGTTTAGCTCTTCATTTGAAATTATTGGTCAGATTCTGACTTTACAGGATGTATAGTGGATAGGAAAAGCACTTCTGGAATATGTCAATTCATTGGAAATTCATTAGTTTCATGGTCTAGTAGAAAACAAAATTCAGTGGCACTATCTACTGCAGAAGCAGAATACATTGCATTAGGAAGTTGTGTGGCACAAGTACTTTGGTTAAAACAACAGTTGTTTGATTTAGGATTAACTATAGGCACTATTCCAATTTATTGTGACAATACTAGTGCTATTTGCATTTTCAAAAATCCTATTCAACATTCTAGAACCAAACACATTGATATAAGGCATCATTTCATAAGGGATCATGTATCCAAAGGAGAAATTGAACTCATACATGTTTCAACTGAAAATCAACTTGCAGACATTTTTACAAAACCTTTAGCCTTTGATACCTTCAGTACTTTAAGAACAAGGCTTGGTGTTATTGATTTGAATGCCTAAACAAAATGTCTTTGCAACATTGATAATTGTTGTGTTTTGTTTTTGATTTTGTGAAATTTGTGTGTTTTGAATGAATTGTTTTTTGGACTATGGTTTTGTTTTATGTTTTTTGTATTTTTTTTTTAATGTTCAGTTTGATTTTCTTAATTTAAAAATCAAAATTAAAATTTTTGGAGGAAATCGTCCGGGACGAATTTGGTTTCGTACGGGACGATATGTGAAAAAACAGTTTGCACGAATTTTAACCGTTTTTTAGAGCAGTTTTTAATTAGATCGTCTGTACGATCGGACGATCGTCCAGGACGAAAATATTTTTTTTCTTTTCTCAAACGTCGGGACGATTGAATGAAGCGGTTGAGTGGATAAGACAGTTTTTAATATGGACTTCGTCTGTACGAAGTTTTCGTTCGTCCAGACGAACAAGTGTCGTTTCATTGTAGGGGACGGTTTTCAAGAGACATTAAAACGATTTACTTTTTGATCGTCTGTACGAAAATTTTTCGTCTGTACGATCGGTCAAGTCAAAAAGCCTGTACGAAGGGACGCATCGTAAGTTGTGTTGATTACGAAAAGCCGTTACATTTTGGATGAATTGGATCGTCTGTACGAAATTATTTCGTCTAGACGAACGATGATTTTTCGTCCAGGACGAATATTTTTGTATAGGACGAACGTATCGTTTTTCTTTAAATATGAAGGCTTTCTAACTTAACAATCACACTTCCAAACTTCATTTTCAATCCCTTTCTACTTCAAATCGACAATGGCCTCCTCAAGCAAGAGACAAAAGGTGTTGGTAAAGAAACCAAATAGGAATGCCCAGACAACTTTCTTTCTAAGGCGAATGAGGAATCTTTTCCTCGTTTTGCATCCGCCAAAATCACTCCCTCTCGCATTCTAATTCAAACTGAGTTAAAATTTTGGGTAATGCACCTCTTTGCCTCAACCCAATTTCATTTCATTCTTTCTCTCGTACACTTCTACAACAAGCAAACCTACCACTATTTCCTAGATAACATGAGTTTTAATTCTGACCACTCCTCCATTAGTTCTTATGTCTTTAAGCAAAAAGTTGAGATCAACAAACATGACCTTGGTGCATTTTTGAACTTAAGAACTGAGGGATATAGAGCCCACACCCTAATGTCAGAAACCTCCTTCAAATGGTATCATGTCAATGGGTAATTAGAGAAAATGGTATTGACAATCATGCTGCTAGAGTCTCCGGTATGACCAAAAATGCCCGAATCATCCAGCATATCCTTTGATCCTCAATCATTCCTAAAGCTGGTGATAGGATTAATATTACCCCTCTCCTTTCTTCTCTAACTTTTTTAATTATGGAAGGTCATCCTATTGACAAAGCCCAACTTATCATAGACTATATCTATGGGCTTTCAGAAATACGACATACAGATCAGAAGAGGAAGAAGAACATTTCATTAGGACACTTAATTACTTATATTTTGGAAAAGAAATACAACATAGTGTATCCTGATGAAGAATATGAAGAGCCAGTTTACTATAATGATGCTTCATTCAGATTGCTCTTCAAGGAGGAAAAAGGAAAAGCACATGCCAGTGCTTCAGAAGAGGAGGAAGAAGAAGGAGAGCAAACTTCTGCTCCTCAATCAGATTATCAGAATCTGATTGAAAGATTTGATGGATTAGAGACTCACATTGATCAAAGGTTTGATCAATTTGATGCTCAACTTACGCAGCAGCAACAAGACATTGGTAATATTAGAAATGAAGTACATGAAATTAATACCAATGTAATGTTGATGGCCTCCTACTTCAACCTTTTTGGCGGCATTCCTCCTCCTCCTCCATAACAGTAGAAATGATTTTCTATATGTTTGTTGTATTCATTTTTTATGTTTTTATTGTGTCTGTTTAATTGTTAAGTGTTTTTGTTTATGTTGGTTTTTCTTTTTAAGTTCAAAGTATTTTCTTCTTGTTTTTTAGATATTATGTAATCCGTTCATTAATATCAATAGAAGTTGTTCTGTTTTTTTAAATTTGATTTGTTTTTGGAATGTGGTTAATGTTTATGAATTTCATTAGTATTATTTAATCTTCATAGTGCTTAAACTAGATTGTAATTTGAGATTATCTATATTAGAAAATCTAGTCTTTCTAAATTTATAAGTTGTTTATAACTTGTTTTAATTAGAACTTTTAAATTCATGTCTATTCATTTAGACTACATAAAAGTTAATATTACTATTGCAATTTAGATGTTTTCTTATTTTATATTTCTATGCTCAAGTGATATTTATGCACTTAGAAATATTTGAAATTTTAGATTATAGATTTTGGAAAGAATTGGTCTCAATTACTCTTGAACATTGTACAAAATGTACAAAAATCAAAAGGAATTTGCAAAGATTTGTAAAGTGAAAAAGAGACACAAAATAAGCCCAACCAAGAAAAAATGCACAAAAATGTGCCCCAAAATTTTGAAAAAGATGCGCAAAGCGCCACATGTGGTAATTCTCTTTTTTCAAAATTCGTTCAATCTCCTAATTCAAATTGATCTTATGTTCATTTATTTTCTATTGAACTTTGAAATATAGAATTTTTATACATCTCTCTTGTAATGATTTTCTATAGTCAAATGTCTAAATTGAATCATGTCTTTGATAAATTCTTCTTACTTACAATGTTATATCACTTCTTAAATTTTATGAATTTCTATGATTGACCTAATATTTTTAGTTTAAAATTGCATACCCTATGTCAATCACCATTTAGATTAAATTTTAAAATGAATTTCATATAATTACTTATATTTCTTGTCTATTTCTTCTTCACTTTTTGTTGCTGTCAAAAAGGGGGAGAAATTATTGTGTTTTCTGAATTATTGTGTTTTCTGTTTTGATTATTCTGTTTGCAACTTTTTGAACTTTGTGGTTGTTTGTGTTAAAATTTATTGTTCTTTATGCCTCCTTATTTTGATGTACTTATCAATTCAGGGGGAGTTTAGGAGATAGGAGATTTGTTTAACTTGAAACCATACAAACAATAATTATTTTGCCATCATCAAAAAGGGGGAAATTGTTAGAATAATTGCTATTTAAATGCTTTATATTTTTGCAACTTATGTAGTTTTGATGATTCCAAACATTATTGTTCAAATGTGTAGTTATCTCCTAACAATTTTAGAAGATTTGCATTTGCTCTTGTGTGTACTAACATTTCAGGAAAATCAGACTCCAGACTAAGATAACTTCAAATCAAATTCAACATGAGATACTTTGTTAATTTGAAGTTTGCATTTTTTTTTATTAATTTTGAAAGGGAGTGATTGTAATTGAGTGAATAAAAAAAACATACACACACACATAAGGAGATCATAAAAATTTTTATACTGATCGTACTGGACGATATCCTATCGTACGGGACGATTAGTCAGTTATCTCCTATTGGGCACATGGAACGAATAGGAACTTGCTCTGAAATTTTTTTTTTTCTAAGTCCTATTCGTCCAGGACAAAATTAATTATCGTACAGGACGATTGGTTCTCTGTAAAATTTTCGTCCATACAAAAATAAATTATCGTCCGTGGCGATTGGTCCTCTGAAATATTTTCGTCCAGACGAAATAAATAATCGTCCAGGACGATCGGGTCTTTGGAAAATTTTCGTCCATACGAAAATAAATTATCGTCCGTGGCGATTGGTCCTCTGAAATATTTTCGTCCAGATGAAATAAATAATCGTCCAGGACGATCGGATCTCTGGAAAATTTTCGTCCAGACGAACATATTCTCGTCCAAACGATTAACCGACTTAGAACAGTTTTCAACAGTTTCTAGAACCGACCTAGTAATAACCGTTCGTACTGGACGAACCTAGTTCGTACAGGACGATCATCTGTACGAAGACATTTCGTACACATATTCAAATAGGGTCGTTTCAGATCGTTTAAGTAAAATCGTCCAGGACGATCCATGATCGTACAGGACGATCCACTACGTTCAGAATTGGAAACTTGCAGTTTTTGGGCGGTTTTTCTTGTCTTTTATATAAATAGTCTAAATTAGATTGCCACCAAATCTTTTTGTCATTTGATCTTCGTGCCTATTGAGAGAATAGCCAAGGAGAGAGTAGAAGAGAGCATTCAAAGGAGGATTCCTACCACTGGAGCAAGAAGGCTTCACTTGGATTACAAAGGTAAGAGTCTCTACTTGTGAAATTGGATTTCTTCACTCTTTTCCTTCTTCCTTCTAGATTCTTGTGAGAAGATCAGTCAAGGAGATCCGGTTCTCTGCCGACACTTGGAGAGTGTGAACAGCCGAAAGGTTCTCTGCCTACACTTGGAGAGTGTGAACAGCCATAGGGTTCTCTGCCCACACTAGGAGAGTGTAAAAGGACGACGGTTCTCTGCCAGCACTGTGGATTGTGTAAAAGGACGACGGTTCTCTGCCAGCACTGTGGATTGTGTAAAAGGACAACGGTTCTCTGCCGCACCGGGTAGTGGTGAAAAGAGTGTGTTGTAAAGGCTTCTCCGCCTTGCTGTGGGTGCTAAAGGAGAGTCACTATTGGTTTTAGTGCAATACTCAGAGGGTGCCTCTGAGGAGTGGATGTAGGTCTGGTTATAGACCGAACCACTATAAATCTGGTGTCATTTACTTTATTGTTTTTACGTTTCCGCACTTTAAATTTCAGTTTTAACAACTCTGTGGTTGAAAAATATTTTTCTACAAACTTTAAAAGAAAATTTTATTTCGGTTCAATTTAATCTTCTAAGAGGGTTTAAAATTTTTAAAACTACCAATTCACCCCCCTCTTGGTAGCCTTGGGACATTTACTTAGGCTTAACAACCTAATTACTGGACTCAACAATTTATATGTGCTACTTAATTATGAAGAAGTCCAACAAATCTTAGAGTAAGTTTTTTCATAATATGCATAATGAGTAATGTTTATTTGAAATACTAAAGTATTATTTGGATGATTTGTCACCTGGTAATTCATAAGAAATTTGCTTCTAACAAATTATATGGATATTGAGCAAGTTGTTACAAATGAATTACTAGCTTAGTTTAAATTTTATGTGAGCTCATAAATTTTAAAAATTTTATTTGAATTACATCTTATGTAATACTAAAAATCTTAACATTTAAAAATCATATTTATAATTGTAATTTTTGAAATTTAGAATTGTAGTTTTTGTAATATTTCTGAGTAGTTTTTGTACATATATAATTGTATTTTTTTGAAATATATTATTCTTGTAATGTCTCTTGTCAAATCTATTTTGAATATTAATCATTATTATGTATTACGTATTTCTTTATGTTTGAAATCCATTATTGTATATTCTATAATTTATCATTATTTATATTTTTTATAAGTTACAATGCTTTACTAATTGCTTCTTTTAATGCAGATGACTTCATGTGATGATTCTCCTCGTAGATCATTCACCTAAAAGTTTTCTAAAAAAAGTTGAGTATTGGACCTAGCAGACCTAGATAGCCTGATAAAAGGGAGGGATATAGATTAGTTCCACTAGTTATACCATCACCACTCTCACCCAAGAGTCAGCAACAGTCCCCCAGTAATAAGGGTCAGGGTTAGGGCCAGTTAGATCCACCTATTGCTGGTGTACCACCACCCTTTCCTTGGTACTTCCCTCCTCCATCGATGAGTCCTCGATTTCCCTCTCAAGATCAGGCACATGCAGCTCCATTCTATCCATATTATCCCCCAATAGTTTCACAAACTGGTCCATCCACCATACCTTACCCTCCTTACCCCCACCCATATTATTACTCATATCCAGTGCAGCCAGAACACGTGGACCATCTACACAAGTAAAGGTTGGTGTTGGGGATCCTGTAGTTGTAACAGATAAGTGTCAATACACTGAGCATGAGGGCGATACATAAGTTCACTTTATTTTCTTAAGTTTATTATAATTTAATATATTATATGTTATTGATAAAAAATTTAAGATATAACTTCAACCCTTCAAGGCCACTTACCCACAAGATTTGGGATATCATAAATAGCAAATATGATGCTCCTTACTTATCATGGAAGAAGATCTCAAAGGAAATTAGAGATATATGGCTTAAAGAATTTCAGGTATACTTATTTGGCATGAATTAAAATATTTGATTTAATTTGTATTAATATTTTTTATTATGCCTATATTTTTTTATAGAAAGATTTTAGGTGGTTGCCTGAGCATAGCACGAGCATCAGATTAAATTTTGAGAGGAGAGGATTGACCCGTCTTAGGGACATGTTCACAGACATTAAAAAGTCTAGGCATCGTCCAATATGGATTGGAGAGGGTGTATGGGAAGATCTAAATAGAGCTTGGGAGAGCACTGAGTTTATAAAAATAAGAGAGCAAAATAAGCAGAATAGAGCATCTGATTGTGGGGGTTTAGGAAGCTCCCATCATATTAGTGGATTTGTTCCTCATATAGAATATAGACGAAGACTGTAACAGCTTTGAATTAGTTATATATATATATATATATATATATATATATATATATATATATATATATATATATATATATATATATATATATATATATATATATATATATATATATATATATATATATATATATATCTTTTATTTTTAGATATAGTTTTTTTGCCCGGGAGCTGACACTATTGGAGTTGCATACGAGGATTTACCAACATCAAGCTGACCATCAGTAGGTTGATGAAAAGGCTAAAAAATCTCATGTGAGTATAATTTTTTGGAGTTTGGGAATATAAGTTTAATATAAAAAATTCATTCTAATATCAATATATTTTATAGAATTATTCTCGCAGGATGATTTTGTACGAGCTCAGAAAAGTCATCAGTCTACTAGTGAGGGATCATCTTAAGGATCGACCCAGTATTCTAAGTATTATATATGGTCAGATGTTGTTGGAGGAAGGCAGAGGGGGAGGGTATATGGTTTGGGTTCGCAAGATAATGCTTATGAGGGCAGTTTATCCACCTCAGCATTTATAATCCTAGTGGAGCTGAAGAAAGTGTAAGTCAGAGGGTTGCAGCGCTGATAAGATAGATAGAAGAGATGAGAAAGATTTAAAATAAGATGCAGGAAGAGCTGTGATCTAATATAGATGAAAATCGAAAGAAGTAAGAGCAAGAACAGCCACATGCATCACCAGACAGCAAAGACACAAACGATGATTAGTACTCTTATTTGTTTAATGAACTTATTTGGTTTAAATATTTGGTTTGATGAATTTATGGTATGAAAGCAAGGACTTTATTGTTTATTTGGTTTGATGAGTTTATTTATTTTGATGAATATTATAGAATTTATAATAGTTACGATTGATTATAGCGGCGTATTACCCATATTTGTGATAATTGTTATATATTATATGCAGGTTTAGGGTTTAGGGTAATATTCAATAAATGTAGAGGGGAGACAGTCAACTTTTTTTTTTCAAATGCTACAGATTTCTAGCGGCCAACCGGAGGTTTGGCCGCCGGAAACCTTGATACGGGACGACTTATTATAGCCGCTAGAAGTTTACTAAGGCCGCCGATAATTTCCAATGGTTTACCGATGATTGTCGGCGATAATCTGGTGGTTTAGCCGTCGATAATTCTTGCGGTTCAAATCGTCGATTATTAACCGGAGGTTTACCGGCAGTCGCAAGCGATCAACCGACGATGTTTTTGACATCTGATACGCCACTGGTAATTAACCGGCGGCCATCGATGTTACGACCGCCAGAAATTATTGGTCATCTCCGCTGCCAGAAAGCTGCCGGTGCTTAAAATCGCCGGAAATAGGCCGTCTGAAATCATTTCCTATGCAATTTATTCCGACAGTTTTTGAACAGCCAAAAAGCCGCCAATTTTTTACAAAACTGCCAGAAATCTATTATTAACATATCCTCTTCATGCTTTACCCGATTAGTTTGTAATGTAATTTAGACTTTTTATAATGGACTGGTAGGATCCCTTTGGTCGATTATTGACGGACTTGTTGGAGGATCTTTAATGTCTATGTCATTTAAGGAAGCCTATAAATTAATTAAGAAAATGGCTACTAATGGGGAAGGTGGAGTAACCTAAAGAATTATAAAAATAATTTAGAGCTCTATCAATCTCTAAACAATGCTTAGGTTTACTTTTATATAAAAATTCTACTTAATATACACAAGTATATGTGTCAAATCAACTAATATAGTGATATAATAGAGTATCGATCCCACAAGAAAGAATGTTTATTTGCAAAAAGCTAGTATTGTTTACTACAATTATAATAATAATCTTTTTAATAAAACATGTTTTAGTGGAGATTCAATCACTTAATTAAAAAAAAAAAGAAATACTATTTTGATAAAATGTTTTAGATTGATGAAATGTAAATACAATATGTTTCCTGATTATTCTCTTCTGTGTTGATGCTATTCAGAGCTTATGCATAACCGATTGCTCATACATATTAAGCATTTCAATATTAATACTACTTTAAACTCCCATAATCTATCAACCTATGAAAATCTTAGAATAATAAGTGAAACACGTACTGTTAAAAAACCCTCATTATAATTCATTGCTATAAATTTGGTATATGTTAAGCACTATGCCTATGCTTACACCATATCAATCTAATATACATGGTTATGCCTGATTTTTTAGTCCTATGCTCCACATTGCACCTAATATTAACTACATATATAGCAACTATATGTATTAAATTATGACCTGATATATTAAAAGTATCATTAAATTTATGATGAAGAGAATTCATTAGTACTACACTAGAAAAATTTAGCATGACATGAAAAATAAGTGAAGTAAAATCATTTTCATTAACTACACAAAAGAAAGAAAGTGTAAAAAAAAAAAAAAAGATATCATTGGATGGGTTCAATGATCAGTTCTATACTCCTTATTAAACTTACAAAACTGCTTTCACAAATATTGATCAAACACTCTTATGAAGTGGATCTAGTGCTCCCAAAATTCCCTTAGCTGTCACTACTAAGTAAATTGCAGAAAAATACTATGAAGACTGAAATTAACCAAATGATTGAACCCCTACTAATATTACAAACAAACTATTTATAGAAAAACATAATAAATAAACTATAGGGCTACGTCGCTTTTGACACTTGCGTTGCGGTGCCCATTAAATAAATTAACACCGTAGTGTTGAAGAATTTTCTCATCTGTGATGTTTATTGACATGGACCCACTATTTAATGAATCAACAAGTCTCTTCACTGGTAAATTGTATCCTAGTCGATTATAACTGTAACACTGCAGTGTTACTAATGGTTAAGCTTTGTGGCATCCACATGGCACCACCCTCATCTTGGCGGCACTAGAATTAGTGTCACGTCGCTATGTAGATAGAGACTAGGTTTTGTAACATTAACTCCTTTGACATCATGACACTGTCAAATAGAGGCTAGACACCTCCATGTCCATATTGGTTTCTCTGGTGGTGTCAATAACGGTGCCACAGTAGTATAGTGTTCGATGCCACGGCGCTTTATGATACTTGGTGCCACGGCGCTTTATGATACTTGGAATTTAATGTATTTCCTATATTTTTCTTGCAAAACACAACTAAAATAACACAATTTCATTAGTAATTTAACATATAAAACATAACATTATTTACACTCATCAGCTACAAAAAATTTTAAATGACCTTATGATAGGGTAAATCGTAACAGAGAAGTAGGTGTTTATGAATATAATACTTTATCCATTTTGACTGCTCTGGAAGCTCTAATTTCTAAGAAATTGAAGACTTTTGGAATTAGTTCAAGATTAGGATCATTTATGTATTTGGAAGAGGATGAATTGAGTTTTATTCATGATAGTAATGCTTAATGGATTGAGAATGTGAATTTTATTGGATGATAAAATAATTCTTATTCCAATACTTACAATCTAGGTGAGAGGAACCATCCTAATTTTAGTTTGTCAAATAATCATGTTGGTGGTAATAATCAGTAGAATGCAAGTCAATTAAATCGAGGAGAAAATTGGATTAATCCTTAGCAACCTGTCATAAATCCTAAACCTCCTTATCCCTTATGTTTTAATCAAAATAGTTAGTTTGGAGATAGGAAGACACCTTTAGAAGAGGTTGTGATTTAGTTAGGAATCCAATTATGAAGTCAATCTGCTTTAATTAAATTTTGAAAAATCAAGTAGGCAGCTTGCAATCTTTTTTTAGTAGTAGACCCCTTAGACCATTGCCTAGCATTACTGAAGTTAATCCAAAGTAGAAACGGAAGAATCATAGTGTACAATGAGAAGTGGTAGTGATGCACCATAATCAAAATGATAAATCAAGGTAAGTTTTGCTGAAGATTATAAATTTAGTGCTATTTTGGAGGAAACCCAAATCTATTTCCTTGTTTACTATATTTTTAATTTGTATCTTATGTATTTAATGTGTATTATTTCTTTTAAAAATTGTAAAAAAAGTTATATGTATTTTTGTTAAGTCATAACGTTTAATTTTGACTAATTATAAAAAAAAAAAAGTTAGCAAAATTTATGGAGCTAAAATTGAACTAGCACCACATTGTTAGCACTTTGAGCATCATGGTGTTTACTTGTTAAGCACTACAATATTCAAACTTGACATTACAATGCTAGAGTCTTGAAAATTTTCATTGAATATAATGTCATAGTGCATTCCATAACAACATCACTGTGCTATGATGCCTTATTGAGCGCCCCATTGCTACTTCTTCAAGAACTACGATGTTACGTTATATACTTATATAGATCTAATTGCAGTGCATTCAGCAATACATAAATTTTTCATATGACGCTTCATTGAATACTGCAACACTATCACTAGCACTGCAGCATTATGTCAAATCATTATTATATTAGTTGAAGAACTATAGTGCATTCTTTGTTAGCATTGTAGTGCTTGTATATGTTAAGCATCACATTGTTTCTTCAGTAAAAAAGTGGGTGTTTCATTTTCCAAAGCTTGCACTATAGTGCCATGTGTCCCACATACTTGCAGTGTATGTCGGTCTGACCATTTGTCATTTTGTGTTCCTTAGTGCCACAACTCCGATCTATTGAGCACTGTAGTGCTTGTGATATTTATAAATATGATATGCATTTTCATATTTTCTTTACTATAATTTTTATCTTCATTTCTCTCCAAGTTCTGCATATTCCTTATTTGCTTATGTTTTGTGAGCAATGAGCCCAATAAAATTTTGATAGTAAAAAGCATGCTTCATCCTCTTTTGATAAGAGCATATTTTTATCTATTGAAGCTGAGTAACGATATGGGGTGATTGTGGTGTATAAATAATTAATTCCTGAGAGATGGTTTCAAAACTTAGGTGGTCAGGTAATGTTGATTAAAGTAAACTAAGATTGGAAGATTTTGTGTGAGGAACCCCATGATTTTGTGGTTATTGTTTTGAGAGAGTTCTTTACCAATCTGATGGAGGTTGTAGACAATAGATTCTACATGATAGGAAAGTGGGTGCAGTGCCATTTGATTATGTGACCATTATTTGTCTTTATCAATTTAGGGATTTTGAATTTTATGAGTATACCCCATTTAGTTTAGCACCCATTAATGCTTATGAGTTGTTAAGAGTTTTGTGTGAGCCTCATAGTTGGTCAGTGTGGAAGAAGAGGGATGATAAAATTATTAATTTTTTGACATTTAGTTTAAATTAACTTCCAATAGTTTGGCATTATTTCATTTATGCTCGTTTTTTTTTTCAAGCAAAAATATTAGTGAAGTGGCCAAAGATCGGGCTTTGGTTAACTATGATATTCATATTGGTTACACTGTATATGTGGAAAAACTTTTTTTTTTTCTTCTTTGAATACATCATCAGAGGTACTACTTTAATAGTTTTAGGGTATCCTTTTTTAATTTATGCTTTATGTTTTAATGTCGGTGTGAGGGGAGATCCTAGTGAAGAATAGCTTTTTCCCTTTTAGCCCTCACCAAAAGAAAAAATTGAGAGCTTTTAAATAGGTGTAGAGGAGGGTGGACCCAGTGAGCCCGGACTGGCCAGCAGGCCTAGTAGTAGTATGAGTTCCAGGACTTCTAAATCTTTAGTTGAGTAGGTGGCCGAGTAGAGAGAGAAAATGGAAAGAGTGACTAATTTCTATGAGGAGAGTAGGGAAGATAAGATTTATCATTCAGAAATGTAAAAAACCCATTACCACTAAATAACCAAATTTAATGAGGCTTTAGTAAGGATGTTCAGAAGGATCCCCTTTAAAGATAATCCAAACCAGGTGCATTTTCCTATTGCTCCAAAATATTAGTCTTTTGTTTAGACCTGACCTGATGATGATGGGGAGGAGGAGGATAGAAATTTAGAGTGATTAGGGTTATTATTTTGTTTTCTTGGTTTTGTTGTTCATTGGTAGGGGGAGAGAGAGAGAGAGAGAGAGAGAGAGAGAGAGAGAGAGAGAGAGAGAGAGAGAGAGAGAGAGAGAGAGAGAGAGAGAGAGAGAGAGAGAGAGAGAGAGAGAGAGAGAGTATTGTTACTAGTATTTGTAGGTCATTTTACATTTATTTATTTCTCAATTCTTTTGCTTTGGGGGAGGGGGGGGATTTTCGTGATGATGTGATGTGATAATTGCTATTGTAATAGCTTTGCGAGCCATTTGATGTGCTCATGAGAACAAAGACTATAGGTCTTTAGTGAAGATGGATTGGGAGGATAGTGCTTCATGTACTAATTAGCTTATTTTTTTTCTTTTCGAAGTTTATATTCCATTCTCTATGAGTATTTTACCATTTCAATGAAAAGGAAAGTTATATTTTTTTATGTTTAGTTATGTTTTATTATTTTAGTTTAGTTTTTTTTTTTTGTTATGCCATTTACATTTAATTTAAATTCCCGCATATGCTTAACTATTAAAAATTATCCTCTACATAGCACTTGCACTTTGAATGTTTATTTAGCCAACATAAAAATAGTAATTAAAAATTATTTAAAATTAATATAATAATAAAATTTTATATGATAATTTGAATGAATAAATAATAGTAATTCACACTTTGAAAATCTTAATAATTAACTAAGTAAGATCATTTGAGTCGTCTTGAACTTAGAAGCAATACACTCTTGCATTGACTACAAATTTGAGAATGAATAATTGAGTTTAGGGAAAAGAAGTATGTAGCTTAAATTATGAAGATCATAATAAACTTAAATATGGAATTAATGATCTTACTAAATCTTTATATAAAATTAATTAGGGTTACTGGAGGGATAAAAACATAGAGATATTCAAAATCATTAATATGTATTCAAAGTATGAATAAGTGGAAAAAAATGAAAAATCAAAAGAGAAATTTGAAAAAAGAAAACAAGATGAGTGCATTCAAAAATTTGTATCTATTAAAGCTCAAGTCCAAAAAACATCCTAATACTTAAACGAAATATGATAAGGTAAGTAAACTAATACATATATGATGATGCACTGATGAACTTTCAATTTAACTAAGAGAAGAACTAATCTCTAAATGATATATTATTCAATTCTAAAATAAAAAATCAATCTTATACATACATTGATAGTGGATAAGTTTAATTTAAGTAATAATAAAGATGTTTATTTATGTTAATTATTTAAAGTTTTTTAAATTAGCAGACCACTTTGATTATTCCAAATTACTTTTAAACCATGATGTTTATCTTATTTTTTCTAATTTTAAATTACCAATTTTATTTGGGATATTAAGTTAATCAATAGGTGATTACACCATTGCTTGAGGACAAGCAAAAGCTTAAGCTAGGAGAAATTTATTAAGTGTAAATTTTGTATTTTTTTCCTTACCTTTAAATACAGTGGAATATATTATTTTAGTTGATATTGTATAGGAAATAATTAGAAAAAAAATCACAAGTGTTGAATTAGCGCTGCAACATTTTAATTACCAGCACCATAACGTCTACGATGCCTTTGTGCAAGACTAGGGAATTTAGCATTAGAGTCTTAAGAAATATGACAAATAATTAAGTGCCTTGGCAAATCCAAGTTCAGCACTACAGAGCTTTATAGTACTGTGGTGCCATAAATTCATGCCATAGCGCCTAAGTCTTAAGAGTTAGAGCACCAGAGCGCTAATCATTATAATGCTGCCATGCCTGATTACACATTCAAGCACTGGAGCACTGCAGTGAAGCAGTTAATGAAAGATAGAGCCCCGTCAATTCAACTGAGCGATGCATCAATTTAACCAACAAATGCACCAAGTCAATGCTGTGTCGCAACAGAGCAAGCCTAATGGCGCTAGTTCATCTGATAATATTGTAGCGCCACCATTTTAAGCATCACGATGCTTGAGGCCATTCTACACTTACCATAAATAGTTTTTTGGTTATTTAGTTTAGGAGTTCTATCACTTTCAAGAGAGTTCTATATTTTTTAGTATAATTCTTTAATGCCCCTTTAGAGTAAAGTCTAAGTGAGGCTAAGAAAGTGCAAGATACATTCATTAGATATCTTAGCCTATCTCGTGTAAGCAATCCTATCATTGGAGGAAGACAAAGTATGGAGAAGCCATTTGTACTATCCTCGTGAAATCTATCATATTATTTCTTTGGTATCTTTTCTTTTATGATTGAAATGAAGATTTGCTTGTTTTATATCCTTATTATGTCTAGGTAATTTCTGAGTTTTGAGCTGATGATCTAAACAAAATGCAAGTACTAATTTAAACTCTTATTTTTTAAATAAATTTATGGATATTTTTAATATTTCCTATTCTTAATTTAATACATATAATGATCATGTGTATAGTTAATATCCAATATGATATATTGCCTCAATAGAGAAATATTAAAATAAATAAGAGAATTAAAATGGAATGTTGGCATGCCTATACATAGGGAATGTTGGCATGCCCATACATAGGATATTAAACCTTCAACATTGTATAGAGATATTAGAATTATAAGAAGACAATAAACCTCCCTTATCACCCCTACATGCTTGACAGAGATCTAAGGATGCATATGCTTTGATCCACATTAATATTGAGAATCTAATTATAAAAAAAAAAAAAGAGACTAATTAGAAAAACTTTATTATTTTGCATACATTAGTCAAAAATATATTTTTATATATTTGTATCTCATGATATTTTGCATTCTTTATAAGTGGTAGAAACTAAAAAACTCTTAATTTTTCTGTAGTAGGATAAATAATGTAAATGTAGTAGATAATACTAATTTGATTACAATCTAGTATAACACTTCCTCGTAAGATTGATACTCTCTCTAAATCACTTTATTACTTGATCGACATAAATACTTGTGTATCTAGTGAGAAATTCATATCAAAGGAAATCTAAGCATAACAATATTCATATATATGTTGTTCACCATTGTAAACAAAGCAAACACCCACTAACGCCATACCCACATTACCAAGTTTTCTGCATGCAGTGCTATGGTTTGTAGTGATGCATTGCCAAGCAATAAATTATATATATATATATACTTTACAACTTCATTACCCCTAATTCCTTTAGTTTGCTAGGGAAGAAAGGAGAGAGAGAGAGAGAGAGAGAGAGAGAGAGAGAGAGAGAGAGAGAGAGAGAGAGAGAGAGAGAGAGAGAGAGAGAGAGAGAGAGAGAGAGAGAGAGGAGAGAATATCTTTCAAGAAGCTTCAATTCATCGGGTCTCTGATGAAACTTCTTCTAATCATAATAGTTAATTTTATCCCTACCTCAACTTTTGATGATTTTAAGATTTATCTATTTTCTCTCTCCTAAATTTGATAAAAAAAATATAATATCTCTACTTTCACCTCGTAACTTTTAATATATACAATAGATATCCTTACTATGAATATTCTAACATGTTCATATTAAAATTTCATCAATTAGTCTTTTATATATATGTCATTTTATTTGAAATGAGTGTAGTATTATCAAGTACAAAATAAGCATGAGTCAGTATATTACATTTGGATATAAAATACAAAACATGCTTAAATTTACTATTCATTTAGTCTAGCATTCATACTGATGAGTATATTAGATAAATTTGCATGCTATGATAATTGTATAAAATGTGTATATGATGCATGTCATTTTAATATACATGATATGAAATGTGTGGAAAAGTAAGAAAGGTTAGGTGAAAATGGCTAATAGATTCTGATGCAATCCATGTTCTAAAACAAGTAGAAGAACATTAGGAATGCAAATGACAATGCTCCCTTTCAACATAACATAACCTTACAAAATATTGAAAACTAAGTAGGAAATGAAATTTAGAAATTTGATAAGAAGGCACACAAAATAACCAAACTAAATTAAAATACCCTCAAAAAAATCTTGTAAGGTCACCTCACATACAAATCACAAAAATATAAAATGGTGCTCTAAGAAAAAAATAAAACCAGATGTTCACAACAAAAATTATGATTCAGCTCAAGTCGGTGCTCATCTGGCAAATACCAACAAATGGGGCACAACAAAACCTTACACTCATAATATTTGGAGAAGGAAGATACAGGTGGAAAGAAAATCATGGAGAGAATATTAGATAGAAGACCAAGATGAAATAGAAGAAGTAAGGTAGAAGAAGATAGATCGCAAGCTAAATAACTTGCATATTTAGTGTGATTACACCAGCAACAATAACAACCAACCCTTTCTAGCAGCAAAACAATCCATATATATATAAGAGAACAAGAGGGGAAATGGACATAAATTTCTCACTTAATTATTCCATCCAAATAATCAATAGAAGCCTCGATCTCAAGTTAGCCCATTTAATAAGGAGTTAATGGACTTAGTATAGGAAAATAACAAGGTGGAAATCGAACAACCAGTAGCATGGAAAAAATAGACAATGACATGAGGAAAAATAGCCAGCATAGGAAAAGCCAGCCGCAGAAAAAATAGGACAACAGCATGGGGAAAAATAACCAGCATTGGGAAAGCCAGCATGTGGGAAAATGGGATAGCAACATGGGAAAAAATAGCCAGTATGGGGAAAGAGTTGGGCCAAGCCCAATAAGCATAACAATCCAAAATAAATACCTAACTAACCACAAAAGAAGCTAGATCAACACAAGTTGAAATCAAAGGAGTGAAACTTCCTAAGAGCACCAAACCCAAGCATGATCATGTATTGTTTTCCATCATAGGGCCACACAAAATAAACTTATATGGCATCAAAAAACATAAGGAAAAATAAAAAAATAAAAGACATAAAATGATAAAACATGATTGCATCATATTTAGAGTGGATGGAGATTGTTACAGTGTATATAGAAGGGTGAGTTGATGGGCTTTCTTAAAATACGATTTGTGTTGTAATCCTAAATAATATATAATATGAGGTATAAGAAGTAATACTTACTACTATAAGATGTAATACTTACCCATTTTGACCTGGCATGGTAAGTTTTCCGTGATAGAACTTTTGTATTTTCATTCTATATGAGTCTAAGATGTTTTGATTGCATGTAAAGATCTGAATTCTATTTTAAAACATGCCTTGAGGACCTGTGTGCATGAGATATAAAATTTGAAATCTTCCTTTGGGAGAGCTACAACACTGAGTATAGGGGCACTGTGACATTGAGCTCTCGGGTTCAGATCATTTTATTCTAAACAGTGTTATCATAGCAACGGTGTTGTCTGGAGAGTCGTGACATTAAGTCAATTTTTTATAAAAATATCATATTCTACTAAAATTCCATTTTGCCCAAGCCCCCCTTTTGATATGCCATTTTATAGAGAGAGGGATAGAGATTTTAGTGAAAGAAAGTAGATTTTGGATGACTTCGATCTATTTTTACTATCAACTAGATTCCTACCCATCCATCTTCACATAAACCATGCCCTCTACAAAAAGGTGAACTAATTCTACCCTAATCATGCATGCAAAACGTGTTAGGAAATTCGATTTCCTAAACTGAAATCATGTTTTCATTTGTTAGAAAATTATATTTTCTATATTAAGCAACATAGAATTTCTATTCATATGCGTGTGAGTATAATCTAAGCCCGAAATTACTTGCATTAAAAATGAATTATTGAGCAGATATCATTTTAGGGGATTATGGGAATCCTATATAATGATCCTTTTGATTATTATCCTCAAGACACCGAACCAAACCATAGGTAGAGTCTCCCTTTTCCTCAGCAGAAAGAGAAACGGAAATTGTAGACAAGAGCAAAAGCAAATCTCCTGCACTTGTGTTCTTCAATTCTTGACCGATTATCGTAGTATTTCTACAACGACAGTTAGGAGCATTCACACTTGTTTAGTATCCTTGACAAAGTCTGCCATCATATACTATGAAAGAAAGATCACTTATAGGGAAACCATTAATGTTCTCTGTACAGATTATTAGTTGCATAAGCACTTACTACCCCATTTTACGGATAAGAGGATTCACATTTTTTTAGTTTCAGAAGAGGAACAGTTTTGTTATGGCATTAATGGAAAAAAATAATAGCCAAAATTTTGAATCATGAATTCATGATGTTGCAGGCAGGTAGCAAAGGGAGGTGCGGAAGGGCAATGGAGGAGATGAATTTGTTGGAGGAAATGTTATGATGAAATGGTTCTATGGGAGTTAGGTTGGCTAGCTGTTCAGAGCGTAATTTATTATATTGATGCTTCCTGTGAGGAGCAACTACTCCTTTTATTTTGTTTTGATGACCTTATTTCTGATTATATAACTGAAGAATTACTACTTCCCTAGCCTTGTTTTCACCAACTTCTGGTATCAAGTGCGCAGGAATTGCTTCAATGTTTGCCAAGAAAATATTTAACTAAGGATTAGTTTGGGGGCGGCTTTCTTAATATTTTCTAAAGCATTTTTTAGAACAAAATTATTCGTTTTTTTAAAAGCAACTTTTTTATTAAAAAAAAAAATTAACTAAAAATTTTGTTGTATCTAGAAAACAGTGAGAAAATGATCTCAGACAAAACCTGAATAAACAACAAAGCAGACCCCATAGCTGGTGATAGTAGCAGAACTTTAAAAATTCAAGTTGGTAATTTACAAACCTTCAAATAAAATACTCTCTAACCTTACCTTCTTATCAATTTATACATCTAAATAAATCAACTCATCTGTCACACGACATCTCACCAAAGCTGATCCCATCTTTCCCTCCACCAACGTCCCCTGCATCAATATCACAATCAAAACAAAGCAATTCGAAAGTGCAGCCAAGGTGTTCGATGAAAATCCAAAAGAAAAAAGAAAGGGAAAAAAATGCTTAACCTCTTAAACATACCAGTAGTAATCCCAACGAGGGCCGATCTTGGATATACGATTATCTCCATAAGCGTAATCGGATAGAGCACGGCGGGCGTTGCGAAAGGCGCAGCAACCGAGAGCGTAGATTGCGATGAGGAAGATGAGGGCGACGACGTTGAGGACGGAGAGCTTGTGCCAGTCACTTCTCACCTGCTCCAAAACGCCGGCTTTACAAGATTCGCAGTTGTAGCAGAGAACGTCAGCCTCGTTGCTCCATTGATAGCAGTCCTCCTCCTGATCAGCCGTTGCCATCCCCGCCACATATGTGCACGATGTAGGCGGCTTACAGCATCCCGACTGCGCATACATTTTAAATTTAAATATACTGTTTTTTCATTCTATTCAAATTAGAGATTTAGCCTTTCGTTTGGGACAAATTCTTTTATATACATTTGATTCTATCTAGGACCAGCTCGACATTGGATTGTGAAAAAAGTTTAGCTCATGAATTGACTAGTTTAGAGCATTCCAAGCCAAAAATCTATTCAATCTTTTTATTTTATTTTATTTTATTTTGAACGAGGTATCCACTTGTTGCACCTCCGAAATGGTACTTGGTAGCTGACTAATCCTCGGCTGACCTAAAAGAGGCACCCACCCCAGAAACCTCATGTCCCACATTTGATTGTGCCCCACTTAAGAGGCACTGCCACCCGAGGGGATTCGAGCATGGGTTGGGGGTTCCAAACCGTACTCGCCTACCAACCGAGCTAAACAACACTGGACAAATCTATTCAATCTAGAAATGATCTCCGATCTTCAAGCTAAACTCTCAACTCTATTAAAAGTATTTCATGTTATTTTTCTTAGACAACATTAATAAATGGTTTCCGAAATTCAAAACTCAATATATTGCACAAGATTTGATTATGTGAATGGAAAAAATTTATCAAATGTTTCCTTTAACAAAAATATAATCATAATTTCTCTTGATTGTGAAACACTAAGCAAATGGCTCGGCTTAACACCACTTTTTCTTTGAAGGATAGAATCTAACTAGCCCAAAGTTTATATATCAATTAAAAATAAGATATAAATAGTTACGTATGAGAAGAGGAAATAATAAGCTAATATAATTAATAAATTTTTTTAAAAAAAAGAAAAGGAGATGAAGAGAACCATAGAGCATGCCGTAATAAAAAAAGATTATAATATCCTAATATAATTTATATAAAAATTAGAGCTGCAAGAAGATGATTGAAAGGATAAATGTGAAAATTTAAGATGTTTATATTTTAATAAAAAAGTAATAATAATAATAATAATTTTCTATTAATAATAAGTATTTTCGGTATAATGGTTCAAAAAAAAAAATGACTTAATTTCCACAAAATGATTGTGGTGCAAATTTGCCGTATGAACTTAGGTTTTGCTTGAGACGACTTTTTTGCTGCTTTTTAAATCAACTTTTTATTATAAAATTTTAATTTTTGTAGTGAAAATTTGCTTTAGTAATAAAGTCACCTAAACTAAGCCTTAATGTCCAACAGATTTCCCATAGATTTATTTGTAAAAAAACTTGGCACTTATTTCTTACAAAAAAATTTAGCATTTACCGGCGTAAAATTCTGACAAAAACACTTAGGCTTCGTTTGGGACGGTTTTTTTATTGCTTTCTAAAATGGAGTTTTAGTATAAAAATAAAAAAAATTTGTACTAAAACTCCGTTTTAGAAAGAAGTAAAAAAGCCGTCCCAAACGAAGCCTTAATTTTCATGTAATAATTAAAGTGCTTTAAGCTAATGTTTGATTTGATTATAAGCATTAAATATGTACTTAAATATCATAATTTTAGCTTTAATTATTTTGATTGTGGAAAATAATTTCTTATTTTTAATTTAAATTTTGAAACAAAATGTTGAAATTTAAAAGGAAATAAATTGGTTCAAGATATTCTATTTTTATCGAAATAAAATTTAAAATTATTACAATATAAAATATAATTGATTATCAATAAATCAAACTCATCATAAAGCAAAATTAATGATTTTAAGATTAATTTCGATCAAAATTTAGACAAAGTATCATTTTTTTAGTTTAAAATTAATAATGCTCTAATCATCCATAATGATAATTAAAATCAGTCGTAGGATGATAAAATCGCACCTGAATCGGCGTGAGGTCGCGCTGCAGATAATCAAGCGGTGTCCAGCGCGCCACGTTGGCACAAGCCTTGGACCCCACAACGCAGGCACGTGCGGCGCGCCAATACTTCTCCTCCTGGATCCGGTGGCGGAGCCAAGCGGAGTAATCGGACAAGTCATACTCACGGTAGATCCGGCCGGGGACTTGAACTCCACCGCCGCCGCCGGTGACCGCGAAGCCGAACGCCATTATGGAGAGAAGCGCAGCGATCAATAAGAGCATCGCGAAGAGATATACCCAAAGCGCGCACACCACGTTGAAACAGGCCCCGATGAAGCCGGCGAGTGAGACGACGAGAACCACGAATCCCACGGCGAGGAGTGGAGTTTGAAGCGCCGATTCGCAGGTGGCGGAGCTCCGAGCCACCCATAGCGCCCCGCCGATGATTGGGATTGATGAGAGAAGGGTGAGGAGGTTTAGGTATCCTATTACGGCGTTACTTAGCCTATACATCTTAGATTTTTTTTTTCTTTTCTTTTGGTCGTCTTGTTGTTGTTTGATTCAGTGTGGGGTTGCTATATGAGAGAGAAAGGATGGTTGGCTCTGTCTCTTTCTACGTTTTCTTTGTTGCTTTATAAGAGAGAGTGGAGGTATTGAGAAGAAGAAGAGCTGCTTTTGCTTTAAAGATTTTGTGGTCGAAATTTGCTTTTTTGGCTTCATGCTGCTTTTATTTGTAAAAGAAAGAAAATTTCTAGTTTAATGTAAAGTTGGTGAATAAAAATGTATATTTGTAGGGGAAATTTTCAAAAAATTACAAGATTTTTATATTTATTTTAAAATGATGATGAAAAAATTTGTAAATATTTATTTTATGTATTTTAAATTCTGAATTATTTATAAGCCACACCTTAATTTGAGTGAGAATTTGAGCAAAAAGAGAGAAATCAAATAGGGAGGAAAAGGGAATTCTTGAATGAGAAGTTATATGAGATTTCTATAAAAATTAGTTTGAATATTATGGAAAATTGCATAATCCTAAATAACTCATTGACCTTCTAGGTATAAATTTGCATTATGGCTTGAGCATTATAAAATTAGCTACATTATAAGATCATATAAAAAAAAAATAAAAAAACTGAAGCCTATGTAGCCTAATTTTTCATAATTTCGAATTTTAGAAAGTTCTCCCTGAGTTAATAGAATGTCGCTAACTTGATGTTTGTGAATAGATTAATAATTGAAGAATTGATTAATAGTTTCTTATATGAAAAAAGACATCTTGATGAGGAATCACTAACATCGAGTTGGTGACAATACTCACTTGCTCGGAACTAGCTAGTTCATTATAGAGTTGACAAATTTCTTTTGAGTTAGAGTTCGAGTTGGCCTAGGTTGAACCAGGTTGAGCTGACTTGAATCAAGTTGACTTGACATGAATTAGACCAACTGTTGGGGATGGGGAAGGAAGTAAACCGCACAATGAAAAAAATAGAATGCAGTAGAAAGTAAATGACAACAGGAATTAGTATGGAAAACTTGAAATTATGGAAAAAAAAATCACGGAGCTATATCACACCAAAAATTCACTATTCAAATTGAGAGAAATAAGTACATATCTCTATTTTCTCTAACGCTCTCATTGCTTCTCTTCTCCCTTATACCGTTCTCACAATAAATAAAAGAAATAAGCTTCTATATATTACCAAGAGACGCCACCCCCGTGAAAAATGAGAAAGAAAACTATTTAGTCCACATCGAAGATATGTGATATCATTTTGGAGCATCACGGCGCTCAATACTCTGTTTCCAGTCTACCAATCAGCGCTCCGACGTTGAATGTAGGCCGTTATGTCTCTTTGCTATCTATTTTTTCTCCCATCAAAATAAATTTTGCGGCGCCTGTGCATTATACGGAAAAAAATTTAAGCAGGGGAGAATCCCCCGCACCCCCCAACAAGCACGATAAATTGAGTTGAGGTCCGAGACAACAACATAGTCTGATTGATCAACACAATCAAATTCCACGCAGACTAACACCAACTTTACTTGAACTTGATTTTCGAGAAAATCACTTGCACGTAAACTACTTTTTTTATAATACGTGGAATTCATTTGTTTCTCTAAATAAAGTATGATATCATGAATAAATTTCTGATCCAGATATATTAAATAATTAGTTTGCAAATAAATAAATAAATGTATGAAAATCAAAACTCTTTGAAATATAAGAATGCGTACAGCATAACATTTCTCAGTAAGAAAAATTCTCTCGGAGTCGGTGTATAGACAGACGTACGTGATTCTTTTTTGTTCTTGAAATGCATGCATGCACACATGCATGCACACCACCAAAATTAACCCTAAGCGATTTTTAATATTTTTCATGCAAATATATACGTATAATCATTAATAATTATTTTTCTTTTGGATTTTTTTAATAAAATAAAGGGAATTTTACATACATACCACTTAATACTATTCTATTTACATATTTAACACTTAAAACTTTAATATTACATAAATACCACCCATAGTTCATTTTAATACCAAATATGAGTGGTAGAAAAGAAATATATTAATGGTAGGAAAGAAATATAAGTGGTATATTTAATATTAAAATAATATATGGTGGTATGCATGTAATATTAAAGTTTTAGGTGTTAGATATGTAAATATGATGTTATAAAGTGGTATGTATGTAAATTTTCCTAAAATAAAAATGTTTGAAGGAATAAATAATATTCTCCGTAGGAAAGAAGCATGGAGAAGTCTCTTGGGGATTCCAGCCTACTCCAATTGCACTTTGGAAGGTGGATTATAAAGAGTCCTTGTGTAGTTTTGCAAGGGCCAATTAGAACTTGCAATTTGTATATTCCTTTCATGCTTGGTGTGTAAAAGCTATGCCTCAAAGAAGTATATATTTTAGCTTGTTATGAATTATTTTTGGGGTTGAATAAAAATTTAATGACAATAAAATATAATATAATCAATTTTTAAATTATAATATATATATTTATTTAATTCTTGTATATTATATTTTTCTTAAATATATTATGTAATTTTAAGGTCTTTTTTTTTATATAAAATTTTATAAGGTTATTTTGAATATGATCAGCTAAAGCTTAAATTGAATGATCAATTAAGGATTATTGTCATATAAAGATAAAAATTAACAATTAATTAATCAATGTGGTGTAAATTGAGATATGATAAAAATAAGAGATTCATTTAAAATACATTATGATGCCATCTCTAGATTTCATTAGAGATGGGCATGATTTATATTTTAAAAAAATTGGGTAAAAATATTCTAGAATAAATTATAAAAGGATGTGCTTGAATGTCCTTAGATTTATAATGAAATTGATATTTGCATATGATATTATTATGAACTGCAATAATCATAGCGTAAATCTAAGGCTTGATTTGAAATAGCTTTTTTATTGTTTTATATATTAGTTTTTTAGTACAAAATATCTTAAAAGTAGCAAAAAAAATAGTGATAAAAAACTGTCCCAAACGAAGTCTAAAGATATTCAAATTAACCATGATGTAATTTATGTTAGGATATCCTTATTAAAAAAATCTTTATTTTCATTTTAAATTGATAATAATATATTTGAAGTCAAAATAACATAGTATGCTATATATATATATATATATATATATATATATATATATATATATATATATATATATATATATATATATATATATATATATATATATATATATATATATATATATATATATATATATATATATATATATATATATAGATATATAGAACCACTTATATCAAATAATTTTGTTATATTAATTTAAAGTTTGGTTACTTGGTAATAAAATTAAATTTTGAATAGTTTAGAGATTCTTTATCAATTCCTTATTTTAGGTTAGATGAGCGAAGATACATTATTCATAAGAAATGTGTCTACAATCAAATTATGATATTATGTTTATTGTATTGAGAATTTATTTGGCTCAATATACGGAATCTACTACATCTGTATTGTTGTGTGCCGGAATATTCGTGGTGGTTGAGAGATATATAGTTTAACATCTGATCTTTGTACGAAGATCCAACACTCATACAAATGAATGAGAGGGATACAAGAGTTATAAGAGACATCAAAGTTTTTATATGAAAAACTCTAAAAAGGACAAAATCATGGTGTCTGACCTAGTTAAAATAATTATATTAGTGTTTGTAGTCTATTACAAATGATGCCCATATATATATCCTTAGGAGAAGGTCATGGCTCAATTTAGTAAATGTACATCATATAAAACACACTACATGGTGGGAGTTGGAAGAATCTAATGATATGAGAGTTATTCTCAGAAGAATGTTGATCTGTTCATTTTATTGGAATGACCATAATCTTGCGACAGAGGTTGAAGGGGTCATAGTCGGGCGACTGAGTTAAAGGATATTGTTTTCAAGTGATAGAGGTCGAAGGTTTAATAACTCAAATATGTGAAATAGTTATTTTTATTGAAAAATATGAATATGATGAAGTAGAGCACTTTGGTTTAGTGAGTGTTGCGGCGTCAGACCATGAACAATATATATATATATATATATATATATATATATATATATATATATATATATATATATATATATATATATATATATATATATATATATATATATATATATATATATATATATATATATATATATATATATATATATATATATATATATATATATCCTTACCTTACCCCACTAACTCCCTCACTTGATTGTTTGACTAAGAAGAAATTGAAAGAGGGGAAAAAGAGAGATGAGAGGGAAAAGTTTTTGGATTGTATCTGTTAGTCATTCTTGTTACATATTTTATTTTATTTATTGTAAGTAACTAATCTCTTACTTCTATTTTTAATAATTTTAATTTTTATGAATTTTGTCGCTCATAAATCAGCCAAAAATATATTATCTCCTGATTTTCATAAGCTTTTACCATGCAAGTTTGGATATATTATATATTTGATATAATTTCATTGTATTTTAAATAAAATACTAAATGATATCAGATACATGATATGATAACTCCATGTGATACCCTATTGATTCACTAATTGGGAGTCATAAAGAGATGAAGATTGATTGGGAGTTATAAAGAGTCAAGGTGAATAATTCATTTGATTCAAGAGAAATTATTAGGAGAATATTGATTGGAGTTAAAAGGTGTGATTGATTGAAAGTCAGAAGTGAAGGAACAAGATACTCTTAAGATACATTCATTGAATATATGAATTCTTATGCCGGCAATGCTATGAACACTATACCAATATTGTGTTGGACACTAATACCTTTTTTATTTTTAATACTAATGAATACTATTGATCATGATACTAATATTATTACTGTATTTAGTATTATTGACTGTTACAAATATTATGATGTAATGGACTGAGATGTGATGAACTATAAAAAGATAAATTAATACATATAATCAATATAGACATCAATGGATATATTTTTTTATATGATTTATAACATATTATTCTCTTTTATCTTGTATTGATTTCAGTTATAAGATTTTAGTTACTTGTTGGACTATATGCTCATTACGTGTTTTACATATTTTTAGGAAATGATAAGGATCCTATGATATGAGACTCCATATATATAAGACAAAAATTTAAACATATTTTATTTTGTTATTCATTATTAAGCTCTTGTTAAATGATTAAAATAAAATATATATGTAATTTTTCTAATATAGATATTTGAGTGCGATAGAAGGGACTGTATTTAGCAAATGACAATGGTTCAATAGACCATAGTCTATGGATGACAGAGGTCAAAGGGTTTGTAGCCAGTGGGTGATAGTGGTCAAAGGGACTGTAGTTACCAGGAAATAGTGTTTGGAGAGAACCAAGTCAGCAGGCAGCAATGGTCAAGGGAACCAAAGTCGATATACGATGATCGGAGGAGGGTCCATGGTCGACGAGAGGTAGTGGTTGGAGGGATCGTAGTGCATAAGTGGCGTAAGTTAGAGGGATGGTAATCGACAGGCGACGTTACTTAGAGAGACCATAGTTGGCTAGAAAAAGAGGTCGAAGGGACCATCGTTAGGTGACGAGGTCAGAGGGACCTTAGTAGACAGGTGACAGGAGTCAAAGGGACCGTAGTCGGTTGACGACTATAGTTGGAGGGACCATAATCAGAAGTGATGGCATTCGAAGGGAGAGTAGTTGGTGGCCGACTTTGGTTGGATGAAGGCCCGATGATGCTTGGGTGGAGCACCACGATGCTTCTAGCCTATAGCTCTCTTGAGTTTCTAGTGCAAAGTTTAAGCCTCCAAAATTCGAAAGCCCCCTTCAAGTTAAAATAGGGGGTCTATTTATAAAATTTGAGAATAACATATTTTGTAAACATGGGGAAAATCTCGGCAAAATTCAGAGTGCTCAATGGGACCGTCCATGTTATTCCCCTTGATTATGGAGCATTCATTTAGCATTTAGGTGCCCAAATGATGTCAGAATTAAGTGAGCTTGAACTTGTTTGATTTTTCTCGTCGAGCTGCTTGATTCGACTATAGGCATGCCATATTGGAATATCATTTGGTCATCCAATTTATGCCTTGGAGCTCCAGAAATGCTTTTAAGCCTGTGATTTGAGCCTATTGAGGCTCAAATTGAACTGATTTTAGTTTCATTAGATTCATCTCATTAAGATATTCAATTTGAGTATAAGTTTAAGTCGAAATTAGAGTTTGGATGATCCCAATTTAAATACACACACTCACTCACTCAAGATTCGAATCTAGGACCTCTTAGTTGGGAGCCAAAACTCCCAACCAACAAACTAAGGAGTGCTACGTAGGTACCCACAGACTAAACTAATGAGATTCCTTCATAGGTGAAGATCAGTGACATTAAGATTCAATGAAAGTTCAAAGTTAAAAGCCAGAATAATTTTACAAAAAGGATGTTTTTTCAGCCGCAAGCTCTGCTAGGGTTTCGCATTTGTTTTCTCGGTGGCGGATCTTCCCGGGGGTTTTAGTCCTTTCCGTCTGGATGGGGGTCCGGCGTGTGGAAGATCCTGGTTTTATGGTTAGTTCTTTTAAATCAAAGTCTTTTGTTGAGGCACTCGCTGGTTCTTCATCTTCGGAGAGTTTTCCTGATCTTCAGCATGGTTCATTTCGTGGTTTACCGTCCTTGTGGATCTCTGAAGCTGAAATTTGTGCGCTTTCTTTGCCTTTTCAATTTGCATTAGTTGGTTTTTTTCCTACGAAACGCCCTTCTCTGGATGCCATTCGGAAATTTTTCTTTGCACTCAAACTGAAAGCGGATTTTTCGGTCACGGTTCTGGATCAATCACATGTCTTAATTAAATTGTCTAATGAGCTTGATTACAACCGTGTTTTTTGCCATCGTTCGTATATGGTAAATAATTGTTTTGTGAAAATCACGAAGTGGTCGCCTCTTCTGGACATTGGCTGTGAATCGCCGGTCATTCCAATTTGGGTTTCTTTTCCTAAATTAAGACCCCATCTCTTTACTCCTCGAATCTTGCATGCTCTAGGTTCATTGTTTGGTAACCCTTTGAAGGTAGATTCGGCTACTTCGGTTGGCTCTCGACCCTCTCTCGCGCGAGTTTTAGTCGAACTAGATGTGACTAAGAGCTATCCGAAACAGATATGGCTGGGTCCTGAGGAGTCGGGATATATCCAAAATGTTCAATTTGAACCTTTTCCTGATTTTTGTGAGTCATGCAAGTGTTTGGGGCATCTAAAAAGTCATTGTGCCCCCTCTACGATGCATTGTTTGAACCCAAAACGTCCCCTCTATGAGATTGTTAAACCCCCTGTTGTTGGCGTTGATGAGATCCAAGATATGGAGAATAGAAATGTGATTGAGAATGTGTTGATTAGTAATTGTGTTAGTGTGGTGCCCCCTCTTAATTTGGCTGTTTCGTCCCCTGGTGTGGAGGCCCCGGCGGCTGATCCTGTTATGATAGCTCAGGATGATTTGTCGGGGTCGTTTTCTGTTCATGTTAATTCCGGTTTAATTAGAGAGGATTTTGGAGTGAATCTGTTATCTCCAAATGCGCTGCCTTTCATTCCCCCAGGGGCCATGCCTGTGTGTAATATTTCAAATTTGGAAGGTCAGGTGGCTGTTGATGGGGGTGTTCAAGTTTTAAATGAGGCAGATGTTGGTTCTGATGGCTTTGTGCCTGCTGAGGTGGTATCGGTTGTTAATGAGAAGGAGATTCCGTCTTTGGGTCGAGATGAATTTATTTCGGCTAAAAACAATTTTGTTGTGATCCCTGTTAGTGAGGTGGATACCCAAGTAATGGCTAAATGTGTGGGTAATTCTTCGGGTTTGGATATTCGGAAGCAGAAAAATTGGCTGGAGGATTCAGATGTTGATTCGGAGTCAGAAAAGTTTGAGTCCGACCAGGATTTTGATCTTGTGTGTTCTCCAAAGGTTGCCACTCGTGGTAAATTTTGGGGGAGAGGTCGACGCAAAAGATGATTTTTCTGTTCGTTTTTGTGTTTCTCCCCGATATTTTGTTCGATTTGCGACTTCGCGAGGCTTTGAGCAATGATGTGGTCGGGCCTCGCGTCCGGGTCGTTTTGCTGGTGGCAACCGAAGGTGTGCATTTTCGGGATGGATTGTTGGGACGCTTGCTACGCCTTTTTGGACGGTCCGTGCGGGACGGCCTGGACGCTGGGAGCTTTGACCTTCTGCTGAGCTCGCTTTTAGCTACTATTTATTTTTTGGTTTGTTTTTTAGTTTTTTAATTGTGTTAGCGTTTATCTTTGCTGTTGTAATATTTGCTTATGATTTTAATTAAAAAAAAAAAAAAAAAAAAAAAAAAAAAAAAGATTCAATGAAAGTTATAAATTTTCTTAAAGAGGACAAGGCATGAATGAGCAGGAAAAATTGGTGTTTGGATAGATAATGCATAATTTATGCTATGTTTGAGACAATTTTCCTTTGGACATTACCGCTATGAGATTACAAACCATTTGAGGATAAATTCTTAATGAAATTGTGCAACGAGTTAGACTTCATTAATGACAACTTTATTTTTTAATTTAAAATTTGTGTATTAAAAAACTGTTTCAGAAATCAATAAAAAAACTTTCTCAAAAGAAGCCTTAATAATGTAGCAACTTGCATTCACGAAAAAAAAAAAACTTTTCTTAATTGGAGAGTATTAGCGACATTTTCAAAGATAATTTTTTAAAGTTTCCAGTTTTACCTTCACTCAAAATCAATTACAATAAAAAAATTTGTGCATTTGTTCTCCTCTAAATTTTTGTGTAATTGCATTCTTATAGTTAATATAGTTGCCATAACAATCCATCAAAAAAAAGCCTACACAAAATTATTAATTAGGTGATACACTTACTTAAATATACTAATTAAAATGTGGAAAATATTAATTTTTTTTTGGAATATAATTTTATTTATTCACCTAATTAAAAACGAATATGATTTTTTTCCCCACTTGTTAGTTGTAATTGCTATAGCTTTCCTAAAGACAATTATTGAGCCTTATCGGCTAACTTTTACTTTCTTTCACTTAAAGCGGTCTAATGAAGTCTACTCCCAAAATAAAATAAAAAAACCGAACCATGCCGTTTCAAGTCGGGTCAATGTAATAATTAAAAAATTATTTACACAATATTAACTAAGTATGCAATTTTTTCATTTACTTGTGGTAAAGTGATTAAGTTTACCTTAGTAATAATTAGTTCCTTCGTGCATCTTTTAAGCATCTAATTGAATGAAATACTATATTGCAATAGTAACCTTTTTTTTTTTTTTTGGGAGGGGGCGAATTGCAATTATAACCTTACAATCTTATCCCGCAACATAGAAGGAAAACTCAAGCAAGCAGATCAAAGAAATTAGTAGAACGAGCACCGAGCTGGATTTGGATATAGGATCAAATGATTAAAATCCACTTAATTGTTCAACTAAAATGAATAAATTATTCCGGTTTTTGTTAATTACAGTTATGCTCCTATTACTTAGCTTGTAAGCAATGACGAATCTAGAATTTTTTTTATACATCACGGTATGAAAAATAAAATTTAATATCATAATTTTAATTAAATTAACTCTAAAAATTTAAGAAAATGAAGATAATTATCCCATTTTAATCGTAAATTTACATGCACTAGTACATAGCAATGTAAGGCCTCAAATCTCACCTTTTTTAGTTGGGAGCTATTGACCCACAGACCAAAAAACACGTGAAAAGAGCAAAAATCGGCGACTAAGTGATGGTCGACAAGCGTGACGCATCACTTAAGTGGTCAAAGAACCTTTAATCACCAAACAGATTGCACCATTGCAATCAGAGTGTCGAATTTGTCCAAAGGGGAGCCTATCACAATCAATTCGAACGGAATTGGTCGAAAATTGATGACCGACACCCAAAATTGACACAAGATCCTGCCCGAACGCGTCGGTGGCAAAATGGACTTCATCGTTAAGTTCGGGACACCCGAGTCATCTAAAATATACCATCCTCCACTGAACACTGAAAGTTGATACATAAGAAAATGCAATAAGTTGCAAACCCACAAGCATAGGAAAATCAACAATGAATGCAAATCATCCAATGGTAAATGTTGACATGCAAATTAATGCACTGATTTTCCCACAAGCAGTGATAGAAGATATGTTGAAAGCATGATGAGTTCTCTACAAATATGTGAATGTGAACAATTTGCTACAAGCAAGGTTAAGAAATATGTGACAAGTGCAAGCACCTATGAGCCGCTGCAAGAGACAAGTCATGTATACAACATGTCATCTATGGGCAAACACAGAAGAGTTGTTATAAATGCAACACCCATAATTAGCACTACAAAATTTGCATTCGGTGCAACTTGACTGCACATGACAATGGAAGGTTTGCAATACGTACAACACCCACAAGCAATGACGATGAATGTGTCATGAGTGTGGTGGATTCTCTCTAGGCATTAGTAAGAATATTGTAATAAGTACGACATATCGCCTATTAGCAAAAGCAACAAGCTTGTGATGAGTGCAAGCACCTACGAGTAGTTGTAGGAGATTCATTAGTGCATGATAGTCTACCTGCATAAAACAGCAAATGATCTGCGCTGTCAAATAACGTAATCGAATCTACAACATTCGTACAAGCAGATAGAAGACATTTGCAAATTCCTAAATGAAACCCCATGCAATTCTCAGTGGCAGTCATTTGCATGACATAACCATAGGATCTTAATCGGGTATATCATCATCACCCCCCCCCCCCCCCCCCCCCCCCCCCCCCCCCCACCATCCACTTTAAGTGCAAGGTGGTGAATTTTTTATTTTAAATATTAAATTTTAAATACCTAAACATGCTACTACTATACACTAGATAATATGTATCTATTTGATGACTAGCCTTAATCGAAGGTTCTCTCTCATTATTGGGAGGAGTAATTAACTATATGGGCTTGCACCTATAAAAAATATGAACTCAGATCATAAAGTCCTCGCAAAATGAGGGCGAAATCTATGGGTAGTGACTTATCTACAAACCCAATCTTCTTTCTTAAATTTTGCCTCGAAACTTACTTGTTAAAACTCTTCTCGACGATGTGAAGATGAAGAAAGGGGTGGCGGAGAGGCTGGGAAGCAAATTTTTGAAGCCCATAGGAGCTTAGGCTTTTAACAATTAGGCCAAAATTGGTTGCAATCATAGGCTAAAATTGGTAGCAATTTTTGATATTTCGAGCATTCATGAACTCCTTTTATACTCTCCTCTTTATAAATCAATTGCAGCAAATCACTTGATTCCTAATCATATGATAAAAGAAAAATACATGAATGGATAGGCTGTTGAAACTCGATCACTATGAATTAGCTTGCTAAACGTAAGCTTATGTCCCACGACTAACCAAGAGGGGGGGGGGGGGGGGGTGAATTGGTAATTAAAAAAAAAATTTAACCCTCTTTTTAAATTAGGAAACGAAAATAAAACTTTAGTGAATTTTTCTAGAAAATGTTTTTCAACCACAGTTTTAAAAGTAAAAACACAAACATAAAAAGTAGCGGAAAAATAAAGACACGAGATTTATAGTGGTTCGGTCAAAATCAGATCTACATCCACTCCCCGGAGGCACCCTCCGAGTATTGCACTAATACCAATAGTGACTCTCCTTTTGCACCCACAGCAAGGCGGAGAAGCTTTTACAAAACTCTCTTCCACCACTACCCGGTACGGCAGAGAACTGTCATCCTTTTACACTCTTCCTAGTGTTGACAGAGAACCCTTCGTCCTTTCACACTCTCCTAGTGTGGGCAGAGAACCCTTTGGCTGTTCACACTCTCCAAGTGTCGGCAGAGTAGACCTGTCAATTTCGGGTTACGGGTCGCGTTCGGGTCCGACTCGTAACTGACCCGGCTTTATTCGGGTTCGGGTTAACCCGTCCCGGTTAACCGTATATACAGTAATTTTAATTATAATTTAAGGGGAAAAAATGAGCTAAAGTGTAAACAACAAACTGCAAAACAACAATTATAGTCTTTATAGAGAAATACTAATTTACAAATTACAAACCCATCATTTACACATTTTTTTTAGTTACAAAATTACAAACTCAATTCAATTTTAGAGAAATACTAATTTACAAAATTTCAACATTCAAATTTACAACCTCAATCTCAATTCAGAATAATTATTTATACAATTATGAATTATACATTTATATATTGAAATGCTCAAATGCTCCTCAAAATGCTCCTCGAAATAACAGCTGTTAGAGAAATACTTAAATGCTCCTCGTCTGAGTCGTCTCCTCGAACTAACAACTTCAAATCTGCAATGACCTGGAATAAAATCAATTATATAATTTCCAAACTCAAATATGTAAAAAAAATATATTGCTCTGCTCAGATTAAACCTTCATATTCATTAATCATTTAACTTCATAATGAGGTCATTGCGATGTACGATGTAAGTTTAATCAATATTGTCATATTGACAAAATACCATCCTAGGTAACAATTTATATTAACTTAATATCTGTTCTTCGAATAAGATTGTAAGATAGTATCTGCTATTCTAAGTTAATAAAAATTGTCACTTGGTTGTAAATTGTAATTGTACATAAGAACTTACACTTATACGAGTCCCACTTTCATCTTAGAAGGTTATTCATCATCGCTTCATCGCATATACTATTATAAATTTCTCATTTCACTTCCTTCTGGCTTCCTTGCATTTCAATTTTCAACTTCCAAACACCAAAAGCATCATAGCAGCAACCAGCATTCAGCAACATAACACCCAAAAAGCTAACAATAGCATTTACAGAATAATAGAATATACAAGAAGCTAACAACTTCACTGAACTAAAGTCTAAACAGAATTTTGAACCAACGTTCCACACAAAGCCTCAGCCCTCAAGCCCGAGAACTGAACCATGCAGAAGCAGCCATAAAATGAACTAAACACCAGCTAGCAACGAGTTACAGACTTACAACTGCCAACAACTGAACTAAACAAAAGCAGCCTCAGCCCTCAAGCCCGAGAAACCGTATGAACCACAATAGCATAATGTATAGAATGAGAGAAATGTAAAAAGGCTAAAAATGGTTACCATTTATCACAATTAAAGACTACTCAGTATTCAATAACCTACAGGCTAGAGGCCACAACCACCAACAGAACTATAGAAACAGAACCACTGAAATAAAAAATAAATTTTACAAGCAGCAGCCACTAGCAGATTAACTCATTAACATTTAACTGGATATAATTAAAATGTTAAACTAGAATCATCTAATAACTAAACTTTTAGTCATTTCTGCATCAGTTTGGGTGACATGTAAATCAAGGATATCATCCGTAACTGCATCTAGTTATGTGTCATGAACTACTGCAATAAAAAAATAGGAATATGAGCTATAGAAAGTAAAACAGAAACCATAAGCTAATAAGCAGAAAAGAAGGTTGAAGAATAAAGCACCCTGTTCCGCATACAACCAATCCTTTGAACAGATAAGTGCCTCAACAATGTCATGCTTAAGTGAACTTCGATATTGATCTAGTATTCTACCGCTATAACTGAAACTACTTTCTGATGCCACTGTACTTATAGGAATGCACAAAACATCACGAGCCATAGCAGATATAACAGGAAACCTATATTGATTGCCTTTCCAGAACTGCAAAATATCTAAATCAATCTCCGTATCTAGATTTAGCTCATCCAAATATAATTCTAACTCTGATTTCTGAGGCATTCCAATCTTCGAATGAAAGGACTGAAAATCATGTTTGGAAGGTAATGTTTTAAAAACAACATAAAATGTTTAAATGATGAAATAACTAGAGAATAACTTTTCTGATGTTCCAACTTAATACCTGAATAAATTGTGACTTAACTATACTTGTAGATGTACTTCTTGATGTTCCAACTTCAACCTTTCGGGATGTACGTGTATGTTGTCCTGATAATTCATTACTTGTTGAACTATAATTTCCAAATAGAGAGAATAACTTTTCTCTAACCTTCATTACTTCTTGTTCATAATCACCTTCATATAGTTTTCTATAGCACCATTCAACAAAAGCAAATTTGTATCGTGGATCTAAAATAACAGCTATAACAAGTATAACAGAAAATCCAGACCAATATTTCTCAAATTTGACTATCATTCCTGCTGCCATTTTTTTGATGTATTCATGTCCACTTAAGAGTTCATGTTTCAACGATGCATAAGCAGTAGAAATGCAAGGAAAGTACAAATTAGATGTTGGTACTTTGATCCAGATATAACACAAGTGATCTCGTAGAAAGGGGCCAAGAATTGCCAAATAGATTCAACTTTATCCCACTCAGCACTAGTTGGGCAATTCCTATAATTTGAATCACCCAATTCTAAATGCTGAAAAGCTCGTCGATAGTAAATAGCACTATCTAGCATGATAAAAGTGGAGTTCCATCTAGTTGGAACATCTTGTCGCAAACCTCTCTTCCCTTCTAGACAGCTTTGTTTGATACAATCAACAAACTTTTGCTTCCTCACTTGAGAGCCTTTTATATACTTAATGCTCTCTCAAATTTTAATTACTGATGAATCAACCTCCTTCAGACCATCTTGAACTATGAGATTCACAATATGTGCAGTATAACGAATATGAAAGAACTCACCATCACAAAGTAAAGCATCACACAAACATAAACGATTTCTTAAAAATTCAACTGAGGTATTTTTTGCTGACGCATTATCCAAAGTAATGCTAAAAAGTTTGGTATCAATTTTCTACTCCATAATAAGAGACTGTAACTTTTCAAACAATATTGAAATGCCAGCATGAGGGGGTGGCATCAAACAAAAGCTTATAATCTTTTTTTGCAAATGTCAATCATTATCTATAAAATGCATTGTCAAACAAATAAAACCATCTGTATTAATAGAAGTCCAAAGGTCTGAAGTTAAGCACACCCTACTAGTCAATTTTGCTAACTGTGAATGTATATTACTCTTCTCTTTACTAAATAATTTCATACAATCACTTCGTGCGGTGTTTCTTGAAAACAACTGTAAGTCCCGACTAAGATACGTTAGAAGAGCTCGAACTCCAACCCACTCAACACATTGAAATGGCAAGTCATGCATAATGATACATGCAATAAACAGGTCACGAAATTCTGACTGATCAAACTTACTATCAGTCATAGAAATGGAGGATTCAGAGTTTGTTTGTAAAATGAGTTGCCCAATATCACGCATATTTCTTTTTTTTACAATTTTCCAAGTGTCGTCTTAGATTCACAGTGCCATTTTTGCTATCACAGAAATATATCACACCACATTTCTTGCATTTACACCTTTGCTTACCATCTTTTGGCTTAGGCAACATCTCAAAGTAACCCCAAACAACCGATGACATTCTTCTCCGCTTCCTAGCAACTTCACCTCCTTCATTACATTGAATGTTACATGGCTCTAGCCCTCCATCTATCAGAAATATAAGAAAGCATCACAAAAAATGAAAAAAAATACTTAATTAACACTTAACAGTTAACAGTCTTAACTACATGATCATGATGCCCTAACTGTATCACAAAAAATGAAAAAAACCAGTAAATGATAAGTTAATAACCAAAATAAAAATGAAAAAAAAAAAATACAAGATGCCCTAACTACCTCAATGACTCAAAACTTCTGGCATCTGCAAAAGTTCAAACCGGGCTAAACTAGAGAGTAGAGAAAAATCAATATGTTGGTTAATCACTTAAACTTAAACACCGTTGCCATTTGCCAACAATATTTGCACAAATTTTTATAACCCTAGCCGAAATAAACCCTAGCAGAGAAATAGATTTCACGGGAATACGGGATAACTTCAACTTCCAAAAATCTCAACACCATCGCAGAGAAATAGAGTCTTAGAGAATAAATCAATAAATGATAAAATGAAGAACACAAAATATAAAAACCTCATCTTCTAAACTATCAAAAAATACTAATAGAAATGAGAAACAAGATAAAAACAGTGAAACATATTAGGGAATGTGTGAAGCGTAAGCGTAGACGCCGTCGTGCTGACGAGACAAGAGCTCCAGCACCGGATAGGCGGAGAGGCGGAGACTGGAGAGAATCAGAAACCCTAAACAGAAGCCAGGAGACGGAACGAGAGTTACGAGATTATGACCCCGCTCGTCACTCTTAAGTTATAATTTTAATTTATTAAAGTCGCGGGTCAATTCGGGTTACTATCAGGTTTCCGGGTTAACCCGGACCCGACCCGAATAACTAAATGGGTCGAAATTCCAGACCATATCCTGACCCGTTATTTAACAGGGTCGACCCGAACCTAAGAATTTCGGGTCGGTTTCTGTCAGGTTTTCGGGTCGGATCAAATGTTGACAGGTCTACGGTAGAGAACCGAATCTCCTTGACAGATCTTCTTTACAAGAAATCTAGAAGGAAGAAAGAAAAGAGTGAAGTAAACACAAATCAAACGTAAAGATTCTTACATTTGAACACCAAGTGAAGCTTTCACGCTCTAGTAGTAAGAATCCTCCTTCGAACACTCTCTTACACTCTCTCATTGACTCTTCTTTCAATAGGCACGAAGATCAGTAGGCAAAAAGATTAAGAGGCAGATTAGTTTGGACTATTTATAGGAAAGACACAAAAACCGTCCAAAAACTGCAAATTTTCAAGTCAATATGCATTGGATCGTCCCATACGATCGTGGATCGTCCTGGACGATTTTACTTAAATGCGCTGGAAATGAACCTAATATATATGGGTATGAAATGACTTCGTACACAGACATCGTCTCGTACGAACTAGGTTCGTCTGGTACGAATGGTTATTTCATAGGTCGGTTCCCAAAAACTGCAGAACGTCACTAAAATTTCAGAGTCGGTTCACTTCTTCCTGGGACGAATATGGGTTTGTCCGGACGAAATTTTTTCAGAGAGCAACTCGTCCCGGGACGAATACACTTTGTCCTGGATGAAAATACTCCAGAGAGCAACTCGTCCTGGAACGAATACACTTCGTTCTGAACGAAAATTTTCCAGAGAACATTTCATCCTGGGACGAATACACATCGTCTAGGACAATCAGAACTTAGGAAAATTTTCTTCAACTCCTGTTCGTTCCATTGCTATTACGAGGAGATAACTGACCTGATCGTCCCGTACGAACTATGTTTGTCCCGTACGATCAATACAAATTTCTCAAGATCTCCTAAAGTGTGTGTGTATTCACTCAATTACAATCACTCCCTCTCAAACTTAATTCAAAGAAAAATACAAGTTTTAAATACACAAAGTATCTCATGCTGAATTTGATTTGAAGTCTTTGTAGTATGGAGTTTGATTTTCCTGAAATGTTAGTACACACAAGAGCAAAAATAACTCTTCCAAAAAATGTTAGGAGATTACTATACATAAAACAATAATATTTGAAATCATCAAAATTATACAAGTTGCAAGAATGTAAATCATGCAAATAGCAACTTTCTTAACATAGGCTAGGTCTTGTAGCTCGCAACCAATAGTTAAAATTGGTTGCAGTCTATGCCAGCCAGTGCATTCACAAATATTCTTTTAAACTCTCACTCTTTATATATCAAATTCAATAAATCTCTTCATTTCTAATCATATGATATTATAAAATGTATGGGTGTCAATAAACGACCTGACTTGACTACTTGATTCAAATCTGACTCGAAATATTCAGGTTCAGGTTGACATGCTTAATTTTTCCCTTAAACGTTATTCACTTATAGGTATAATCTTTTTAGTTTTTATCAAATATATTAAACTTTACAGTTATTAAGCCATATTGTTTTAACCAAACCGATTTAATGGTTCAGGTTCAGGTCATTCATATTACTAATAGGTCGGATTCGGGTTGGTCTTTTGACATATTCATTAAATGAGTTAGGTATGAGTTAACTTAATTCTAATCAAGTCAATTTGAGATTTAACTTGAATCTGACCTGTTAACCCGTTTTGACACCCCTAATAAAATGACACAAAAGGGTAAATTGAGTCTCATCTAATGTAGCTTCATATTGGATCCGGCCAATATTATAAATCTCTTCTAACAATCCTAAATGATGAATTTCATTCCTTACACTAGAATATTCATCTAAAATATTTCACTTTTCAGAAAGCTACTCATCCTATCATGTTGCCTACCTCTACCCTTCTTTCTCATACATAGCTCTGTTTTTATTACCCTCTTTAAGCTGTGAAAAGAAGCTGTGCAAATCAATTAACCTTTTGGTTCCATGAACAAAAATCTGCACATCATTGAATGGTTCACATTTCACTGGTTTTGCATTTGTCAAGCTTCTATTGTATCAAAGCAGGTCATCATAATTAGAAAAATTGCTTGTAACTATAATATGTGAAAGTCATTTTCATGATTGTACATTTTCTTTGCTAAATAGATCAAGAAATCACAAAGAGCAACAAACACCAAATGCGATACAGATTATAAGATGATGGCTTCATCATGATTCTTAAAAGAGCAAAGCTGCAGTAATACAATGGTGATTGTTCTTGTTCTTATTTTATGTATGTTCTTATATGAAATGAAATATATTTGATATATGAAATAAATTGATCATCTCTCCAGCTTGTGAAAGCTACCTACATTGATTATCTCCCTCTCAAATGAAATCTAATCTGGTATTAAACAATAAGAGCTCACTTAACCATGTGGAAGTGTCATGAGAGCCACTCTAGTTTCATTTGAGACAGCTTTATTACTGCTTTTTAAAACAACTTTTTAGTATAAAACTTTTTTAAATTAAAAATTTTTATACTAAAAAATTGTTTTAGAAAGCAGTAAAAAAATTGTCCCAATGAAGTCCTTGTCATAATCAATCAAAACTCATAGTGCTGTAAAATGTATAAATCGCTCAATCGGAAGGCAAATATGGACATAAAAATCTTGATTAAAAGTTAATAATAATATATTGTCTCCATTTCATAATAAAAAACAATGTACCCACTGATTAGCTAAACTACAGCAAAAAATAAATAATATTTTAGAGATGCCATTAGAAATTTTAAACTTATCAATCAGATGGAATCTTAATTTAATAAATCCTAGCACAACTATTTTAAGAGCTTTAGTTCAAATTTATTAAGCAATCAGTACCAACAATGCTAGAATTCCAAGAAACATCCAGAAAGGGTTTAGTATCCTTTCTTTTTTCTATTCTGCTTGCGGTTCAACTGAATAAAAAAGTCTCTTGTTGATATTTAAAACAGCCTGAACAATGAACATTTTGAAGTCCTTCAAATAGAAATTTATGTTGTGAAGCAAACCAAGAACGAAACAAACAAGAAAAAGAAAATGCAGCAAAGAGAAAAGATCGCCAATATTTAACATGTAAAAACTAAAAATTGAAAAAAAAAAAAAATCACAAGATACCACACTAATTAATTAAAAAATGAGAGAAATTGTATAGATTTTTACTCTGACACTCTCATTTCACAATCATGTCCAATGTTTCCATATGCGAATACAAGAATTTCTCACAAGCTACACTTCCCTTTCAATTGGATACAACTCTTAAAAATAAAGATAAAACAAATTATTTGACTCGTAGTGCCACGACGTTGTACCCGCAGAGCCTCAACAATAACTCTATCTCAAAACAAACCAGCAGTGCGACAATATTGCATGTGTTTATAGGGCTTCGACGTTGAGCACTCTATCCAAAGGGGATCCACAGTGCCTTGTCATTAAATTTGCAATGTCGCAGTGTTGTATGGGCAAGTAAAATTTTTTCGGGGGTGAGGGGCGCACTGCCCCCTTACGACCCCTCAATGAGCTCTTCCTCAACCTCGACCAACGGAACTGACGTCTATGTCAGCAATACAACCCGATTGATCAACACAAACAAAACTAACAATTTATACACATTATATTCACTTAAAAATGCATGAGGATACGATTATTTAGAAAGGATCCACTTCTTCATCTTTTACTAATGAAGGGCTTGAGAGATCGTAAAATCCAATTGTTTACACTTTACTCCTCTCCTAACAACAACAACAACAACATCAATCATTTGTCCCACTATGTGGGGTCGGCTACCTGAATCTTTTTTCGCCATTATGTCCTGTTAAAAGTCAAATTCTCATTTAAATTTAAAAATAACTATCATTTCTAATATTTTCTGACCAAATATGCATTAGTAATTCAATGCATTTAGCAAATAGCAGTTGGACTATTTGGAACAGGCCTATAGCATTATTTTCATCTTTTTCTGTTGCTGCTAGTTTGCTATGAAGGACAGAGAAAGAAGAGACCGGATTTCTGAAGGCATGATAAGATAAATGATCAGTTGGCTGGAATTATTCGGCTAGATAAATCAGGAGTCTCTTGCTGTTTCTAGTCTTTTGCTGAGTCTGCAGTTTTCAGATTGTCTTGCACTTCTAACATATAGTCATTTCCATAGTATTTATTGTTGTAGGAATAGCAGGTTTCGAAGCTTAAGTGCAATAGGGGTTCTAATTGGAACAAAAACTTGGATTTGTTTTTTAATAAATATACTTAAACATTTCTTCACTCTTAACCTTTATTGACTAATTAGCGAATAGCTTCTGTTTTGCATCTACATTGCAACTAGAATCTCAATCATGAAAATTTGGCTTATTTTTGCACGAGTTATACATACAAGAACATTCTACTTCTTTGTTCTCCAAAATGGTTCAGCTACGTTACTTTGCCACTCTCTCTCTCTCTCTCTCTCTCTCTCTCTCTCTCTCTCTCTCTCTCTCTCGCGTATAGGTTTTCAGGTTCTTAAGATTTTTGTATCATAAATATGTGGGATAAAAGCAACCTGAACCTAGATGTGTTGTTTATATCAGTGTATGCATCAACTGTTTCTAGCATGAGAACCATAGAGATTGAGATGAAGGTTTTCTGGAACTCCTAGCTTTTGGTTAATTTGTCTCCCTCAAATAAATTTATCTCATGTAAACGGCAGATCATGCTTCAAGTGAGAAGCTGAGCATTCAAAAAGCAGGGAGAAGTCAGAATATGTGATGTTGCAAATAGCTTCTGGAAAGCGGGTTAAGACATGCATCAGTAATTCAATGCATTAGCAAATAGCAATTAGACTATTTGGGATCATTTTTTTATTTTGTTTTTAATTTCTTTTTTTAAAAGGCATGTTTGATTAGTCTATTTTTTATTATTTTTATTTTTAAAATCAAATAAAGTTGGTTTTAAAAATACTATAACCACCACCAGACTACGCCACCAAGTAACAATGGCCTCATCACCATTGTTCATTGCCACAGCCAACTACCTGTGACTACTTCCATCACCGGAAACCACCACAGTCTGCCACCATCGTGTTGTCATTGGCTCGTCAGCAAAGGAGAAATCATCATTGATGATTGACTCAATGAATATCTAATAACATACATTGAATATAAGTTATTTTATTTGATTCCTAATGAAGTTATAATACAATATTATTAAAAAACATAAAATATGTTGATAAGCTTAAGTATTGCTTATTTTATTTTTTTAATATTAATTATTATATATGATAAGTTTTTTCACTCTTAAAAAAGAAGTCGGGTCTACCCCTGCTCGTCGGCATCCGTCACTATCTTAGCGACAACCGCCATGATCACAAAAATAAACCAAAACTTGTTCTTAAGATGCCAAATAGGTTTTTTTTCTTTTCCATACTTAAAGAAAAAAAAAAAATAAAAAACCTAAAACTGCTCCCAAACGACCCCTCAGTTAGCTTGGAATGCAATAAGGTACCAAAGATCAAATAGCACCTCAAAGATGAAAAATCAGATGATTAACTAGTTTACTAAATCATCAGATGCCATAAATAAACTACATTTTTCTTTGATAAAATAGAGCTGATTAACTAGTTGCAAATGGAGCAGGAGTTGAAAGATAAAATACGGGAACCTATCTCTGCAAGATAGAAAGCATAAAAAACATTATATCCACAAGATAAGAGACATAAATAGATAAAGTACATTGTTTTGTATATATAGTTGATATGCTTCGCTTCATATAGAGCAAAGGGAGCAGAATGGGCTGCTTTAGTTGAAAAGGAAACCAAACTCCTCACCAACTCCAACTCTTCTTGTCAAGCTTTCATTGATTAAATTAAGTTGTTGTGATGTCACCACTTATTGCATCACTTTGTTGTTACAATCCAAAGAATTTGCTTTGAATAAGGAGAAAATAGGATTTGGCTAACACCCTAATTCCATTATATTCTCTGACTTTATACCAAAAATCTTATCAAACATTTGATCTTGTGTTGACGATTGCGATTCATCTTCATCAATCATTAGGTTGATTTTGTAATTTCAGCATTTGATTCTAAATTGAACTAAAAAATTTCTGAACAATAAAGTCTCTTAGTTAAATGAATTTTCATTTTTTTAATTTTGTAATATATATTTTACATCACAATCCTATTAACTTCGGCTATGATTATCTTTTCACATGTGATAAATTTACTTGCTTTCTTTCTAGTATGTTTGTTTGATGTAAGAAATATTATTTTGCCAGTGGAGTGGATCCCAGCAGGACTGAAAGAGTTGAATCCTTAACAAAAGTTCATCGCTGCTTTCTTTCAGTCAACAGAATTCATCCAAAAAACACTTACACAATATGTGGGGGAGATAAATATAGAAGTAATCTTTTCCTTCAACATCATAGGCCAAGCGTTAGGAATACACCAGTTTCCATTATTCAAAACTGGAAATAGTTGTCTTAGACATATTAGCAGATAAGTTAAGCTCATTAGCATAAATATCCAAAATATCTACCATGTAACCATGGAACAAAGAAAAAGAAATACAGCTATCTTCCTTAATATTGAATGAGAGCTACACAAGATATGTCCTTTTGAGTCGGTTGGAGCAAAAAGGATTTCTTAGCATCTTTATCAGATGGATTATAGTTCTTGCATTGACAATATCCATTACTCTTAAAGTTTTAATGGCTCTATTCAGAGCTTTTTTAGTTTTTCCTCTGGGTTATGGCAGTGTGGGCTCCGAAAATTTGGCCCCGGCCTCCGCTCGCTTTTCTTATTCGGCGAGGGAGTTTTAACGAGTTAAGTTCCGGGGTAAATTTTGGAAGGCAGATGGGTTTGTAGATAAGACACTACCCAGAGATTTCGCCCTCATTTTGTGAGGACTTTATGATCTGAGTTCTGGTTTCCTATAGGCGCAAGCCCCTATAGTTAATTACCCCTCCCGATCACGAGAGAGAACTTTCGATTAAGGCTAGTCGTCGATCAGATACGTATAGAGATACGTGTTATCTGGCATATAGTAGCAGCATGGGTTTGGATATTTGAGATTGGAGAACTAGATTTGGATTTGAGAATTTGGAGAATTGGATATTTGGATATAGTTGATATTTAAAACAGAAATTTCACCATCTTGTACTTAAAGCTGATGGTGGGGGAATGGATGATGGACCCGATCAAGATCCCATGGTTCCGTCGTCCCGGGCCATCGTGGTCCCTGGTCTACTTAGTCAGAGGAGGTAGTCGACCCAACCTGACAGAAGGATCCTTGTCGGCAGCCATGGGTTGCTTCGTCCAAGGGGACCTTGTAGACCGGGGTTGGATGTTTGTCTAAGGGGATAAATTTGAATCCACCTTAGCTAACAGAGGGCTTTGTGCCCTATCGATCATATCATATTGATTCATATCTCAAGGATTTGATGCCAATAAGGAGCGTATTGGCTCTGGCCATAACCGGTATTTCGTGGTGCCATTTGGCGGCAAAACCACTCAGTTCAGAGGGCCCCGGGTCATAACCGTTTACCTGCAGTGCCATTTGGCGGCGAAACTGCCGGTTAGAGGACACGTACCACGTCCTTACTGGCAAGAGATTGTTTGAGAATGGATCCTAGTGATATTTTCGACTAGACATTTCGCTCTTTGTGAGCTAGAGTTTATTGGAATTTATCCACCTCGACAGACTGTTGCGGAGGGTGGATGGATTTTGCTTTAAGCCTTTGATGGTTGGATTTTAAATTTTAAATATATAGAATTTGGGCTTTTTGTGGAGCTTTGGATTTTAGGGATTTTTGGATTTTTGGATTTTTGTGAATATTTGGGTGGAGCTTTGGAATATTTGGGAACCCCTCCGGTTGAGATCTTCAATCAACGCGGCCATCATCGGGGTGTTTAGGGGTCATTTCCATTTGATTGAATCTTGTCGACCCTATCAACTTATCGATAGGGGATCGGGTTTCTCGTAGGCTTTGTGCCTTTTATTTAGTGAATTCTCTTGATTTTAGGCTTTGAAGGCCTAAAAAGAATGTATTTAAACAAATACACCGTTCGATACAACCGTGTATTTTGTTAGGTAGTTCGAATCTTGTCGACTTCTATTGATCCGTATAGAAGGATCGAATTCGAACTTGAATTCACTTGTCAACCCGCGCAACATCCCTAAGCGTCACGTGTGTACCAATAACACGCTCGTCGGGGCCCATGCGGGTTGATATTGTATTTACCCCTTGTGTACCTATGTGTATACAAACTAAGGTGCACGTGCATGAGTACTTTGAAATAATTATAGACGCCTTCTGTCTTCTTGTACGAATGTTGCAGATCCGGTGGCGTTGAGTTGTAGATCGTAGACGCCTTCTGTCTGCTTGTATATGTGTTGCAGATCCGGTGGCGATTTGGTCTTGATGTTGACCCCCTCCCCCTTTCTCAATCACCGGGGAGGGATTTTCTGGACTTTGGAGTCCGTTGCTTTGAAGAGAACCCCCTTTGAGGTTGTCAGTGTAGTGGACTTGTTATTTTCGGTGTTTGTAGATATCATAATTGTTTTCTTCCTAAGGATGAGGCAAGGAAGAAACTTTGGAACACCATGAAGTTTAGTTCTAATTTGTTCAAACATTTCCCTCCTTTCTGCCAGTGGGTGTCCTTTTCATACATCGGGCTGCCTTTGTACTCGACATACTTGAAGCTCTTGATCACCACTGTCGTAGGTGATATTCATACTTGTGTCCACAGCGATTCATTGTACTTTCAATACACTGTTGTTATCCACAAGTATCCGTTTGCAGGGGACTGCTGCATCTACTACGACCTCCTGAAAAATGTTTGTAGAAGACTCATTGCTTCTGCATCATATCCATCCTTTCACCAATCTCGGGTGGGTGTTTTGATGTATTTGCTTGTAGGGAGGCGGATCCTCCATCATTGGTCTCCTGTGTCGCCATCTCAATCAACAGGCATTTATAGGGATTGTTGTAGGATTTCATACATCGATGTCTTGTAGTTTGAGTTTCCCGTGTGTGATCCAAATTTTGATCTTTGCATGTGTTTGGATCCAAATTCAGTTTCATTCAGACTTGAATTCATCAAGTTTATAAGTCCCCACTTGATGTCGTATAGTCTGAGTTCAAATATGAGCTCAAAGCACATTCAAATTGATAGTTCATGTTCAAATTGTAGATTGAGTTTGAGTTTCAAGTCTCCTGAAGCCTTTAGAGATTCAAGTCTCTTGTGACCTAGTTGAGCTCAGGTTCTTTATTGTTCTCGTCAAGTTCGAGTTCAGATCTTTGTTCCAAGTCTTGTTCAAGTTCCATTTGATGTCATACAGTTCAAGTTCAATATCCGTCAATTTGACTCAAATCATTTGCACTCGAGGTCAACTCGTTTGAATTTAGCTTGATTCCTCAACTTAGTTTAAGTTCCAGTCATCTTGCATATGATTCAGTCAAATTTAGACTTAACTTTAAGGTTCACAAGTTTGAGTCTGAGTTCAAGTACGAGTTCCCTGCGGTCCTTTGAGTTCAATTGCATATTCAATTTGGTTTGAGTTCAGTTCCAATTTGACTTGATTTTTATTTGAATTTGGCCTTTAGAAATCATTTAAATTTTGTTCAGGTTCAAATCAACAAGTCCTCTGCTCGTCGTACAAGTCCTCTGCTCATTTGGTTCAAGTTCCGTACATTTCTGTTCAAGTACATGTCTTCTACATTGTTGCTCAAGAAGGTCTTTATATTGTTCAAGTTTCTTGTGCATTTCAGTGAAATTTTCGGCAGCACCCCGGCATATCCCCCGTTTGGGGGAAAATAGGGGAGCTGGGCCTTCCCACCACGCTACTAGAGCGTGTATGGTAGGTGTCCTTGGACACCGCGGCCATACAAAGTTTCATCCCACCACGCTACAAGAGCGTGTATGGGGCCTTCAGCAGTATCCGTACCAGAATAGCAGTGACGTACCAGAACATTAGTGACTCTCCCCACCACGCTACAAGAGCGTGTATAGGGCTCTCCCACCTCGTCGTATGCTTCGCACCGGGCTCCCTCCTACCGTGCTACAAGAGCGCGTATAGGTGGTTCCCCGGTCCGCTGCAAACATCGAGAATGGGATTTTGGAACATCATACCTTTGCGTAGCAGTCGTCAACAGTGTCGGTGTCGAGGTCGAGGACCGTCCCCACCACGCTACAAGAGCGTGTATAGGGCTTACCCGCCTCGTCGTATGCTTCGCACCGGGTTCCCTCCTACCGTGCTACAAGAGCGCGTATAGGTGGTTCTCCGGTCCGCTGCAAACGTCGAGAACGGGGTTTAAGTTAGAAATGTATACCTTGGAGTCCGGCTGCGATTGTCGGCGGTGTCGGGTACGAAAACCGAGGTAAGGGCATCTTCCTCTTTTCTTTCTTTCTTTTTTCTTTTTTTTTTTATTAATTATAATTAATAATAATTAATTATAATTAATTAATTAATTATAATCATTTCTAATTTAGTATATCTATTAATTATTAATTACAATTAATTAGAATAATTAATTATAATTATTTATGTTTAATTAATATAATTAATTATGATTTTTAATTAATCATAACTAATTAATATTAATTATAACTAATTAATAATGATTAATTATAATTAAAATTATAATTAATTATAATTAATTTAATTAAAAATAATTATAATTAATTACAATAATAATAATAATTAAAATGATTATAATTAAAAATAATAATTATACTTAATTAAAATTAATTTTAATTAAAATAAATTAAACCCTCTCCCTCTACCCTCTCTGTCATTTACGGGATTTGGCCGGGATAGTGCACGAAAGGGATGAAGTTACATTCACGTCAACGAGCTCCTGTTTTGCTTCCGATCTTAATGTCGTAACTCCACTGGCAGCGAGCTCCTATTGTTGTTTCCAATCTAAAATGTCATAACTTTCGGACCTTGAAGCAAGCGAGCTCCCGATTGCTGCTTCCGATCGAAATGTTGAGCTTCCGATTCAACGGGCAAGGAAAGTCGTTGGGAGGCACGAAGTCGAACAGCCAGAAAGGAGCCGAAGTAGCGACCGGCAGGGAGAAAGTTACCGTCCCAGCAAGCGAGCTCCAGTTCCTTGCTTCCGATCGAAATGGTCGTCACTTCCGGTCCGGCCAGATGGGGACGGCGTCGGACGAGGGAGTGAAGTCGAACAGCTACGAAGGGGGCGGGGAAACACCTGACAGGCGGCGAGCCCTTGTCTTGCTTCTGATCAAGCTGTCGTAACTTCCGATCCGACTGAAAGGGTAAGTCGTCGTCGGAGCGGGGTCGGACAGCACGAAGGGGCCGGAGAAGCAACTTCACTGCGAGCGAGCTCCAACGTTGCTTCCAATCAAAGTGTCGTAACTTCCGATCCTCCCGGAAGGAACGTCGTCGAAGGAGCTTTGTCGAACGAGAGAAGGAGAGAGCGAGAAAGGGAAATCGAGAGAGAGAGCTTGCAGAGGATCTAGTCGAACGAGGCCGGCCTCGTTTTCTTTTGCTCTTTAACGACGTGAATGCGTCGTGGGAGAAGGGACGTCGGCGTGCCAGCGATGTGTGGAATTCGGCGCCGAACAGGTAATAAATTTTTTTTGTTTTTTTCTCTTTTTTGTTTTATACGGCAGGTCAACAGGCAGCAATGTCCTCTATCCTCCTATTTGTTCTTCATATCTAATGGATGGATTATCCAGTTTGTTTGATGATTATTCCAGGAGATAATATATGCTGGAATCAGTGTGGATAATACATCTCTAACTCATTTTATGCTTATGATTTAATGATATTTGAGAAAGCTTCTACCTCCAACCTTCAGGCTTTACATGGAATTTTATCTAAAACTCAAAGAAGTTTCAAATTTTCTAATCAACTCTTCAAAAGTTCCATCATTTTCTCTAAACATCCTTCGAGACAAGATGATATTGTTGGTCTCTTAAATCTTAATAATGAAATGAAAACCCTTATTTACTTGGGCATTCCTGCAGTTGCTAGAAGAGTGCTAGTGTTCAACATTTAGCCTTTGCTAACAAATGTAACTGTTAGACCGGTCCATTGGGCCGGTCCATATGGGACCGACTCATGCTAACAGAGGCGGAACTTCTCCGCCTCCTATACGTGCGGATCCCACCGGCCATGCCAACCGAGCTGTTTAGAAAGGTTTTTTGAAGGAGTTAGGAGGGAAATTTGAATGTAGGGACTGTTTAGAGATTTTATTTTGGATTGTATGCATTAAATAGGTGATTTTCCTAGGGTTAGGGATATGTGTTGTTTGATGAAATTAGATTGTTCTTAGGGTGTTTGGGCTTTAGCCGGCGGCTAGAGATTTGGGAGAGCTGGATCTTCCTCTCCAATTGAAGATCGACTTGTAACTTATCTTTTCTTTCATAAGACTTAAAAAAAAAATAAAACTTTCAATAAAAAAATGTTTGTGTGTTTTATTCCTGATTTTTTTGTCGTTGATTTTCTAAAATTGGTGAAATCAGATTTCAGCCAAGGCTTTTTTTTTTAATTTTTGCAAGCACTTCCTATCAATAACCAGGGGCGAAACCACCCTTAGTTCTCGGGCAGGGCAAGTGGGAAACATAATATATATATATATATATATATATATATATATATATATATATATATATATATATATATATATATATATATATATATATATATTAGGATGCAAAAATAATTTATTTTGCACATAATCGCTTTTCACTGACTTGTTTATTAATGTTAGAAAAATTCAACATAATCGGATGAAAATAGCGGGAGGCCAAAAGGTTTTCAATTGGAAGAACAAATTGCGTGAAAAAAAGGTCGGCTCAGGGCAAAAAATAAAATGGGGGGACAACCCCCCACCCCCTCAGTACACAATTCCTCTTTTGTCAGTAACTAATTGACTAGGTAGCTAAGAGGGCACCTTCTTGCATGAGATGAAAATGATGTCTAAATGAAAATGAAATGAAAATAAATTTAAAAAACATCAGAGCAAGCAAATAGTCTCATCGTCATCTGTTTCTTGATCATTCTGCATCATAGTTTTATTTGAATTTTACTCATTTTCACTATCACAGTAATCTGATAATTTGCCATCTTCCATCAAAAGCTTTGGTCTTTCAACTCTTCCTCTTTGTCATGAATGAAAAGTCCTCCACCTATAGATTCTGGATAAGCATCATCTCTCTGCAATTGTCACACTCTAGGCTCCACAACTTCAACGTTCCAATTAAACACGCAAGGCTTATCTTGTTGTTATGCATCCAAATGATCTTCTTCCACATAAATATCTTCTTTTTAGAGCAGTTTGGGAATATTCCATAAGAGATTATGATCAATTGTTACCCATTTTTGCGTCATTAACATAAAAAACCTGCTTTACTTGCACAGTTAAGACAAAAGGGTCATTCTCCTTCCTCCAAAGAAAAAAAACTGCATTGTCTCACTTATGAATTATGTACACTGCAGCGCAAAGAACATATCCTATTATAACTGTGAATGGTAACAGTCTCTTACACATAATCCTCCAAGTATAATTGGAAGAAGAATAATAATGTGTCAACTGTCAAGCTAAAGAAGTAAGAAATTTGGAGGTGTTGATATCAAAATCTCTTGATTATATCTGGCACATCATCACTGCCACACTGTAGCTGATACGTCTTCATCTCCATTTTCCTTCTTGAAAACAGACATCATTCAACTCCCTTCCTAAACTACTTATAAACTTGATTAAATGTGGTTATTTTATATTATAAATTTTCTATGGATATTTATATTTGATTTTTTACCAATCTATTTGTCAAATTATATGGTTTTGCTTTGAAGAGAATTTGGGTGCAATCCACTAAATTATGATATGGCAAAATTGAACTTAGTAAATTCATTTTAATTTTTTAATTTTATTTTGATATCCAATTTACAATTTTATGTATAATTTATTTATTTTTATGAGAATTGTAAGTATAAAAATAAGATGTTTCTAATTTAGCTTGTCTTTTAAAAAAAAAAAAATTATATATTTTGTAGAAATGAATTTTTAGAACTATCTTATGTTCATTTTATGAACTATACTCAATAATATGTTCTCAAAGAAAGATTATTGTTGTATAGTTCAATGATATAATGAAAATGGATTGACATTTTTATTTATTAATTTAATGATATAAAAATTTCTCAATATTTATAAATACTAAAAGAAAATTTCTTACTGATAAATCTCATGTAATCATTTCATTTTCACAACCTCGATATTGTGTAGCCTGCCTCGGCATAATGATTTACATTGGGTCTGATTGTGATAGGAATTTTAGTAGTATTAGAGCAATGAATTAGGATGAACTAATTCTTAATTATAGTCCTATGAATAATTAGTGCATAGGTGATAGATATTTGTATAGTTTAAGGTTATTTTCTTTTTTGACTATTTATGTATGTGCATTATCACAAGTTATAACATATGTATGCTTATAAATGTGAGTGTTGAGAAATTATGAATTCCCATAATCAAGAGTCAAGACACGATAAATAGACAGAGTTCCAATCAGGTTGTGATAATACAAAATATGACATAAAGTTTCATGACAGTTTGTTAATTTTGTTGCCCAACTAATAGGTGATGTGCATAGCTTACACTTTACTTCATTAGTGAAAGAATTATATATATATATATATATATATATATATATATATATATATATATATATATATATATATATATATATATATATATATATATATATATATATATATATATATATATATATATATATATATATATATATATATATTATTGAGATTAAAGTCACCTCATTTTAATTGCCTGATAGATCCTCTAGTAATGAATAGTTATTGAGATTAGAGTAGTCTTTTGACATAGTATTTCTATTCAATGGAAATGATAAGTGTTGGTGGATTGGCCAACTAAAAGAGAAGCTTTAGGGTCGGATAAATGTCGAGATCACTTGGGAGGAGTTCTTTGGGAACTTCATAGATTGATTTGTACCTTTACCAACTAAATATTAAATGCATAAGCCTTTTTTGTGATTAATTTATAGGAGCAAGATCATGACTTAATATGTGACTGATTTTATTGCTCTTATTGAAAATGCTCCATAGCTAGTTAATATTTCTAAGTAGAAGCATTATAATTTCTAGAGATGATAAAGGGATAGTTTGTGGCATCCATTTGTTTTATTTCATATTAGAGATTTCATTGAACTAGTTGAGAGGGTGGGATTGATAAAGAATAATTTGCTGGTGGCCTAGTAATGTTGGGATATGAGCTAGAAGAGATTTGGATGGGAGTCTTCTAAGAGTGGTGCTAGTGGGCACACGAATAGATTTGAGTTGGATGACTCTAGGAGAGATCTCATAGTTTTTGGGAGCAGTAGTTCATCTCTTTAGTGAGTAGTGCACTAGTATGTGCTTTTTTATAGGAGGAGGCATCATGATTGATATTATTTCTTTTTTGGAGAGTGTTTCACGTATAACCATTATAGGCATAGGAAATTATGTGATCTACATAAAGCATTTGAGGCAAGACCAGATGTTAAAGTGGATCAAAGGCATGATAGGAGACATGGGGAAATCCCTAAGAAAACTTTTAGAGATGGATCATCAAGTAGAGGTATTGGGAGATTCATCAAGAGATATACTGAAGTTACTCCATTTATTACTTCTCCATCACAACCAAAGTATATAATTTGACCCAATAAGAGGCCAAAAAATACATCAAACATTATGGCAAATACTGCATTCATTTTTGCCTAGCCTGGTAGGATTTTATTTAATTATGAAGTTAATTCTATTTCATTCCAATTGGTTTCTTATTTGCTTGTATTTCATGTTATTTTACTATTTTATTTTCTATAATTTTGCCTATTGAAGATTGTTTGGTTACTATTCAAGACTTTATTTACAAGATTGAGATCTCAGTTAAGAAGTTAGAACATAAAATAATTATTTTGCCTTGAAATAGTTTTGACGTTATATTGGTAACTATTGGTTGAGTACATATAGAAGTTATATTAATTGTGGCTGTAAGAGAGTAGAACTATGCATTGGTGGTGATGTATTTTATTTTTAAGCTATTAGAGGTGTGATCTAATATTTGATATCAACTCCACAAATTAATAGGTTGTGGAAGAAGGGGAGTGCTGCATGCATTCCATGTAATAACCCAAAAATAAGAAAAGTGTTCAAAGAAAAAACTAAATTTCTATTTGAACTAGAGCGCTTCGGTGCTGTGCTTTTGAGCATCGCGATACTAAGCTTGAGAGAACAAGGGAGCCAAAAAATGCCGCTACAATGCTTGAGTCTCTGTTCTACAGTAATTCTAAATTCAACATGCGCCGCTGTGTATGAGCACTGCGGCGCTAGGCAACTAACTAACTAACTAACTAACTAACTATATATATATATATATATATATATATATATATATATATATATATATATATATATATATATATAATCCTAAATATCTTTAACCATTTTGATGTAAAACGTACAAGTGAAAATGAGTTATTTAATGAAATTTGTACGCTTATCATTTCAAGAAAAATATTAAATAAAACTTATGCCGATTTAAACGCTAAGATAAAATAATAAGGCGATAAAACAAGCTTAAGCTAAATTACATGCATAGGAGTTAAGATCGTAAGACAGTCAACTTAATCTAACGTTGCATACATGAGTGATTTTCAACAATAAATCTCAATGTTAACAATAAGATTAGTACTGTGATGGATCCATTCCTCAATCAACTCCCTAAATTACTATGCTTTAGCGGAGGGATCAACAAGACTCGTTGTGAATCAAACTATAACAACAGTTGGAAGGTGAATTAAGAAGATATGAGATTAAGAAGAAAAGTTATCAAGGGAACGACAAATCTGGCACTCCGGCATAGTCGCTTATGCGTTTGAGGAAGGGTGGACAACAACTTCAGGTTTGGGAGCCTTCAGGATGGCGATGGGGAACCTTCGGGACAGCGAGACAGCCATAGGAGGAGGTCACAAAAAATGACTGGACAGCAGCTAGGGACGCCGAGACAGCTGCAATGAGGGTCGGGACAGCAATTCGGCACTTGAAATAATTCTGGATAGCAACCCAAAACAGCAAGTTTCGAGTCCTAGGAGTCTTAAACAGCAACTCGTGAGGTCTGGACGGCACCCGAGGAAGTCTGGATAGCAGGTTTTGGGTCTTAGGAGTCTTAGACAGCAACTTGTAAGGCTAGAGATCCCTAGACAGGGTGCAGGATTCGTCCAAAATTTCAAGACAGCAAATAGCCTCTGTCCAGAAATCTGGACAGCCAGTCAGGGAGATGAATTTCAACCGTTTCCTTCTACTGGGTGCACATGAGCATGAAAGGGAGGGAGCGAAACTGTGTGGACAACAATGAAGGAGGGCTGGAGTTAATTCCCCTTTGATTTAGGCCTGGATTTGGAAGGAAAATTAAGTGGGGAGGAGGGGCATGGGGCCAGCCAAGAGAGAGAGGGGGAATTAGAAAACTTAAAATAATTTCAGCTTAATTGGATTTGGAGGAAAAATGTTTTGAAATTAAATTCAAATTTCAATTAGGATTGAGGGATTAAAGGAGCATTTAGTGGGGGGGGGGGGGGGGGGGGGGGGAGCCCATCATGGGGCCGGCGGCATCATGAGGGTGGAGGGGATTGGGGAGGGAAATATGGGAGTTTCCAAATAGGCGATGAAGATTAGGAAAGGGAATAATGAATCCAATTTAAATTATTTTGAAATTGAATTCATGATTGATACTTTCCTAATTTGGGATTCCCTATATGAAAAGAATTTGAAATTCGAATTTGATTTTCAAATGAATTCAAATTTTTCCTCTCATGTTTGAGCTAGATTAGGAAGTCATTATGGTGATTGAAATCATCATAATGAGGGGGAAATTATGAGGGGGCTGGCGGCAAAGGGGGAAGGGGCAGCTAGGTGGCGGGTGTGGCTAGGTAGGTGGGTGGGATTTAGGCGGTGGAGCTAGAAGATGAATTGGGTGGAGGATGTTGAGCCACTGGTGGTGGGGAGGTTGGAAGGGCCGCAACGATTAAAAAGGCGGAAGAGGCGTACGCACTGAGACGCGACTCAAGGCGAGGCGAAGCATTTGCGCGTTGAGGCTTACGCCTCGTTGGATTCGGCAGAGCGTGCGCTTATTTCGCACAGGGCGTAGGCTTCGGTTCGTAACGCCTCGAAGCGAAACGAGGCACCGCTTCGATTTGTCAGTATATAGACCGAGCGGTGAGAGTCGTATAAGAGTCGAGTATTAGGGTAACATACCTGCTTCTGCTTCGGGTGAGAACTGAAAGGCGAACTCCGTCGACTTCGACGACCACAGTTCGGTCGAGTTCGAACATAACTGAAGGCGATCGAAGGTAACGAATTATTTCTTCTCTTTCTTCCCGTAATCTTCCGGTCATTTGCTTCATGTCTCGCTTCTTCTTCTCCAGCTTCCTGTAATCGAAGGTTCTTTTTTCACGGCTAGGTAACGACCTTTCTTCCCGTTATTTGCTTCATGTCTCGCTTCATCAGATTGTACATGCTCGGTACCGCTCAGTACATGCTCGGTACCGAGGAGTACATGCTCGGTACACGCTCGGTACGGAGCGGTAAATGCTCGGTACTGAGCAGTACATGCTCGGTACACACTCAGTACTGAGCAGTACATGCTCGGTACACGCTCGGTATTGAGCAGTACATGAGTACATGCTCGGTACACGCTCGGTACTGAGCGGTACATGCTCGGTACTGAGCAGTACATGCTCGGTACACACTCGGTACTGAGCAGTACATGCTCGGTACACGCTCGGTACTGAGCAGTACATGAGTACATGCTCGGTACACGCTCGGTACTGAGCGGTACATGCTCAGTACTGAGCAGTACATGCTCGGTACACACTTAGTACTGAGCAGTACATGCTCGGTACACGCTCGGTACTGAGCGGTACATGAGTACACGCTCGGTACATGCTCGGTACCGAGTAGTACACGCTCGGTACTAAGTAGTACATGCTCAGGTCGAACCCCGCCAGGGGGCAGCGCCCCCTTGGACCCCCGGTAGACTGGTATATTTTTGTATTCATGTTGTTTTATTATTGGTATTTGGTAGTACAAATAATTGTTGAAATATATCCTATTGTTAGCATGACTAGTGGCACAAGAAGGAAAGATCCTGCATGGAAATATGGAACTCAAGTTGAAGTGTCAGGCGAAGGTGCAAAGAAGGGATATGTTTACATGAAATGTAATTTCTGTGAGAAGCGGATAACTGGTGGCATCAAGAGATTGAAGGATCATCTAGCTTGCACTCATGTCAATGTGGGACCATGTGCAAAAGTTCCTGATGAGGTAAAGAAGGAATGTATAAATTATTTAAAGAAGTTTTCCACCACAAAGGAGGTCACACAAAGAAATATGGAAGAGATGATAGGAAACTCTTCTTACTATGGATCACAGCATGAAGGTTCCAGTACTGGAAGCCATCTAGTTTCTTCTGACCGAGACAGTCGGGGGCCCATGGATAGATTTATGCTAAATATTGATAACGACGAAAACATAAATACTCAGTATATTCAGCCTCCTACAGCTACAAAAGAACTCAGGAATAGAGTTTGTTTGGATATCGCCAGATTCATCTATCAAAATGGGATTCCATTTAATGTTGTTAGGAGTCCGTCGTGGATCAATATGTTACGATCTGTTGGAAGCTATGAAAGAGGATTACAACTTCCAAGCATGTATGAGCTGAGAACTTGGATGCTGAATGAGGTGGTCAAGACAACTTCAAAAATGGTGGATGATGTTAAGAAGACTTGGATTGAGACAGGGGTGACAATAATGTCAGATGGTTGGTCAGATATTCGACATAGAAGTATTATTAATTTTTTGGTCAACAATCCATATGGAACAGTTTTTCTCAAATCAGTAGATGCTTCAAGCTTTGTAAAGGATGCCCAATTATTGTTTGAAATGTTGGATGAAGTTGTGGAGGAAGTGGGAGATGCTTTAGTAGTACATGTTGTTACTGATAATGCAAGTGCATACAAAACTGCAGGAAGAATGTTAATGGAGAAGAGGCCTCACCTTTACTGGACTCCTTGTGCTGCACATTGTATTGACTTGATGCTTGAGAGGTTGGGACAGTTGCCTCAACATAAATCAGCCATATTTAAGGCCAAATTCGTTAGTAAGTTTATATACAATCATTCTTGGGTACTCGGCTTGATGAGAAAATTCACTGACAAGGAAATTATTAGACCTGCTGTTACAAGATTTGCTACTGCATATTTAACATTGCAGAGATTCAAGGAGTTAAGACAACCTTTGGAAGCAATGTTTGCTTCTGAAGAGTGGGATAAAAGTTCATGGGCCAAAAAACAATAAGGAAAGCAAGTTAAAAAGATTGTTATGAGAGACGATTCATTTTGTCGCAGTACAAATTATGCTTTGAAGACAACATGACCATTAGTAAAGGTGCTTAGAATGGTTGATGGTGAGAGGGCCCCGGCTATGAGATTTATTTATGAAGCAATGAATAGGGCTAAAGAAGATATTGCAAAAGAATTGGGAGGTCAAGAAAGTGCCTGCAAAGAAATATGGGATATTATAGATGAAAAGTGAGATCGACAATTACACCAACACTTACATGCTGCTGCGTACTATTTAAATCCCCAATTTCATTATGATAAGGATTTTCATGTTGACAAAGAGGTGAAAACTGGTTTGTATGCATGTATGGACAAACTCATTTCTGAAGAAAACTATCTTAAAGTAAATGATCAACTTGAGGATTTTCATTTGAAGAAGGGAATGTTTGGATTTAGAGCAGCACAAACATGCTACAAAACACGATCTCCTGGTATGTTTATAGTTTGAGTATTTATAATTTTAATGTTAATATTTATGTTCAAGTCTTCTACTTCAACCAATATTCATAAAATACTATGTTTGTCTTCATGTAGAACGTTGGTGAGCTCAGTTTGGAGATGATGTTCCTGAATTAAAAGCTTTTGCAGTTAAAGTTCTTAGCCTAACGTGTTCGGCTTTTGCATGCGAGCGTAATTGGAGCATTTTCAATCAAATTCATACAAAGAGGAGAAATCGATTGGCGGCAGATCGAATGAACAAACTAGTTTATGTTAAAAGATAGATATCTCAAATTGCAGAATCAAGGAAATATTGAGAATGAAATTGATCATTTGCTTGTTGATGAGTTACAATCTGATGATGAATGGGTTACTCCTAAGAATGTTGATGTTTCTGAAGTTGAAGTAGAAGGAGAAACTCATGTCAATGAAGAAGATAATGAAGCAACTGCCCAAGTATATAAAAGGAAGAAACAAAGTGAGATTGAAGCTTCAAAAAAATTCAAAGGTATTCTTAAATAAAATGAATTATTTTGTATGTTACTATTGTTTCATTTTATAGCTAATGAAATATTAATTGATATAGGAGATAAAGGAAAAAATATTATAGATGAAGAAGAGTTTGAGGATGACTTTGACATTAATTATGAAGATTCTTCTAAAGACAATCAAAGTGATGACGAGTCTGCTTTGGGTCTTGATCCGAAGGGGATGTTTTATTTTTAAGTGAGTTTATTTTAAATCTTGTATTCCAGTAATATTATCTTAAAACAAATCTTCAAATTCATAGTTGACATAATATTTTGTTATTTTTTGTAATTATTTATAATTTTAAATTAATTTATTTTAATCGTTTTGAGGCTTACGCCTCGATCCGCCTCGAGGCTTACGCCTCGCCTCGTTTAGAAAAAATGCCTCGATTCCCGATTTCGCCTTTTAAAACCTTGGGAAGGGGTGGTCGATGGAGTGGGAGAGAAAGGAGATGAAATAAAAAAAAAACAAATAAGATAAAAGTAAACTAATGAACTCACAAATATATCATAAAATCGCGAACCTTGGACTCCTCCAAAGATTGACGGGTATTGCTTTCACCCACCTAGAGTCTCTCCTCTCATGAACTCACTTAGAAATCAAGCAAAGAAAAATAAGATTTCATTTCAATATTCATCATCATTACAATGCAGGAGGCCTCCTTTAAATAGGCCAAGATAAAACAAAGCTGGAAAGACACAAATGCCCTCAGGGCTACACAAGCAACTCAATACCCACAGGGGCAAACTAGAAAAATAAAATGCGAGAATAAATAAAATACAAAATAAATTAGAAATAAAGGCTCTGGATCATAGTCGTCGATCTGCGTCTCCGACGATGGCACACGTGGCGAAATCTGATGTCCTCATCATTCTCCCCAAGTGGGAGAAAACTCGACTTCGTCGAGTTGGTGTCTCAAGAACTCCTCGTGCATCTGGGTTTATATGTTGTAGCTCCTCACGCTTTGACCACGTATCCTCTGACTTTGGTTTACCTCTTCACATAGTCAAATATCTTCTTCGCCCACCCTCTTTTGTGGAAATAATATCATCACTCATAATCATGTCAACTTTCTCCGCTATAGGAATGTTGTGAATAATTTTGGGAGTGGAGACAGGCTTTGGGGTTCTCATAAGGTGGGGTCATACAAGGCTTAATTTGAGGTAGATTTGGGGTTTAAACTCTGGACCTTCATAGATTACTAAATCTTCTATGTTAGAAAAGGAATGAATGTTGAACTCTACAAACAGATCCACCACATAAGCGTTGTCATTGATTTTATTGACTATTTTAACTAATCCCGCACTTCTAGCATATAATTTCTTTACAATTCCTTGTGGGAACCGCACCGGACGAATCCGCATCATCACTGAATCACCAACCTCAAAAGCTTTAACTTGTCGTCAAAATTCAACATGAAGTTTATAATTATTATCATTTTATTCAATTAGGCGTTCAATTTCCTTAAGTAGGTCATGCGGATGAGATGTAAATGCGACATGAGCTATGTGAATTCATGTCTAAAATTCAAGACTCAATAAGATAAATAATATGAGAAAAAATGATACAAGAGACTTGATATGTATGATGAATGAACTGAAGACTCAGATAAAAATTTTAAATAGAAAAATTTTGGAAGACAACAGAGTACAAAAACACACACACAACATACTAACTCACAAGAACACATAGCTAGAGTAAAGGTTGAAGAGTCACGAAATGAGGGGATCTAAAGTGTTCAGGTCTAAGGGAACTGGTGTAGGGGGAGCAATGAAGACATCCTTAGCTACCAGGGCATTTCTATTGGAAGTTTCAGTTAGGGTCGTAGATAGTCTCCTAGGGGCAACAGGATCATCTAACGAATTCATCCAACTAGGAGAGAGATGATACTTAACAGGGAAGGACAAGAACATAACAGGCAAAATAAATGAATCAGGAATAAGATAAGATGATAGGTCCTGATTCACAACCATAATTGGATAACCCAAAGAGTCACCATCAAGTATGAGACTCAAGAAATTAGGTAGGGTATTCATAACAGAAGGGGGCACAACAGTTAGAGTGACGACATGAAAGTATGGGCTAAGACTCCCTCTAACATTAAAGTCGGTACGAGGAGTGGTGAGATAAGTCCAATCAAGAAAGTCACACTCTTTCAAATGCGATTTTTAAAGGGGCAACTCCTAAAATAAACTCCAATAAAACACGAGGATGCTCAATTCTCCAATTAGGTTCAGAACCACTCAAGGTCAAATCACTATCTTTCAAATTCATATTAATATTTTCAATAGGATCAGGTATGGTCATAACCTTAAGATCAATGGGTTCCGGTTTAATTAAATTAGGTGATAAATTCAATTGACTCACTTCAAACTTGAGATTACCCATGTCGCCATTAGAATTATCCAAAATTGAATCAGAATTACTCAGAATCATCTCAGTAGGAGATATGATTAAGTCAGAATCTTTCAAATTTAATTTAAATGTGTTCAAGGTCAGATCAGTTTCTTTTGAGATCAACTTAATATCATCTAGGCAAACCTTATCCAAAGGGTTATCCTCGAGGAGACTAGGATCAAGGTGGGCTAAGGTGTCGACGTTTAAAGGTTTCAACTTTCCTAACTTAGGGTTTAAGTCATGCCGGGAGTCTGACTCAATCACTTCAGTTTCATCCTCAAAGAAGTCCTCGTTATCATTAGTATCCACGAAATGGATGTATTCAGTCTTAGGTTCAGTAAACTTCTTCTTTTTTAATGCAACTCTTTATTAAAATCATACTTGCAGGGTCAAGGGCTGGGGAGGCTAAAGATTGAATGGGAGGGCTAGGAGTCGGCCTAAGTGGGGAGTCATATGGGACCGATCTAACAGAAAACCCAATAGAGGGTCGACCATGAAGGCTAGGTGAAGACCTACTGGGTGGGGCAGCAACACTGATGTTACTAAAAGATAGGTTGTCTCGACCATAATACTGTCCACGGGTTGTTCCAACAAAAGAGGTAGGGTAGTGCTCTAGATGATGGTCACTAGGGGTAGCGATCTTGAAAGTGCAACACCCAAAGGTTTGATGAACATGAGATGACTTAAACTTAAAACCAGATGGTTGGTCACTAGTAGAGAGTCGGTATTTTAAACTAAGTTCTCGCCTCATGTCTTTCTAATTAGAAGTAGGGTACTCACCGCGAGACTCTTTATGATCTTCTAACCTCATCCAAAATTGAAGAGCTTGACCTTTTAGGTGAGAATTAGCGATGCTAATCTGGTGGGACTCAGGGATATGACGTGATTCAAAATAGTCCTCTAGTTGTCTAACCCATTCCTTTAAATAGTAAGGGTCCGAGGAACCATCAAAGGTGGGTAGACGATAAGGTGACTCTTAGTGAGGTCGTTGAGGCTTAGGGTCAGGTCTAGGTTGATAAGTCGAGTAGGGCATCTTCTGACTATCAGGATTGATCGAATGGGGCACGTACTTAGAGTGGGGAGAGTCAACAGGTTTCTCCGTCATAATTCTAGTCATAGAACCCACTAAGTTAAGGATGTCATCTAACTTCTTTTGAAGTCTTATCGGGTCCATTGGGAAAGCGCTTGGAAACACTTAGGGACGAATCTAGATAGGGGACAACACCAAAAGCGCAGCTAGACTCTCCAAATTGTCACTACAAGGTGCACTAAAGATGTGGACAGCAAACCCCATTAGTGGAAAAAATAGTCTAGGGGACTAGGAAGGGTACCGGGTCAAGGGCAGCACCTAAACGCTAAGGAAATATGCTCTTAAAGCTTCTAAATGATGCTAAAATGAACAAGACAAAAAACCTCAACAACGATCTAAGTTGTCTAAGTGTTTTGGAGGGCTTCTAGAGTGTGGACAACACTTAAACACAATCCCAGACTCACCTATATGTCACTAACAGGTGCAGGAAAAACGTGGACAGCAACCTATAATATTTGTTTAAGCAACCTAAGCAAGTAGGGATGTTGCTGTGACAAGGGTAACACTTAAACACTGAAGTAGGAGTGCTTAAAATGAAGAAAACGGTGCAAGAAATTACTGGGAAGTAGGGAAAACAGTGAACTAAAGTTAATTAAATGATGGTATGCATGCAAATAAGCACATGGTTGGTTAGGTAGACTCCTATGATGTTTTCTAGCATATGTCACCTATGCCTACCATGCTCTAATACCAAGATGATGTAAAACGTACACGCAAAAATGAGTTATTTAATGAAATTTGCACGCTTATCATTTCAAGAATAATATTAAATAAAACTTATGCTGATTTAAACGCTAAGATAAAATAATAAGGCGATAAAACAAGCTTAGACCAAAATTACATGCATAGGAGTTAAGATAGTAAGACAATCAATTTAATCTAATGTTGCATACATGAATGATTTTCAACAATTCTCGATGTTAACAATAAGATTAGTACTGTGATGGATCCATTCCTCACACAACTCCCTAAATAACTATGCTTTAGCGGAGGGATCAACAAGACCCGTTGTGAATCAAACTATAACCACAGTTGGAAGATGAATGAAGAAGATATGAGATTAAGAAGAAAAGTTACCAAGGGAACGACAACTCTGGTGCTCCGGCGTAGTCGCTTATGCGTTTGAGGAAGGGTGGACAACAACTTCAGGTTTGGGAGCCTTCAGGATGACAATGGTGAACCTTCGGGATAGCGATACAGCCATAGGAGGTCACAAAAAATGAATGGACAACAGCTAGGGACGCCGAGACAGCTGCAATGAGGGTCGGGACAGCAATTCGGCACTTGAAATAATTCTGGACAGCAACCCAGAGAAGCAGGTTTCGAGTCCTAGGAGTCTTGAACAACAACTCGTGAGGTCTGGACGGTACCCGAGGAAGTCTGGATAGCAGGTTTTAGGTCTTAGGAGTCTTGGATAGCAACTTGTAAGGCTGGAGATCCCTGGACAGCGCATAGGATTCATCCAAAATTTCAAGACAGCAAATAGCCTCTGTCCATAAATCTGGACAGCCATTCAGAGATGAATTTCAGTCGTTTCCTCCTACTGGGTGCACGTGAGCATGAAAGGGATGGAGGGAAACTGTGTGGACAGCAATGAAGGAGGGCTGGAGTTAATTCCCCTTTGATTTAGGCCTGGATTTGGAAGGAAAATTAAGTGGGGAGGAGGGGCATGGGGCCGGCCAAAAGAGAGAGGAGGGGGAATTGGAAAACTGAAATTAATTTCAGCTTAAATGGATTTGGAGGAAAAATGTTTTGAAATTAAATTCAAATTTCAATTAGGATTGAGGGATTAAAAGAGCATTTAATGGGGGGAAGCCCATCATGGGGCCGGCGGCATCATGAGGGTGGAGGAGGGGATTGGGGATGGAAATATGGGAGTTTCCAAATAGGTGATGAAGATTAGGAAAGGGAATAATAAATCTAATTTGATTTATTTTGAAATTGAATTCATGATTGATACTTTCATAATTTGGGATTCCTATATGGAAAGAATTTGAAATTCGAATTTGATTTTCAAATGAATTCAAATTTTCCCTCTCATGCTTGAGCTAAATTAAGAAGTCATTATGGTGATTGAAATCATCATAATGAGGGGACCGGCGGCAAAGGGGGAAGGGGCGGCTAGGTGGCGGGTTGTGGCTAGGTAGGTGGGTTGGATTTAGGCGGTGGAGCTAGAAAATGAATTGAGTGGAGGAGGTTGAGCCACCGATGGTGGGGAGGTTGAAGGGGTGGTGGACGGAGTGGGGGAGAAAGGAGATGAAATAAAAAAAAAACAAATAAGATAAAAGTAAACTAACGAACTCACAAAGAGATCGTAAAACCGCGAACCTTAGACTCCTCCAAAGATTGACAGGTATTGCTTTCACCCACCTAGGGACTCTCCTCTCATGAACTCACTTAGAAATCAAGCAAAGAAAAATAAAATTTCATTTCAATATTCATCATCATTACAATGCATGAGGCATCCTTTAAATAGGCCAAGATAAGACAAAGCTAGAAAGACACAAATGCCCTCAGGGCTACACAAGCGACTCAATACCCACAGGGGCAAACTAGGAAAATAAAATGCGAGAATAAATAAAATTCAAAATAAATCAGAAATAAAGGCTCTAGATCGTAGCCGTCGATCTGCGTCTCCGACGATGGTACACGTGACAAAATCTGATGTTCTCATCACATTTCCCAAGCATTCAATAAGCACAAGCTTGCTCAGGAAAGGATGAAAGAGAAAGAAAGTCAGTTTTGGAGCATTTTTGTCTTTCAATTCTATTTAGAGATTTCTTATAATCGTTGTAAGTAACTCAAATCTCAATTTAGTTTTTAATGATTTTGAGTTTGACGGATTTATTTTCTCATAAATCAATATAAATGTATTTTCTCCTTTTTTTTTAGATCTCTTATGTCTCACTCTCTCATTGTCTTTCTTCACCCTTGCACTATTCACACATAAGAATAAACAAAGATATACAACTAGAAACAACCAAGGGTGTAATCCTTAATGAAAAAATGAGAAAGAAAATTGCCTAGTCTGGCATACAACGCCCCCTAGAAGCACCTCAGTGCTCCACTCTTTGTCTGTCTCCAGTAAACTATACTGTACTGCAACACTCAGATACACAGCACCAAAATGTTGTATGGTTCTACGAAAAAAATTGTTTGAATTGCTTATTATGTTAAAGCAAGCAAAAGATATTATAGTTGTTTAATGAGTTTTTGATAGTAAGTAGATACAATTTCAGCAAAATCAACAAACGTTAACAAGAAATTCGGAATAACACACAGATGCTCTTTTTATTGCAAGAGATATGAAGAAAAACAACAAGATACATTTGGATCTTAAATTAGAGAGGAAGATCTGACTCTCCAAATCTCTAGCCACTGACGGTCCATCTTCTAGAACCCTCTCAAAAAAAGACTAGGAAACAAAAATTACATCTTTCCAAAATAACAACATAATTAGCCTTAAATAGGCTCCCCCTAATTCCCTCTCAAATCAGACCCTTTCACTAAATAATTTCCTATTAAATTTTGAACTCAAATTAGATCTCTTGCCCTAAATAATGCCCTACCAATTGTAATTAAAAATTTTTGAAAACAATTCCTCCTTGATTCCCCCTTTCTCCTAAATAATTACCTCATACATTTTGAATTCAAATTGAATATCTTGCATAAATAATTTCCTTCTAATTATAATTAAAACTTTCCTAAATAATTTCCCCTTGGTTAAGAACCTTCCTGAAAAAATGCTCTGATACAAATTTGATAGGAAGTGGATACAATTTCCTCAAAATCAATAAATGACAATAATAAATTAGGAAGAAGAATAGATCAAAACTATTTTTATTGCAAGATATATGAAATAAAATAGCAAGATACAATTAAATCTTCAATTGGAGAGGAAGATTTGGCTCTCCCAAATCCCTGGCCATCAGCTAAAGCCTTAACAATCTAAGAAATTCTAATTTCAAAAAACTCAACACAATCCTGAAATCACCCTATTGTTATCCTTAAATAGGCTCCTCTAATTCCATCCCAAATCAACCCCCTTTTCCTAAATAATTTCATCTCATATTTGAATTCAAATCCGATATCTTGCCCTAAATAATTCTCTCCCAATTGTAATTAAAACTTTCCTAAACAATCCCCCCTTGATTCCTACTCCCTTTCTCTAAATAACTCACTTTTAGATTTTGAATTCAAATTAGATCTCTTGCCTTAAATAATTCCCTCGCAATTGTAATTTAAACTTTCCTAAACAATTCCCTTTTGATTAAGAATCTTCCTAAACAGCTCCTTCTTGACTAGGAAACTTCCTAATTATCTCCCAATCAAATATATTGGTCCATCAGTTTTTTCTCCTAAAGAGACTCTAAGACTAAATTGTGTCATTGATGGTATAGAGAGGATATGCTTTGATCTTATGGTAACAAATTCAAAATGTTCAAATCAATGACCAGATATTTTAGTCAGATTATAAGCCTATGAAATTTCATTTTTATTTTCTTCAATACAAAGAAAGCATACGAGTAAGTTAGCGAGGACATAAGTGTCATGCATAAAATAAAACCTGCTCAGAACCTGCATACAATTTTGGTAAATGTGGTGAAAAATCATGTCCTTATAAGCCCTACTAAAAGGAGGAGCTAAGAGCACTTTGTGCCTTTAGAAATTCTGATTTGATGATGGATGTTGCACGTGTCAGGTCACAAAGCCACATGAGCTTTCTAGAGAACTCCTTTTAACAGTTAAAGATTGGCAGTCTTGATATAGAAATATATGCTGAGGCAGAAGAACCAAAAATATTAAACAAAAAGAAAAGGTAGTGGTGTTGATATAGATAGCAAGACCAAATAAGGCCTTCTAAATTATATTTTTAATCATATGAAAATGTAAAATGTACAGTTTCGCATCCCCTGTAAATATGATTACAATTAAAAGCTTTTATTACTCCTTACCAGACTTGATTTATATAGCTGGAAGAATGCAAATATGAACAGATAAAATGGAAGAATTACCCACAACAATATGAAATAATTGAAGACTGTGATAGTATCTTCAATCTTATAAGATGATTACACAGATGGCATGGGCTTATTCTTCAAGAAATGGCTAAAGAGTATGAGAGCTTGGCGGGGTTTAAGGATGGGAACCTCATGACCTGCTCCACGGATGGTCACAAAGTTTAAGCCCTTATAGACCAGGCTCCATCCACCAACCTAAAAGATCACCAACACCAAGCAATAAAGATCTTTTAAGCAAATAGAGTAATCTAAATATAATAAGTGAATTAAAGAGCGAAATTGCTCCAAGGAGCTCAAATTATCGACTTACATTTCCATGGTCATACCAAGGATACCAGTCAATGAGTGTTGTCAAGTTCAAAGCATTGATTGAATATCTAGTTGCAGTCAATGGCACCACTGAATCTGCGTCACCACTGTAAGATTAAGTGCAAAAGTCAGGGAAGTACACATGCTAAAATGAGCAAATTTGGTAGTTAAATATTAAGAAAAAAAATAGATTTCTCATGATTCTACTACTTGTATACACATAGTTGAACTTTAACATGTTATTTATCATAGAATCTCTGCTATATATAGAAAGAGTGTATGTTTTCAATCATCAGAAAAGAACAATTCTGCAAGGAAGGCAAGCTTTAAGAATCTAATTGTATCCCGAGATACAAAAAAGTGTCAAAATAATTAATTAGTACTCTTTCTTAATGATGAAATTTTTCACCAATGCTATAATACCCACTTGCAACACTCACAATTAGTGCATATCACAGATAATAGAAACATTACAAACTCGATTACCCATACCAATATAGTGAATGGATAACTATGTTTGATGAATGTTTTAACCAGTGAGTTTTCATACCTGAAAATCCAAATCCGCAGGCCGGCTGCAATAAGTTCTTTGTATATAGGAAGCATAGATTTTGGTGAATCACCCCAATTTTGCGCAATTATGTCACTATAAATAAGCCAAGGGAATTTTTATTGAGCTCAAACTACAATAGAAATTGCAACATACTAAAGTCTTGAGAAACAAACCTGCATTCTTTCCAAGGATAATTCAACCCTGTGACATTGGCATGGAGTGCTCTTTGCACTTCAGGGTGGTTGTAATACAACTCAGCGTATCTATATGTGCAGGGATCATAAGCTCTAGACATCCAAGGCTGAGGTAAATAAAATAGAATACATACAAATGAATCCATATTCATCATTGACAACAGATGAAATTGGAGCAAAAAGATTTTTTTTTTTTTCCATATTTTCGCATATTTCAAAAGAGAATTATAGAAGGAAAAAGAAATCAAATTGAAACTTCGAAATTTTGAAAGATTTTAACTTCAATTTTTACGAGCTGGGAAGTGAGGACTAACATAGTGACCTCTCAATTTACGCTTGAGAGATGAAGAAGACATGTTACAAGTAGGAGTGTAAATGCTGTATGGATCAATATCTCCCATTTCTTTTCCAGCAGCATCTACCTGCTTTAAGCAGGCTGCCGATGGGTGCTGCGATGATTGTGATTTGCAAGCAGCATTCAGGGCTTTATAGGTCTTATCAGATATAAGCCCGTGAGTCCACCAATGCTCAAAAGTTCCAAATAAATCATTATCATCATCAGTAACAGCGTTGCCCACCTATAATAGGGGACATGAAAACATCCAAAGTACAGGCTTCAATGAAACAGCAAAGTTAAGAAACACAAATAAAATTGGGAAATACCATGAACCCCTTAAAATTAATGCTAGGGCCCTGAACTCCTTGATTCTTTCGGTAGACAATTTGAGAAAGTTGAGGAACATAGTGGCCTGAGAACGATAAGAGAAAATAAAAAAATTCATGGATTATTTAATGCGAAGGGCAGAAGTTAAAGACTAAGGCCTTTCATCTCACCTGCATAGCTTTCCCCTGTCATATAGAAATCCCTGAACTTGTACTGGGGGAATCTTTCGAACCAATTCACGAGAAAAGTATAAGCATCCACCGCTTTATCAAAGGAAGAACTTTTAGAAAGGAGAGAAATAGATTCCAGAATATTCTCAAATAGAAAATTTTCGAGACCAAATTTTGAAACACACCCTACCTGTCCTCTGGTCTCCAGCTGTATAGAGATCCGAGGTTCTATTGGTATAGGAGAAGCCAACCCCGGCCGGTGACTCCAGAAAAAGAATGTTAGCCACTGCCACCGCAAATAAACCCAAAAAGATGACAATTTTAAGGTCAAGAAACAAATCTGAACAGGTCCCTTTTCTAAGACCAACCTTTGTTCCACGAGTAGGGGTTGAGATTGAGAGTCCTGCCATCGGGCTGAATTTGGAAAGGACCCAGCTCCTCGGACGCGCCATAGGCGATGGAAGAACAGCCCGGGCCGCCAGTCAGCCACAGAACGAGCGGGGCAGGCTGTAATGCCGCTGGAGCCTCAACAAACCAGTAGAAGAGTGCTCGCCCAGCGTTTGCGTCCACAGTGACATATCCAGAATACTGGTTGAACTCTACACTGGGCTGGCCAGGTAGACGATCGATCTGGTCAAGCTTCTGCTGTGGCGGCAAAGCAGTGATCACTGCCGCTGCAGCTGCCGCCAAACCATATAATGCGACAAAAAGAATCAGTAAAGTATAGAAAGAGGAAGCGACCATTGGCTCTATTTGTCTTGGCGGTCAATGGCAGATTAAGAGGGAGGAAAAGGAGTTTATAGGCGTTAAATTGGAGGAAAAGAGCTGCATTTTTTTAAAGTAATTACTGAATATTTATCAAATTATATTTGAAATTTGGAATTTTCTAAAATAGATTAATAATTCTAAACCTCTTCCAAATCTGAGGTACTCTTTGTTTGGTTAGAGCAGAGTGGAGAATTAACTGCGGAAATTATGGCGTGCTGTTCTGCACGAGACTTCGACCGTTCTTCTTCGGTTGATAGCTGTTAAACGAGATGAAGTGTGGAAAACGTGATAGCGAGAAAGAGGAGAGCCGCATTGATTGATTTGCACGTCGCTAGCGTATGAAAGGAAAACGAAAGCGATTGGAACTTTAGAGCTTGCATGTTATGAGGCGGAAACTATCCGCGGTTTGGGGTAGCATCGTCACTGCTGGGTCCGCGCGTGAAAGGATCTCATCCTTGATAATGAGATTCTTACAGCTTTTATCTCTACCAATACATCTTGATATATCATCAGAAAATTATATTATTGACCATGCACGAATCTCGATGCAAAATCAAGTTTGAAACTTTTAAAATTAAATTGGGGATCATCCGAACTCTGATTTCTGCAAATTTATAGTCAAACTGAACGCCTCAAAAATACAAACCCAACAACAACAAATTTGACTCAATACGAGCCCAAATGGATCTAAATCAAAGACCCAAAGTGCATTTGGAAAGTTCAAACTATAAATTGGATTACCAAACGTCTTCTAAACATGACATCTTATAGTCGAATCGAGTTGTTCGGCGAGACGATTCCAACGAGCCCAAGATCATCAAATTTTATATCATTAAGATATTCAAATGTCCAATAAACGGTCTATGATCAAGGGGATCAACATCGACCTTCCATTCAAACCACTTCCACCTCACCCTTGATTTTCTCCTTATTTACTATCAATGTCACTCATAAAATTATAAATATACCCTGATTTCTCATGAAAGGGGAACCCCAAGCAAGGAAGCAAGGATGATCAAGAGGGAAGCAAGGAAGAGAAGAAAGTGAGAGAAATTGGAATTCTCTCGCCACTAAACTCCTTCTCGACCACTATGAGACAACTGACCATCGTCGGTCTATTTTGGACTTTCGCCCGATCACCGAATGATGATGGACTTATGTCGGCTACCAACTGATGTTGGACTTCCACCCGGTTTCCAATTATTGTTGGACTTACACCCGACCACCAACTAACATCGAACTACCGCCCGACCACCAATAGATATCGGACATCCACTCGGCCACTGACTATGATCCTTCTGACTTCCATCTCCCATCGATTACAGTCCTTCCAACCTCCGTCACCCACCGACTATGGTCCTTCCGACCAAACGAGCACGTCAATATTGATTATTCCAATTCCCACAATATAATGCACTCTATATGATTTATATTTGTTACATCAATCCATGGCCTTCCCGTAAGGAAAGGCCTTATTTGTAATCAACTACAAATACTAGTAGATTCATTCAAACTAGGTCAGGCCCTGAAATTTTTCTCCTTTTTAGGGTTTTCCACATAAAAACCTTGGTATCTCTTATAAATTTCACACTATCTCTTTTATCTGATTATGTGATGGATCTTCGTATAGAGCTAATACATTATACTTTATATTTATTTTTTGCTCTGAATATTCCAAGACGTAAGAGTTTAGCGTTGTCTCTAGGAACGTGATTCTTAACTAGGGGGCATTTTTTGCTCCAACCTCAAAAGGTCATTCATGTATACATCCTAACATCAATTATAGCTGCATTATTTTCTTGAAAATTAAATATGGACTAGGGGCAACCTTAACTACACCCGTGGTTAAGAAGATTCCTCTGGCTCTTCAAATATCCAAGACGATATATTGGGATCATAAAGCTTCTAGCAAATGCAATGATGCTTCTAATAAATTTTAAGATTTATACAGTCACTAGCTAGACTTCTACTCTTTAAGAAAGATCTTAATCTCAATCTCAAAAAAGGCAATAACGTTCTAAAGATAGATCATTCTTCACCTTTGATGTGAGATACACATAACATTCGGCCCTCCCAATCAAGGATGATCAATGACAAGGGGATTCGATTAAATATGTTCCTCAAAGGTTAACGCCATTAAGTAGTGGTATAATATATAACATCGGATAGGTCAAACATCCTAAATGTTAATCAAAATAAAAATATATGATTTAAAAAATATGCAATCTTTATTGTGTCTCAATCATGGGATGATTGATCACATGGGGATTCGATATGACCTCTTCCATATATGTTAATGTCATCAAGCAACGCTCTAACATACAACATCGGATAGATCAAACATTCTAGAAGAATGTTAATCAAATCATAAAATCTTTGATTCAAGAAATATAAATCTTTATTGTGTCTTAGTTAATGGATGATCAATCTCAAGGGGATTCAATCTGACCTCTTACATATAGGTTAATGTCATTGAGCAGCACTCTGACACACAACCTCAGATAGGTCATATATCGTTAGTGGATTCTCTCGACATCTTTAATACAAGTTAACATCATCGAGCAATACTTTGATAAATAACATAGGATAGGTCATAATTCATTGGCGGATTCTCGCAACCGCTTTCATATAGGTTAATATCATTAAGTAATATTCTAACAAACAATCTTAAATAGGTCATACATCATTGGTGTATTATCTTGACCTATTTTATACATGTTAACATCATCGAGCAATGCTCTAAAAATTAACCTTTGATAGGTCATACATCTTTGGTGGATTCTCTCAACCTCTTCCATACATGTTAACATCATCGAGTAATGCTCTAACAAACAACCTTAGATAGGTTAAAAATCCTTTATGGATTTCTCTCAATCTATTAGTGTCATCGAATAATGTTCTAACAAATAATCCCAAAAAGCTCACATATGAGGTAACATCAAAGGAAAGCTAGTAGTGGATAAGATCCTCAATATAAAGACTCCGTGAATGGAAGTGATTGACAGGGTCATCACTTATACAAAGACCTTAGTAAGCTAAAAAGCCTCAAAAGCTATAATTATATAAAGACATTAGCAGATTAACAAGCCTCAAAAGGTATAGGCATATAAATATCCTAGCAGGCTAAAAAGCCTAAAACAATACAGGGGATAATATATCAAATCATATCTCAAAGATGCAAAAATGACTTAGTTTTCTTTAGAGGATAAGTTCATTTCAAATGAAAAAGAAGCATCGAGCTCATACAACTTCATGTACAATATCATTGAAGTTACATAGATCTATATTCAATTTGAGTGCACTTTTATTTTTACGAGAAGCTAAAATTAAAATTACACTAGCATCATCCATACTAATTTATTCCATTAAGCAACAAACAACTTCAAAAATATAAAATATCCTTGGTGGATTATATTGACTCTATTGTACATTAAAATATATCTATAACTTTTTCAAAGAAAGGTTATAATATGATCATCGTCAGTCCTCCCCAAACTACTGACAGGGTACTATTGCAAATACAGGTCTATGAACTATATTTTGATGATTGACAAACACTCTTACTTGACTTGGACTGTCTTTTACTACTGACTTTTCAGGAATCAAAGATCGGACGAAAAAATGGAACCAGCTCAAGATGGGGTAGATTAGGGTTGAGTCAGTCTGTAATTTTATTTTTCCCTCTTGAGTCAATTGTAATCTTTGGTGTGACTAATGCAAAGTAACCCTACACACACACACTTGCGAGACTTAGAATTTTTGTTTTTACTCAAATCGGCCAGGACGATATTTACATCGTCCTGGACGATCGGGCTTAAAACAGAAAATCTAATCAGGGGTTCTTAATTAAGGCAGTCGTCATTAGCCAATCGGCCTGAACGATACGTGTATCGGCCAGGACGATAGGATCAAAACAGAAAGAAATTGCCGCCATAAACAATTAGGTATTCTGTATTTTTGGCAATCGGCCAGGACGATCTTGTATCAGCCTGGACGATATTCACAATGATGACTTAATTAATCAGACAAATCAAAGGAAGTAATTAAGAATGATTGATACAATCACATCGGCCTGGACGATCGTAGGATCGGCCAGGATGATCTATTCAAAAACCTTAGTTACTTCTGGACGATTAATATCAGCCAGCACAAATTCAGGGCGATGCTCTGGACGATTTTCCTCTGATTTGAACTGATCGGCCAGGATGATCGTGAGATCGTCCTGGACAATCAAGCCAATTTTAATTTTCCAGTTTGCATTCAGGGCGATGCTCTAGCCGATCTCATTGGATTTGTACTGATCGGCCAGGACGATGTCCATATCGTCTTGGACGATATTGTCGGCAACTTGCAATTAATGAGCTCCTTTGAAGCTCTTCTATTTAAGAGCTATTGTTCAACATTTTTGAACATCCTTGGCTGCTGTCTTGACCTGAGAAAACCTAAAGGAGAGAGAGAGAGGATCTTGTGAGGGGGAGCTTGTGAGAGGATTCACAAGGGTTGCTCCAAGCATTGTTCCACTTCTTCTTCCCTAGAGTCTCTTGTCCTTGGAAGGGTTGGGAGAGGTAAGTTCCAGCAAGCGATCGAGGTTCTCTGCCTGCTTCAGGAGGAAGCCAAAGGAGGAAGGTTCTCTACCTTGCCGGGTTTGGCAAAAATAGGTGTTTGTAAAGGCTTCTCCGCCTAGCTGTGGGGGCTAAAGGAGAGTCTGGATTGTAGTGCAATACTCGGAGGGCGCCTCCGGGGAGTGGACGTAGGTCGAGTTGACCGAACCATTATAAACCCTTGTGTTCATGTTTTTTGCTACTTCCGCATTTATTTTCTTGTGATTTGGTTTGTAATCGTACTTTGCCTAAAGATTTTTAAATACCAATTCACCCCCCTCTTGGTTAGCCTTGGGCCAATTTTATAGGGCTTAACATCCCTAACAAACTTTCAGGTACGCTGATTCAATCCCTTCCATTAGGGATGTCTAATGTCTACACATATCAAAATGGATTCATATTGCCTTTCATATAATACAAATTGACCAACTCCATCATCAACCTTTCTCCTGATGATCGTCATTGGTTCTTCACTTCATATCAACCATCATTGGCTTTTCACTCGACTACTATTAGCATCACACCCTCCAACTATCTCCTTCAGCTCTCCACTCGACCCTCGACTGCCTATAGACTTCCAATCGATCATTAATAGCCATCAGACTTCTACCCGATCATCGATCGCAATCAAACTTTTGCCCAATCACCGATCACCTCCACACTTTCACTTGGTCTCTGATCATTATCAGATTTTTACTCAAACATCATCAAAATTTTGTCCATATACTGACAATTACTAGTTCTCCTCTCGGGTACTATTACCACAAGATCTTATCAAATCATCCTCAAAAGTAAAAGATAATTGATCTTCTTTTATCAAGAGTGATATATTAAGAAAATAAAATCTCATTATGATTCCTTCTACACAAAAGAGGGGCATTAAATCTTGATAAGAAATATCACCTATTTTAGACAGTGCAATGCCTCTAATGTAAAAATAAAATCAGAGGAGAAGCAAAATGAATGAGGATAAAATTTCTTCTATACTAAAGAGGGGCGTTGAATTTGGATAGAGGATGCCACCTATCAAAAATAATGGAAAGCCTCTAAAGTAAGAATGAAAATGTGGAAGAAAGAATAGTCTAAAAACTACAACTTCTATATGAGAGGTGGACACTTGTACTTGACAGGAGATGTCACCTATTCAAGACAATGGAAGGCCTCAACTATAAGAAAGATAGAGGAAGAAGGGAGAATGAGAAGAGGAGAAATTTTTACCTTAGCAATCCAAGTGAAGCCTTCTTGCTCCAATGGTAGGAATCCTCCTTTGAATGCTCTCTTCCACTCTCCCCTTGACTATTCTCTCAATAGGCACGAAGTTCAAGTGACAAAAAGATTGGGTGGCAGTCTAATTTGAAGTATTTATACAAAAGACATGAAAAACCGCCCAAAAACTGCAAGTTTTCAATTTTGTACGCAGTGGATCGTCCGGTACGATCGTGGATCGTCCTGGACGATTTTACTTAAACGATCTGAAACGACCCAATTTGTATATGTGTACGAAATGACTTCGTACAGCTGATCGTCCTGTACGAACTAGGTTCGTCCAGTACGAACGGTTATTACAAGGTCGGTTCTAGAAACTGCTGAAAACTGTCCTAAGTCGGTTTATCGTTTGGACGAAAATATGTTCGTCTGGACGAAAATTTTCCAGAGAGCCGATCGTCCTGGACGATTATTTATTTCGTCTGGACGAAAATTTTCCAGAGCGCCCATCGCCGGGGACGATAATTTGGTTTCGTCTGGACGAAAATTTTCCAGAGAGCTATTCGTCCGGTACGATATTTATTTTCGTCTGTACGAAAATTTTCCAGAGCGCTCATCGCCGGGGACGATATAAAAATTCGTCCTGGACGAATAGGACTTAGAAAAATTTTTTGAAGCAAGTTCCTATTCGTTCCAAATGCTCTATAGGAGATAACTGACAGATCGTCCAGTACGATATATATCGTCCTGTACGATCAGTATAGAATTTCAAGATCTCCTTAGTTTGTGTGTGAGAGATTTTATTCACTCAATTACAATCACTCCCTTTCAAAATTAATTCAAAGAAAAGACACTTCAAATAAACAAAATTTCTCATGTTGAATTTGATTTGAAGTTTTCGTAGTCTGGAGTCTGATTTTCCTGAAATGTTAGTACACACAAGAGCAAGTGCAAATCTTCGAAATTGTTAGGAGATAATTATACATCTGAACAATAATATTTGGAATCATCAAAACTACATAAGTTGCACAAATATAAATCATTCAAATAGCAACTATTCAAACAATCTCCCCTTTTTGATGATGGCAAAACAATTATTATTAGTATGGTTTCAAGTTAAAACATAATCTCTTATCTCCTAAACTCCCCTGAATTTATGAGTACATTAAAATAAGGAGGCATTAAAGAACAATATTTTTGTTTTTCAAAAATTTTAACACAGAAAACACAAATCACAAAAACAAAAACAATATTTGTGTTTTTAACAGAAAACAAAAATCACAAAATAAAAACACAACACAAACATAAACATAATAATTTCTCCCCCTTTTTGACAGCAACAAAAAGTGAAGAAGAAAAAGACAAGAAATGTAAATAATAATATGAAATTCATTGTTAAAATTTAATCTAAATTGTGATTTGACATAGAGTATGCAATTTTAAACTAAAGATATTAGGTCAATCATAGAAATTCATAAAATTTATGAAATGATATAACATTGTAAGTAAGAAGAATTTATCAAAGACATGATTCAATTTAGACATTTTGATTATTGAAAATCATTACAAGTGAGATGTAAAAAAAAAATTCTATATTTCAAAGTTCAATAGAATATAAATGAACATTAGATCAACTTGAATCAAGAGATTAAACGAATTTGGAAAGAAGAGAATTACCTCATGTGGTGCTTTGCACATCTTTTCAAAGTTTTGGAGCACATTTTTGTGCATTTGTCTTTGGTTGGGCTTATTTTGTGCCTCTTTTTCACTTTGCAAATTTTTGCGAATCCCTTTTGATTTTTGTACATTTGTACAATTTTCAAGAGTAATTTGACCAATTCTTTCCAAAATCTATAATCTAACATTTCAAATATTTCTAGGTGCATAAATATCATTTGAGCATAGAAATATAAAATAAGATAACATCAAAATTGCAATAACAATATTAAATTTTATGTAGTCTAAATGAATAGACATGAATTTAAAAATTCTAAATACAACAAGTTATAGACAAATTATAAATTTAGAAAGTCTAGATTTTCTAATATAGATAATCTCACATTACAATCGAATTTGAGCACAATGTAGATTAAAAACAATATTAATGAAATTCATAAAGATTAGGCACATTTCAAAACAAATCTAAGACAAACAAACTTTCATTGATTAAAAAAAAAAATTACATAAAAATATTGAACTTAAAAAAAACATAACAACAAAACAAAAAATACAACAGACACACATAAAAAAAACTTCTACTGTTCTGGAGGAGGAGGAGGAGGAATGCCGCCAAAGAGATTGAAGTAGGAGGCCATTAACATTACATTGGTATTTATTTCATGAACTTCATATCTAATATTACCAATGTCATGTTGCTGCTGCGTAAGATGAGCATCAAATTGATCAAACCTTTGATCAATGTGAGTCTCTAGTCTATCAAATCTCTCAATCAAATTCTGGTAATCTGATTGAGAAGCAGAAGCTTGCACTCCTTCTTCTTCTTCTTCTGAAGCACTGCCATGTGCTTTTTCTTTTTCTTTTTCCTCCCTGAAGAGCAGTCTGAAAGATGCATCGTTGTAATAAACTGGCTCTTCATATTCCTCATCAGGATGGACTATATTGTACTTCTTCTCCAAAACATAAGTAATCAAGTGCCCTAAAGAAATATTCTTCTTCCTCTTCTGATCAGGATGTCCTATTTTTGAAAGCCCATAGATATGATCTAGGATGAGTTGGGCTTCATCGATAGGTTGTCTTTTCATGATTAAAAAAGTTAGACAAGAGAGGAGAGGGGTTATGTTTATCCTATCACCAGCTTTAGGAATAATTGAAGATCTAAGGATATGCTGGATGATTCGGGCATCTTGGGTCATACCGGCCACTCTAGCAACATGATTGTCAATTCCATTTTCTCTAATTACCCTATTGATTTCATACCAATGGAAGACGTTTTCTGACATTAGGGTGTGGGCTCTATATCCTTCAGTCCTTAAGTTTAAAAATGCACCAAGGTCTTGCTTGGTGATCTCAACTTTTTTCTTAAAAACAAAAGAACTAATGATAGAGTGGTCAGGATTGAAACTCATGTTGGCTAGGAAGTAATGGTAGGTTTGCTTATTGTAGAGGTGGACAAGAGAGAGAATGAAATGAAATTGGGTTGAGGCGAAGAGGTGTAATACCCGAAATTTCAACTCCGTTTGGATAAGAATGCGAGACGGAGTGATTTTTGCAGAAGCAAAACGAGGAAAAGATTCCTCATTTGCTTTGGAAAGGAAGTTGTCTGGAGCATTCCTGTTGGGTTTCTTCACCAAAACTTTTTGTCTTTTGCTAGAGGAGGTCATAGTTGATTTGATGTAGAAAGGGATTGAAAAAGATGTTTGAAAGTGTGATTGTCAAGTTTGAAAGCCCTCATATTTAAAGAAAAACGATATGTTCGTCCTGGACGAAAATATTCGTCCTGGACGAAAAATTATCGTTCGTCTGGACGAAGTAATTTCGTACAGACGATCTAATTCGTCCAAAATGTAACGGCTTTTCGTATTCAACACAACTTACGATGCGTCCCTTCGTACAGGCTTTTTGACTTGACCGATCGTACATACGAAAATATTTCGTACAGACGATCAAAAAGCGTTTCGTTTTAATGACTCTTGAAAACCGTCCCCTACAATGAATCGACACATGTTCGTACATACGAAAAAAATTTCGTACAGACGAAATTCGTATTAAAAACTGTCTTATCCACTCAACCGCTGCATTCAATCGTCCCGACGTTTGAGAGAGAGAAAAAAAAATTCGTACTGGACGATCACAGATCGTACAGACGATCCAATAAAAAACTGCTCTCAAAATGGTTTAAATTCGCGCAAACTGTTTCTTAACACATCGTCCCGTACGAAAAATTTCGTCCTGGACGATTTCCTAAAAAAAAAATTTTGATTTTTAAATTTTTAATTTAACAAAAACAACAAAAATAATCAACAACACAGAAAACATAAGACAAAAAAAAAAAAAAAAACATAAATTCAAAAACAATTCATACAAAAACACAAAATTCACAAAATCACAAAAACAAAACACAACAAGTATCAATGTTGCAAAGACATTTTGGTTAAGCATTCAAATCAATAACACCAAGCCTTGTTCTTAAAGTACTGAAGGTATCAAAGGCTAAAGGTTTTGTAAAAATGTCTGCAAGTTGATTTTCAGTTGAAACATGTATGAGTTCAATTTCTCCTTTGGATACATGATCTCTTATGAAATGATGCCTTATATCAATGTGTTTGGTTCTAGAATGTTGAATAGGATTTTTGGAAATGCAAATAGCACTAGTATTGTCACAATAAATTGGAATAGTGCCTATAGTTAATCCTAAGTCAATCAACTGTTGTTTTAACCAAAGTACTTGTGCCACACAACTTCCTAATGCAATGTATTCTGCTTCTGCAGTAGATAGTGCCACTGAATTTTGTTTTCTACTAGACCATGAAACTAATGAATTTCCAATGAATTGACATGTTCCAGAGGTGCTTTTCCTATCCACTCTACAGCCTGCAAAGTCAGAATCTGAGTAACCAATAATTTCAAATGAAGAGCTAAACTTAGGATACCAAATTCCTAAGTTTTGAGTTCCTAGTAGATATCTTAAAATCCTTTTCACTGCTGTCAAATGTGATTCTTTTGGATCTGATTGAAATCTAGCACATAAGCAAACACTAAACATAATATCTGGTCGGCTAGCAGTCAAGTAAAGTAAAGATCCAATTATCCCTCTAAATTTCTTTTGATCAACAGATTTTCCCTTAAGGTCTTTATCTAACTGAACTGAGGAACTCATTGGTGTACTAACAGGTTTAGCATTGTCCATTTCATATTTTTTTGAGGATGTCCTTAATATATTTGGTTTGACTAAGAAAAGTACCTTCCTCAAGTTGCTTAATGCTAAATCCTAGAAAGTAATTTAAATCTCCCATTAGACTCATTTCAAATTCACTACTCATTGTTTTAGAAAAATCATCACAAAGATGTTTATTTGAAGATCCAAAGATGATGTCATCCACATAAATTTGAACAATAAGTATATCCTTTCCAATTTTCCTTAAAAAAGAGTTGTATCCACACTTCCTTTTTCAAAAGATCTTTCAAGTAGGAAGGTGCTTAACCTCTCATACCAAGCCCTAGGTGCCTGTTTCAATCCATATAATGCCTTTTTTAATTTGAAAACATGATTTGGAAATTTAGAGTTTTCAAAACCTGGAGGTTGTTCTACAAAAACATCTTCTTCAATTACTCCATTTAAAAAGGCACTTTTGACATCCATTTGAAACAATTTAAAACCTTTAAAACAGGCAAAGGCTAGTAAAACCCTAATTGCTTCAAGTCTAGCTACAGGGGCAAAAGTTTCCTCAAAATCAATTCCTTCAATTTGGTTATACCCCTTAGCTACTAATCTAGCCTTATTTCTAATGACTACTCCTGAGTCATTCATTTTATTCTTGAACACCCACTTGGTTCCAACAATACTTTGATCTTTTGGCCTTGTAGTTAGTTCCCAAACTTTATTTCTTACAAATTGATTCAACTCTTCTTGCATGGCCAATATCCAAAATTCATCTGAAAGTGCTTGATCAATGTTAGTGGGTTCAACAGTTGAAATGAAGGCTGAATGATTGACTTCCTTGTTTAATCCACGCCTAGTTCTAACACCCTCACTTGGTTCACCTATGATTAATTCCTTTGGGTGGTTTTTAGAAAATCTCAAATCTCTAGACAAAGGGTCTTCTCTTTCTAAATTTTCTTCCACATTTTCTTCCAAATTTAATCTATCAATATTTTGGGAGTTTTCTTCAATTTCTTCTTCAACAACTTTTGGCTCTTCCAAGTTTCCATTTTCATCAAAAACAACATGTGTGGTTTCTTCAATGACTAAAGTTCTTTTGTTGAATACTCTATAAGATTTTCCAACACTTGAATATCCAACAAAAATTCCTTCATCTGATTTTGGATCAAATTTTCCTAAGGCAGATTTTCCATTATTATGTATGAACACCTTGCAACCAAATACATGCAAATGAGACAAATTTGGTGTTCTTCCTTTTAGCAACTCATAGGGTGTTTTATTCAAATTAGATCTCACATTCACCCTATTCAGAACATAGCATGCAGTGCTAACCGCCTCAGCCCAAAAATACCTAGGAAGAGAGAATTCTGCTAACATTGCTCGGGCGGCTTCTATTAATGTTCTATTCTTTCTTTCAACTACTCCATTTTGTTGAGGAGTTCTAGGTGCAGAAAAATTGTGATCAATCCCCTTTTCTTTACAGAAATCTTCAAATCTTTCATTTTCAAATTCTCCTCCATGATCACTTTGTATAGAAATTATTTCACATCCTAGTTTTCTTTGTATCCAAGTTGAAAAATTTCTGAATTCCTCAAATGATTCACTCTTATGAAAAAGAAATTTAACCCAGGTGAATCTTGAAAAATCATCTACTATAACAAATCCATATACCTTTCCTCCTAGACTAATAGTGCTTACTGGTCCAAAAAGATCCATGTGTAGAATTTCTAAAGGTTTACTTGTCCTAAGATCTTTAATGGACTTAAATGAGGACCTCACTTGTTTTCCTAATTGACATGCATCACACAGATGGTCCTTAGTAAAGTCTAGTTTAGGTATTCCTCTCACCAAATTCTTTTGGGTAATTTTTCTAAGATTTTTCATACTAGAATGACAAAGTCTCCTATGCCAAAGCCACGATTCATCAGAAACAGTTTTCAAACAAAAAGCAGTAGGAGATTGAATACAATTTAAATCTAGCATGTAAACATTGTTCACTCTTTTTCCATTTAAAACAATTTTTCCATTTAGGCTAATTATGCAGCTAGTAGGTAAAAATTTTACATTATAGCCCTTATCACATAGCTGACTTATGCTAAGCAAATTATGTTTCAAGCCTTCAACTAATAAAACATTATCTATGAAAAAGTTTTTCAAGTTTCCAATCATACCTGATCCAACCACTTTCTTTGTGGTATTATCTCCAAGTGTAACCTTGCCTCCACTCCTGGCTTCCAGCGTTATGAATTGAGCAGTATCTCCAGTCATGTGCTTAGAACATCCGCTGTCCAGGTACCATATACTCTCACGAGGTCTTGTGTGAGAGTATACCTGCAAAATTCTCAAATGTTAGACCTGGGAACCCAAACTAGTTTGGGTTCACCTTTATGAAATTTATAATCAGATGCATGTGTGATATGTCTAGGTTTATGCATCTTAGTTCTCCACACCAAATTAGGTTTCATCTTTAAAGTGCAGGTGTGAGATATATGTCCCAAAAATCCACAATTGTTACATTTAACATTAGGAAAAATATTCCTATGTTTTCTCTCATATGATTGTCTTCTAAGGGATTTCATGAATTTAGGATAATACTTAGGATTTGTAAAATCTTCATGTTTAGGGGGGTTCCTATTATCCTCGAGAGCACTTATAGTAAGTTTATAAAATGAATTCATTTCTTCCAAGATTCGATTTGTATAATTGACTCTATATGTCTTGTGCTCAGATTCATCCTTAAATTTCTCAAATTCTTTTTCAAGTTCAGCATAGGATGATTTTAAATTCTCATAATTTTTATTCAAGTCATCATATTCATCAAGTAGTTTCATGTGGTTGCTATCAATTAAAGCATGATCTTTCCTAAGGATTTCGTGTTCCTTATTAAGCTCTTCCAATTCTAAAACTAAACTAGCATGCATCTTTTTAGTTTTCCTATATGCATCATGCATGTGTTCAGAAACTTCAAACAATTCATTATAAGTTAAATCACATACCTCTTCTTGATCTGATTGTTCAGCTTTATCTGCCATCAAGCAAAGGTTGGTGACTTCTTCTTCTTTTTCAGTCTCAGATGAGTCTGAAGCTGAGTCCGCCCAAAAAGTCTTTTGAAACTTCTTCTTGCCCTTCTTTACCATTGGTTTCTCCTCTACCTTCTCCTTGCTAGGAGTGGCTTTGAGTTTTGGACAATCAGTCTTTATATGACCTGGTTTCCTGCATTCATAACAAATCACTTCATTAGAAACCTTACCATTTCTATTATACTTACCTCTATTCCATTGCTGGCGTCTCTTCTGCTTCCTCTTTAAAAAGCTTTTGAATTGTCTAGTCATCAGTGCTATATCATCTTCATCCTCAGGTTGTGAGTGTTCACTTTCTGACTCTTCCACATTTAGTGCAATATTCTTGTCCTTTCTTGGTTCACCTGCATCAATCTTTCTTTGACTTACTCCTTGCTCGTAAGCAATGAGTGAACCAAGAAGATTGTCAATAGAATAAATGTTCAGATCTTTTGACTCTGTAATTGCAGTAATTTTAGCATCGTATGCAGTAGGTAAACAACGAAGAATCTTATTAACCATTTCAGCATTAGTTAATTCCCTACCAAGTGCATGCAAAGAGGTGACAATTTGAGTGAATCTTGTGTACATGTCAGATATAGATTCATTAGGTTTCATGCGAAATAGTTCGTAGTCATGTAACAAGATATTGAGCCTTGATTGCTTAACCTCATTTGTCCCTTCATAAGTAATACAAAGTCTATCCCATATGTCTTTTCCGCTTTTACAAGTAGAAACTCGCATGTAGTCTTCAGATTTTAAAGCACAAAAGAAACTATTTAAACATTTTGCATTTAATTGTGCTAAGTCACGTTCTTCTATAGTCCAATCTGCATAGGGTGTATCTACCCTAATTCCATCAACTAATCTAGTTGGTTTTGTGTAACCTTCCTGGACTAACATCCACATGCGATAATCAAGTGACTGTAAGAAAGTAGACATGCGTGTTTTCCAAAAATCAAAAGGAATATTGTCAAACAGTGGAGGTCTAGTGATAGAGTAACCCTCAGGTGTGTTTCGGTTTCCAAATGTAGCCATCTACGTTAATCAAAAAGTAGTTCAAACTTATGATTTTGAAACAATGCTCTGATACCACTTGTGAAATTGGATTTCTTCACTCTTTTCTTTCTTTCTTCTAGGTTCTTGTGAGAAGATCATTCAAGAAGGTCCGGTTCTCTGCCGACACTTGAAAAGTGTGAACAGACGTGGGTTCTCTGCCTACACTAGGAGAGTGTAAAAGGAAGAAGGTTCTCTGCCTACACTTGGAGAGTGTGAACAGCCGTAGGGTTCTCTGCCCACACTAGGAGAGTGTGAAAGGACGACGGTTCTCTGCCAACACTGTGGATTGTGTAAAAGGACGACGGTTCTCTGCCGCACCGGGGAGTGGTGAAAAGAGGGTTTTGTACAGGCTTCTCCGCCTTGCTGTGGGTGCTAAAGGAGAGTCACTTTGTGGTATTAGTGCAATACTCAGAGGGTGCCTCTGAGGAGTGGATGTAGGTCTGGTTATAGACCGAACCACTATAAATCTGGTGTCATTTACTTTATTGCTTTTACGTTTCCGCATTTTAAATTTCTGTTTTAACAACTCTATGGTTGAAAAACATTTTTCTACAAACTTTAAAAGAAAATTTCATTTCGGTTCAACTTTAAATTTTAAGAGGGTATAAAATTTTTAAAACTACCAATTCACCCCCCTCTTGGTAGCCTTGGGACATTTACTTAGGTTTAACAACCTAATTACTAGATTCAACACATGCCACTAGACATGCCATTCAGTAGATTTTGGCCTTAGAGACCTCTCCAAAGTCTCTAATCACTACCGAACCATCAATCCTGATATGCTGATCAATAAACTACATTTTTTTTGGATTCATTTTAGCCCCCAGTGGTCATGAGCCCAAAATGACCAAAATACCCCTAGGGGGCTCAAACAGTGATTTCAAACCAAATGAGCTTCAAACTGAATGCAACCACCTCCAGCAGATTTCAAATACCAAACGAAACCTATTAGACTTATTCCCACACTCTGGGTCAACCTGGTTGACCAAGTCAACAGGGTTGACCAAAGAGGTTCCTTAAGGGTCCAAATAGGTGATTTGATTGAAATGACCTATCTAGGCCATGGAACCACTTCTATTGGTCTTCAAATGCAGTTTCAAACTTGTTGAGCCCATTCCCAGCCCCTGGGTCAACCTGGTTGACCAAGTCAACCTAGATTGACCTATTGACCCATTAAAGGCTCAAATAGGTATTTTGACCTGAATGACCTTCCAAACCTCTCATATCCATCAAATCTACACCTAAGCATCAGTTACACTCCATTCTATCAATTTTGCCTATAGTTGACTAGGTCAACCCTCTTAAACATGGTCAAACTCCATCATATAAATACTCTTTCACTCATACAATGCTTCTAGTCATCTAAACACTTTGCAAATCACTCAACCAGCATGCCATGGACTTCTCACAATCCACCTCATCAACCATTGACAGAGTTGACTGGTCAAACTAGTCAATTCAATCCTTAAAGATCTATTTCTATGGTCAAACTAATCTATTCAGCAAACCTAACCCAACCCAGGTCCATCCAACCATTGAAACACACTCTAAGCTCAGCCTTGATGCCAACTCAGCAACCCTTGACTCCTTTGACTGGTCAAACAATCAAGGGGAGCTCAAATGAGCTTACTTGGTCAAATCTGGTCAACCCAACTCTCTAGATTAAACCAGGCCACTCCAGCCAACTGAATCGACTCCAGAACCTTCTCTGGACTCAACCAAACCCATCCATACTCCCTAGTGCATCTCCAGTTCAGCCCTAACGGCTTGTGGTTCCCCCCATGTGGAGACAAGCCAAGTGAGTGGCCAGCTCATTCCAGTCGGTACAGTCCTTTCTCCTGCTACCTAACCACCTGGGCCAAGTGTCAATTATCTAAGAAACCTCCCTGATCAATCACAGTTGCTCGTTTTGGCTCCAAACGACTTAATAGAGCAAAACGATGGGAAGAGCTCATTCAAAGCTATCTTTGATTCCAGTGCCTCTCCAGAGCTTTGAGAGTTTTGTTTTGATCTCTTTTAGCTTTAACTCCATTTCCCCATCATTTCCCACTGTTTGAAGCTTCCGCCGGTGAGATCCCTTGCTAACCGAGAGCTAACTCCGTCCAAACTTCCCCAACTCCGGTCCCGATGATCCTTCGAGCTCGAAGCCTGAAGGAGATCAACACGTGGACAGTCTACAAATTCAACCGTGAAAAAAATCATCTCATTTGATCCATCCTTCGGTGAGAAATACTAAACCCTAGATAATACTTAGGTTCTTAAATAAGCTTCTAAGGAATCTATATTGAGCTCTATAAATCATTCCCCATCCCTTTTCTCTTTGACTGTCATCCGAATCTCGGTGTTCATGCCATTTAAATATCTCTAGGCGAAGTTTTAAACCATTTTTGAGTTTAGGGTTTGTGCGGTCTGTGCGGGGAAGACGAAATCTTGTCCGTTGATCTCATACCTCTGATTTCAATGGACGAGATTCGCCCTTTTATCCCCTGCCGTTGACTCGTTTGACCCGTCAAACGAAACGAGTTCGTCTGGGCTTGATCTTGTCCGTCTGTTCTAAACGGCGGGATCAAATCCTGTCCGTCCGATCCCTTTTGATCAAGTTTAGCCACGAGTCAGATCATAGCCGTTGGATCAAACCGCGGCTAATCTGACGGCTGCCAGACCGCGCTGACTCATTTAAGTGAATGGGGCCCACTTGACCGCCGCCGTTTGCGTGGACTAGTAGCCTGTCGCCGCGTGTAAATCCCGGATTTAAGTTTTATTTTAAATATTTTCTATTACAGAACTTGTAAAAATTATATAAAATTAAATACTATACCAAAAAATCTGTACAACCACTCATTTTTCTCGGAATTAAATTTCTCATTTACTAAAAATAAAATCAAGGCCTAATTTCCATTATTTTAAAATTTATATTTCAAACCATAGAATTTTCCTTAGTTTCATTTAATTATATTTTATTTAAATATCTAATAAATCAAAATTAAATGGCATGATATCTGAGATGTAGTACAGGTTCTCTGATTTTTTGGGGAATTTTCAGAGTTCGATTTTAATTCTAAATGAATTTTAAATGTTTAATCCATTACTTGGATTAAATAGTTGAAAGTTCATTTACAAACTCCATAGCATATTAGAATTCTACGGAATCAGTGTAAGGTCATACTTTCACTGAAATTGAGTTTAGATCCATGATCATATATAGTTTAATTAAGATTTACTTCCAAAGGCATGTTAATTTAGTTTAAAAAAATTAACAAACCATATATAATCATGCTATGGAATTGGATTAACTTTGATTAGAATATATTTACATATATCTCTAATAAACTTAATCTAATTTTATATATCTATTCCTTTATATAATAAATTGTTTGAGTCTATAGGTTATCAGCTAACCTATGATTGAAATAATTTATTATAAAATCCCTCCATAGAACATTAGGTGCACTTCTATTTTGTTCATGATTGTTATGTTGTGCTTGTAATTTAGTGTTAAAGGGTTAGAAATATGATTTGCAATCCTACAACCTAGTGACATTAAGGACAATAATTAAGGATAATGTCTTAGCAAACTTAGACCAATCTAGGTGAACTACACACCATTCCTTTTGGGATGAAACTTAAACTTAGAAAACTAGTGTCATGTACCCTTTAATCAAATATACATTGATTTGACATTAATAGATCTCAAATAACTAGTAGATTTAAGGTTTTGTTTTTCTTTTGTTTTAATAAACTCTAAATAAATCAAATAAAACTCCTAAAAAGAAAAACCAATCTCAATCAATTTCAATCAACTCAAAATCAAATTTACAATCACTCAAAATCAAAATAAAACTCTAAATTCCATTAAACTAAATCAACCCTTAATTAAGCCATCAAAACTTCTAGAAAATGTAATAAATCAATTTTAAACTAAACAAAAATACAAACAATACCTCTAATTGACCAGAATCGAGTCCTTAACCAATGAAAATTAAAACCAAATTAAATTGACAACAAATTAAACCTTAATTTAATTTTAATTGAAATTCAACATTTAAATCATTTAATTAATTAATAATAATTAAAAATTCCAATAAAATCCTAAAAACTTGGAAATCACTCTTTAGGTCATTCCTGACCTTTGGAGATGATTTCAAGAAGTTTGGGATTCATTTGGAGCAAAATCATAAAAATGGCCTTAATTAAACAATTTTCAATAATTCATTAAATACCCAAAACTTTGAAAATACATAACTAATTCAATAAAAATCCAAATCAATCAAACTAAGTTTCATTCAACTCATAATAAGGTCTAATATTTATTAAAAATCTAAAAATTCCAGAAAATCATCATATCTGAAAAGTCAACAAAATGATCAACTTTAGATCAAAATCAGTTCAAAACTTCAAACCTTCATAATAAAATCCAGAAAAATCTAATTTCAGCATGCTTACCTTCTAACTGATCGTCTTAAGGTCTAATATTTTAATAAAATGCTAATTTTTCAGAATTTAACCTTAAATAAAAAGTCAATTTTTGATCCCTTTATTAAATGATTAAAATATTCCAAAAATTCCTAAAAATTCAGAAATTATTTTAAAACTCTAAAAATGCATAACCAACTCCTAAAATCAACAATCAAACTTCTTTTGGATAAAATTCATTAAATTTTAATTCTTAACCAACTTAAGATACTTAATTATACCGGGTATCACTAGGTAACCCAGGCCTACGAGTCTATTAGCTTAGCCCCAATGAAGGTGAAATAAACTTCACGGCCTCGGTGAGAAACAAAGGTGATATACAACCAACATTAAAAATCAAATCTCTAAAATATTAATTTCAAATCATTAATAATTCAATAAACCTTCTAATTCTTAATAATTTCTCAAATCTATTAATTAAAATCCATTAATTATTCAATTAAATTCTAAATTCATTTAACCTAAATCAATTAGATAATTTGAATCGATTAAGATTTATCTTAACTAATCAAATTTAATAATTAATTTAGATTAAACGAATTCGAGTCTTTTATGCCTAAAGTCTGATTCCTTTTGGAGGACTTTGGGCATTTTGAATTTTAAAGACCCTTAAAACATTTAAATAACAAAAAGATCTCCTATGGGTTGTGCACGACTCCTTTTAGGAAGGCACCAATCCATTCGAATTTGAAGATCTTCAAACAAAGAATAATAAACCACTGACCTTATATGACGTGCTAGATTCCTTCGGGAGGGCACGTTGTATTACATTTGTAAGGTCCCTTTCTCTTTCCTTAATAAATTTTGGGGATTCTCAAAATGAATACTTATCTTCTATCTAAGACGGGTATTCATTCTGAAAGTCCTAGGATTTATAAATTGATAATTTCCTGTACTTAGAGAATTATCGATCTATAAATTCTTTATAACTAAATTAAGTAACTCCAACATTTAAAATTGGAATAATTCTTAATAAATCTAAATATACTGTACTTAAACTTTAATCAAATTCCTTGGGCCTATAATAAATCAATCCTAATAATACATGCAATTCAAACAAATAAATCCATTAGGACTTACCCAAGCCAAACAGCTTTCTTCACACACTTAGATGCTTGCTAGGACTACCAGCTTTAGCCTAGGTTAGGTTGGTGGTTTGTTGTGATTTGTTTGCGGGTGTCTTGCCTAGAGGGCACCTATGTGTGATTGCTTACTTTTCTGTACTGCATAAACATGCATATCTGCTTTTCTATCTGTACACCAAAGCGCGGAGTGAATAAAGTGAGGGCCGTGTACTTTACTTTTATGTCTTTACTTTCCTGCATTTAAAACTGTACACAACGCACTTATAACATGCATAATTATACAACTGTTTTTACTTTTCTGTACTTTACTTACCTCTTAGGATCTGATGTACTGAGAAAAGAAATGTAAAGTTTTTATTTTTAAGATTTGTTGTATATAGATTGAGTCTGTAAAGTGTCTGGAGTCTGTAAAAGAATTAAAGATAGCTTCTTATACATGCAAATGGGGCTCAAAAAAGTAATATCCTCTATCAAGAGGATGTTCCTTTTTGGAATTCCATAGAAGACTCTGAGCCTGAAGACTATAAGCAGTTATATTTGATTCTACTTTCTTATAGGTTTAGAACCCAGGTTTGTTGTCAATGGAGCCTGGCCACCTTTACTTTCCTGCAGACCCTGGGATGTAACAGATAAATTTTATATTAATAAAATCAGCTCTTTTATATACAATTGCTTCATACATCATTCGCATACGAGTAGATTTTTTGGTTTTTGTAAGCATATTCAATTGCATATGGTTTAAGATACTTAAACCACTCCTTGATTCCTAGGATAGAGCCATCTTAAAATATTGCATCATCGGCGAATTGTTGTGATTAGGATTGTTATGTGGCAGCCCACTCTAGGCAGGTGGTAAGTCCAGATTGTATACACTTCTCTCTACACATTCTTCTTTCTAATCAACTCTAATTCTCCCAAATTCAGTGTCAAAAAACTCTATAATCTAAAGCCTGATTGTGGAATTTTAAATTAGCCCAAATATTTAATTAAATTTGTATATAATTTTGGAATCAATTAGACTTCATTAAAATCTAGAGTATTCTCTTAGGAGATGTAATTAACTATAGGGGCTTGCCCCTATAGGGAGTCTAGATCCCAGAATAATCTAAACCCCATCTTAGTTTCCTTTCTAAGGTGGGGGAAAGATCTGTGAACGTAGATTAGTGCTTTATCCGTATTTTAAAATTTATTTCTATAATCAAAAGATATATAGATGTTTGATCTGCTCTTACAGGCAGATCGAATATCTTCTATATTTGATTATGGAAATAAATCTATAATTCATTAGTCTAATTGGGTCGATAGGATAATATGTGAATTTTTCTTCGGGATGATTTGTATATTCCCTATGCTGCACCTGACTAGAAGAATGAATTATAGTCTCTTTCTCTAAAATCAATAGAAGGACATTAGGCTGCTCCTCGGGGCGGTATAATGTCCAACTATGTAGATTTAATTGAAAGAAACATTAAAATATAAATAAAGCAAATCAGGTGAGAAATAGAAAAGTATTTTTAAATTTAAATATATAAAGATTGATAGAAAATATTTGTCACATAGTGTTGTATCATCCTAGAGTACTCATTGTGGTAGAGAAATATAAAGCTTAATGTCTTAGCTTTATATGAAGATCTAGCATGCACACAGATAAAGAGAGAGTGTGTAACATTTATAGGAGACACCAAGATTTTTATGTGAAAACCCCCTAAAAAGGGGGAAAACTACGGGGCCTAGCCCAGTTTCAATGAATCCACTAGTATTTACAGTTGATTACAAATGAGGCCCTTCTTTGGGAGAAGGCCTTAGCTTGATATACATCTTATATAGTACATTATATGGTGAGAATACAAAGAATCACTATTGATGTATTTGTTTGGTCAGAAGGATTGTAGTCGATGGGCGATATATGTTAGAAGGGCCATTGTAGGCAGGCGACAGAGGTCAAAAAGGACTATAGTCGGTGAGTGATGTAAGTTAGAAGAACCGTAGTGGGCGACAGAGGTCGGAAATACTATAGTCAGTGGGTGAAATAAGTTAAAAGGATCATAGTCAACAGGCGATAGAGGTCAAAAGGACTGTAGTCGGTGAGCAACGTAAGTTAGAAGGATTATAGTCAGCGGGTGACAGAGGTTGAAACAACTGTAGTCGGTAGGCGGTGTAAGTTAGAAGGACCATAGTCGGTGGGCGACAGAGGTTAGAAGAACTTTTGTTAGTGGGAGACGTAATCGGTGGGCAATGGAGGTCGAAAGGATTGTAGTTAGTGGGCGACGTAAGTTAGAAGGTCTGTAGTTAGTTGGAGATAGAGGTCAGAAGGACTGTAGTCAGTGGGTGATGTAAGTCAGGAGGATTGTAGTCCACGGGCGATGGAGGCCGGAAGGACTGTTGTCTGACAATGGAAGTCGAAAGGACTATATCATGTAGAAGTCTAATGATGGATATAAGTCCATCGTTAGATAGAAGTCCAATGAATGCCTGGTGACGAGCATAAGTCTGATGATAGGTAGAAGTATGACAGAATTCTACTACTAGGCAAAAGTCTAGCATCTAGAAGGAATTCAATGACAGACAGAAGTATGGCGTCAGGTAGAAGTCTGACGTCAATTGGCGGCCGGGCAGAAAATTGGCATCAATTGGTTGTCGGACAAACCTCCGATGTCATTTGGTTGTTGAGTAGAATTTCATCATCACTTGAAGATTGGGAGGAACATCTGTATCACTTGGAGGTCGGACAGAACTCTAACGTCTCTTGAAGGTCGGGTGAAGCTTCGGTGCCACTTGGAGTTCGGGCGAAACTCCGATGGTGGTTGAGGAAGAGTCTCTTCCTTCTCTTCTTGCTTCTTACTTCCTTCTCTGCTCTTCTTACTAGGGCCTGCTTCTTCCCCCCATTTAGGGTCCTTTGCCTAATTCCGGCGTCGGTCGGCTGCTAGGTGAAAGTCCGACGGTGGTTGAGGAGCAGCTTCTTCTTTTTCTTCTTTGCTTAGGCTTCTTTCTTCCTCCTTTCCTCCCTCCTCCCTCCTCCCTCCTCCCTCAATGAAGAATAAAGGGACTATTTATAGTTTTATGAGAGTGGCATGAGCAGTAAATAGGAGGAAGATCAGGGGTTAGTTGGGAGTGGTTTGACTGGATGACCGAAGTTGAATCTCTTGATCATTGAGAATTTGAATGCTCTAATGATATTGGAATTTAACAATCTTAGGCTCGTTGGATTCATCCGTTGAGTTGCTCGATTCAACTATAAGCATGTCACATTTGGAAACTATTTGGTAATTCAAATTGTGGTTTGAACCTTCCAATAGTGCTTCAGGTCCTTGATTTGGACCCATTTGGACTCAAATTGAATCGAATTTGGTGTCATTGGGTTCATATTTTAGAGATGCTCAGTTTGACTATAAGTTTACTGAAATCAAAGTTTAGATGATTCTAAATTTAATTTTTGAAGTTTCCAAGTTGATTTTTTGCTTTGAGATTCATGCCCAATCAAGATAATGTTTTGATGATATATTAGTTGCCCCCTATTTTCGAACATCGAAACCTACATAGTCAAAAAATATATAGCACAACACTTACAATTGATTGAAATACAAAAAATTATGTTCCAAAAATTTAAACTTGCTCAAACTCAATCATAGGGGCCTCGTTGAGCTCATAAAGTGTAAAAATTGAGTTTGGAATATCAAAAAACGTGTTTAGTGACCTCAAAAACATCAGATTTGGATCATCCAGACTAAAAATATGGAAGAGGTCGAATTGAATATCCCTGAGATTGATTTTGCCTTAATTGTGAGGGGGTGAACACCGCATGTTTCCCGAATCAAATGTGAATAATGGTCTATATTTAGATCTATTGACCTTGATTTTCGTTCAAGTGCCCTCGAGGGCCTTTGATCGATTTAATCAAGCCTCGTCAAGTCTAATACGAGCTCGAATAAGTTTGTATTGAGTTGAATTAGACTCAACTACATTCAATTATGTTCGATTAGTCCACCTAAGCCGCATCAAGTTTGTTATGATTCAAGTCATCATTTTATTTAAATTTAATTCTATTAATTTGAGCAAATCAAATTGAATCCCAATTGACCCAAATCAAATCTAATTTTGAGCTTGACTTTAATTCAATGTGCTTAATTTAATTCCTTTTTTCTTCTCATGAGCTTAAATTTATTCCTAAATCAAGCAATTAAACCCATGGCTAAACCCATCTATTTCCCTCCTAATTAGCTCTAGATTTAATTCCCACCCTTGATCTTGACTTTAAGCCTTTAAATAGATGTTTTAGGGTTCATTGGAGCCTCTCTTGATAGTGACTCTCTCCCTAGAATTCTATAAGCCAAAATCCTTTGGTGTGAGAGTTCTCCCCACCTCTTTCCATCTTTCCCTAGCTAAAGCTACCCTTGAGACCTCGTCGGTGGCGATCTTCTGGCGAGAGCAAGCCTAGATCCTCCCAAGGCTTGCTACGGGCGAATCATAGCTCATTAGATTGAGGATTCAAGAGGAAGATCCATCGTGGACAGTCTACAAGCTCAGATATTTCAAAATCTAGAAGATCTAACAGTAAGAATTCCTCGAAACCTTAGATCTAGGTCACTACACTTTGATATAACTTTCTAATAAGTGCTTTCAGAGCTTCCAAACACCTCCCGTGACTTTTGTTCATGTCTTTAATCTATGTTTAAAATTTCATCAAAACTAGTTCAGCCATCCTCGAGAATGAAACCTTTTTCATTTTAGGGTTACGGAATCTGGTGTGCATGAATTGCACTTGAGCTATTGATCTTTTTTTTTTATAAAATAGTTTATTAAAATTAAATACCTTTTTTTAAATCTGTTTAAATTATTTAATAATTATTTAAAAATATATGAAATTAAAAATTAGATATATTTTATTTCATATTTATTATTATTTAAAATAGTTTTAAGTACTAAATATTTAATTTAATACTTAGTTAATCCTAATTGCTATTTATTACTTTTAAAAAAATAATAATAAATATTTCTTTATCTATTTTATTTTCAAAATAAATAAAAAATTTATTATTATTTCAATTATTTAGTTTAAAAATTATGTTTAATTTTATTATTTCAAGTAATTCTTAATTAGTTAATTAATTAAATGTCTTAATGATTAATTAATAATTAATAAATTACTTTCTAAAATTAATAAAAATTTATTTTCCTTATTCATTTTAAAAAACCAAAGAAATATTATTTTAATTATCTAAATTCAAATTAATAATATCTTTCCTAATTTTAAATTTTTTTGTTAATTAATTACTCAAATTACCTAATTGATAGTTAATTAAAAATTTAAATACGTTCCAAATTTATAAAAATTATTTTAAAATATTAGATAAATTTTTTTAAGTCTTTAATTATAAATTAAAAAATATTTTATTATTTTGAATTATTTTAATTAATTAATTACTTAAATTGCTTCATTAATAATTAATTAATTTAAAATCAAATTATTTTCTAAATTTGTAAAAAATTATTTTTCATAATTATGTTAACATATCAGAGATTTTATTATTATTATAATCTAAATTAATAATTATTTTCTATTTTAAATATTTTTCTTAATTATTAATTACTTTATTAATAATTAATTAATTTAAAATTTAAGTATTTTTTAGATTTATAAAAATAATTTTATTAAATAATTTTGAAAATTAGAGAATTTATTATTATTATTTTTTTTACTTTTTTTAAAATTAATAATTATTTACTATTTTAAATACTTTTCTTAATCATTAATTATTTAAATTACTTAATTAATAATTAATTAATTTAAATTTATGTATTTACTAAATTTATAAAAAAATAATTTTATAAAATTATTTTGAAAATGAGAGAATTATTTTTTCTATTTATTTTTGAATTAATAAATATTTTTCTCATTTATTCTGAGTGAAAATTTATGTACCCAACATTGATTATTAGTTTTGGATTTTAAGATAAATGAGCAGATAATAAAAAATAAAGTAAAACGATATTCTAGGATTAGATGGAGGCATTTAAAGAATATTAACAAAAATATTTTTGAGAGTAAGATTTTAGATCTTAAGATTTTATCTATGCATGAGGATGCTAATGTTATGTGGGAAAAAGTGACTAGTGATATTAAGAATATTGCAAAAGATATACTTGGAGTATCAAAGGGAAAAGCTCCTAATAGTAAAAATAGTTGGTGGTGGAATCAAAATATACAAAAAATATTAAGAATAAGAAAATTTGTTATAAAAATTGGTTTAATTTAAAAAATTCTGATAATTGGAAAAGATATAAAGAGGCTCGTAAGGAATCTAAAAAAGCAATATGCGATGCAAAGACCTTAGCTTTTAGTGATTTATATAATAGATTATATACTAAGGAGGGCGAGAGATATATGTATAAGTTAGCCAAACAAAGAGATAGGAGTAGTAAGAATTTAGTTCAAGTGAAGTGTATTAAGGATGAAGATCAAAAAATATTTTTCTTAGAAGATGATATTCAACAAAGGTGGATGAGATATTTTGCCAAACTTTTTAATGAAAATTATGAAAATAAGATTGATTATAGTAACCTTAGCACTCTAAATGAAAATAAAGATTTTTGTTTTTATCGACGTATTAATAAAATCGAAGTTAGAGAGGCTTTAAAGAAAATGAAGGGTAGTAAAGCTGTTGGACCTGATGATATTCCAATAGAGGTGTGGAAATGCTTAGGAGATGAAGGAATTTCTTGGCTTACTAAACTTTTTAATACTATTTTGAAGACTAAAAAAATGGCAGATGAGTGGAGAATGAGTGTATTAATTCCTATTTTTAAGTATAAAGGTGATGCACAAAATTGTGCGAATTATAGAGGAATTAAGTTAATGTGTCATACTTTAAAACTATGGGAGCGAGTTATGAAGCATAGGTTGCGGCATGATACTAATGTTTCTCAAAATCAATTTGGATTCATGCCGGGTAGGTCGACTATGGAAGTCATACAATTATTAAGAGGTTTGTTAGAGAAATATAGAGAAAATAAGGAGGATCTACATATGATATTTATTGATTTAGAAAAAGCATATGATAAAGTTCCAAGAGAAGTGCTATGGAGAGTTCTTGAAAAGAAAGGAGTTAATTATGCTTATATTCGAATAATTAAAGATATGGATGCAGGAGCTATTACTTGTGTTCAAACACAATGTGGTTTGACCAAGTATTTCCCTATTTCGGTTAGGTTACATCAAGGATCAGCCTTAAGTCATATCCTTTTGCTTTAGTCATGGATGTTCTCACTAGACATTTGTAAGAGGATGTACCTTGGTGTATGCTTTTTGCTGATGATATTCTTCTTGTTGATAAGACTACAGAGGGAGTTGAAAGTAGACTTGAATTATGGAGGTCAACATTAGATACTAAAGGTTTTCGCTTGAGTAGATCTAAAACAGAATATATGGAGTGTAATTTTAATAGTAATATTCCTAGTGAGGGGATTGTGACTTTGAGCATTCAAGTCATTAATAAGAGTAAAAGTTTTAGATATATTGGATCTATTATTCAAACTGATGGTGAAATAGATGGGGACATTATCAGCATAATTCAAGTTGGATGGTTGAAGTGGAGGAATGCATCGGGCTTGTTGTGTGATAGAGAGGTACCCCTCAAACTTAAGGGAAAATTCTATAAGATGGTCGTGAGGCCTGCAATGCTTTATGGTATTGAATGTTGGCCATTAAAAGAGAAGCATAATACTAAGTTAAGTGTGGCAGAGATGAGGATACTCAGGTGGATGAGTTGCTTTACCATTAGAGATAGGATACGAAATGAGCATATACATGAAAAGGTTGGAGTAGCTCCAGTAGAAGATAAGATTAGAGAGAGTCGCCTTAGATGGTTTGGTCACATAAAATGGTGGCCTTCCAATGACCCAGTTAGGAGAGTAGAGATATTAGATTTGACTTATGTTAAGAAAGGTAGAGGCAGACCTAAAAAGACTTGGTTAGAAAATATTAGGAATGACCTTTTTTTATTAGATTTAAACGAGAATTTGACTTTTAATAGGACACAATGGAGAAAAAGGATTAATGTAGCCGACTGTTGACCTCATTTTTGTATGAGGTCACTTTTAACTCCTCCATGAGTTCTAGATCCTAGGATTTTGCTAGCTCCTAGCCCTTAGGCCCAGTTCATATCTTAACTCAATCCAAACCCAGAATTTTTAGGCTAAAGACTTAGGTCCTAAAGCCCTTTCTGGGTGATTTTTCCATCACCTTGAAACCCAGTCAATTGGCATATGATTCAGGGTCTGTCAATTGCATATTGTTGTGACATGTATCTAGTGTCAATCCTCCAAATTTGAGATCATTTGGAGGACTCTAACCCCATAAACTTAATCTAGCTCTAAAGGTTGCAAAACCATCAAATATTTATAATCAATGCCACTGGACCCTTTCACCTAGTGGAATTTGACTTTGGATCCTCCTCCAAACCCTTTGATCACCTTTAATACCTTGATATTGATTTGTTAAACAATAGTCTACACCTTTCCAGACTCAATTTGACCCAAAATTGACTCAGAGCCAAAATGACCAAAATGCCCTTCAAGAGAATTTTTGGACTTTTGGCCTAAATTTAATTTGATTTAACAATCAATCTTTGAAATCTTTCTCAAGTGTTTCCAATTGACCTTTGGAACCCTTGGACTCAATTCCAACCATGGGTCAACTTGGTTGACCAAGTCAACCCATTTTGACCTTAAGGCCCCCCCCCCCCCCCCCCCCCCTTAAGGGTCAAAATGGTCATTTTGACCTAAATGACCTTTCCACACTTTGATGCCTCATTCATTAGACTCATATGATCAAATGGATTTCAAGGGACCCAACTCCTAGCCCTAGGTTAACTTGGTTGACCAAGTCAACCAAGTTGACCAAATGACCCATACACCTTATTGTTGGTGGAATTTTGAAAATAGGTTTTGAAAATATTAGTTTTCTTTGGGAATTTTGAAATTGAGATTTAATTCTAATTCTAAAGTCGAATCATCCTATTAGAGAAATTATATCACCCCGAAGGATGAAAATAAAATTTCATAACGGTGTTCAGACTTAGAATTGTGAAACTCATCCTGAATATCATGATCGGATTCTAAAGAGAACTCCGTATGGCCCAGAGGGAAACAAAGTGAAGTTCAACTAAATATCCAGTTATAATATTCAAGAAGTATGATCGTCGAATTCACATCCAAAGCTTTATCAAAGAAGGATGTATCTCCCCGAAGGGAGATGACTCCATTCAATGATAATTCTTCTAATGTAATAACGACGATCATTTTTTTTTTTGACTTTTTTCCAAAGAAATCTAATAAGATTTAGAAAAATCAATTTTAAAATTAGGTGCGTGTGTGGTTCCAAATCTCCTACGAGCGCAAGCCCTCATAGTTAATTATATCGTAGGTAGATAGAGTCTCCTATGAAAACTCTCGATTAAAATAGTGGCAAAATTTTGTTAGATTTTTTATGAGTGATATCAAAAAGAGATGAATTTTGAAAACTCAAAAGCGAATGGATCAAAATAGAGCAGTTATTAACAGAGTTAAAGGAAGAGAGGTAGGGGACACTTTGAGATTCCAGAACCATCCGGAAGTGTCCCAACTTAATCTAAGTGTTGGGCTTTATGTTTTAGGATCAAAATGAAGCTTTAATTAGAGTTTAGTATTTTATTAGATATTTGGGATTATATTCCCAAAATTTGGGGTCTTATAATCTAAGATATGCCCCGGATCCTAAATCTATTTTGGACACTGGACCACAGTCGTCCGATCCTAACTAATACAGTGCAAGGTCTGGACATACCCCGGCCTGGATTGAGGAGCCAGCTAACCACCTAATCGATTTAAAAGAGATGAGTCCAGTATTTTATGAAAGAGTGGTAGGGACGTTGTATTTAAGGTTTTGGAGAGTTGGGGCTGACATCTATAGATTTTCCTAATTGACCCCTTTGACTTATGTTGGGTGCAAAATGCAAAGGACCAATGCAATTAAAGTTTTGACTCTTTAAGTATGTTTCTAATGCAATGCGTGCTGGTTGACAACTTTAAATCAAATATGCTTGAAATTTTAAAAACAGGCTTAAAAAATAATTTTTTAGAAGACTGGACTTCCCCAGGTCTGGCATCTCATCCTCATAGGTCAGACTATCCGGACTCTACCCGCAGGCGGGGAAGGGTCTAAAGCAAGGAAAGAGTAATGCAGAAATATGCATGAGGCCCCAGGGTCGATCCCCAGCTAATTCCATAGATTCGTTATCTTTCTATGTTATTTAGACTCACTAAAATTTTAGACTTTTAAAATTATGAGTATAAAACTTTCACACCCTTACGAGCCTCACGTATCCAGACGAAAATAAAAGCGACACATAATCGCCAAAAAACTAAGAAAAACAAGCAATCCTAAAGACAATCAATTCATCACATCAAATATAAATTAATTAATCAATAAATGTCCATAGGCAAAGTTATCTTGCTTATTACAAACCAGAATTTTACAGAAACTAAAGTGGCTGGGCACCATTGACAACAACCCGGATTCTAAACCTAATAATGATGCAAGTCATTTTGAGTGGGATACTCTCAGTCTTTAAGTCTTCAGTCTTGTTCTTCTTTGGGTTCCTTTTCTTTAAGCTCCTTGGATCCTCCGTAGTAGACTACCTAAATGGATAAGAGGGCACTTCCTATGGAAGACCACTCTTTCCTCTTTGGGTAGGGAAGAAGTATGGTCCAAATTTAGATCTCTAAATAGAAAAGGAGTACTCTCCTAAGGGGCATCCTTTTCTGTTCGGAGTCCAAACTTTAGATCTATATATCCCAACTCAAAACTAACTTTCACAATACCTAATAATTACACAAATTACATTTGTATGAAAATGAAAAAAATTCTAGGCTCTCCTACAAGGTTATCCTAAGCAGTTAATAAATAAGAAGCAGTTATTCCCAAGCAGTTATATATATGTAGAAAAGAAAGTAAACACACTGGCCATGCTCTTTTTATTATTTGGGGGGCTTTAGTAGCTGAAGCACCTGTGCAAGCATTTATCATAATTGATTTTTTTTATTAACTTAGCCCCCCTTTTATTGCCCTGCATGAGCGTGGACACCTGTAGAAAACTATGTGAACATCCACATCGTACATAACCTAAGGGTAACCTAGTCGCCAAACACATCAACCATCCACAGAGTGCAGTGAAAAGTAAACAGACACAGCAAAGCGATTTCATCCACAATATGCAGTGTAAACTACGAAAAATCCGGCACATAATAGTAAATGAAAACACCGGCCTAACCTAGATCTAGAGTTGGTTGTCCTAGCAAACCATCTAAAGTGTGTCTAAAAAGTTGTGTGACTGGGGTAGGTCCTAAAGTGGGTGATTAGTTAAAGTTGTCTAAAAGTCTGGGTTTGTTAAGGCTTATAAGGGGAATTTAGGTTAATGTTTAAATATTAATATATTAAGGATTTTGATTAAATATATTTTAAGAGTTAATTGATTACTACCTTTGTTTCACACCGAGGCCGTGAAGTTTATTTCACCTTCCTTGGGGTAAGCTAATAGCCTCGTAGGCCTGGGTTACCTAGTAGAAATCGGGGTTGATTAAGTTAATTTAAATTGATTGAAATTAAGAAGTGGATTATTAAAAAAAGAGTTGGTTTCTGATTTTAAAGTATTGGTTGAGAATTTTATTAACCTATTAAGAAAATTCTGGAATTTTAAACAATTATTGGGTTTTAGGGAAACAACTAGATATGTTAACTAAGGGGTCAAATTTTGGTATTTTTAAATTAGTTGAAAATTAAGAGGTATTAGATTTTTAATAAATACTAGACCTTATTATGAGTTGTTAGACAGGTGGTACATTCAATTTGGAGTCTTCTATCAAACGTTGTGATTTTTAGAAGTTTTGACCCAATTTTGACATAGAGTTGACCAAAATGTTGACTTTTTTACTTTGACTAGATTTTGGTGGTTTGAAATTTTTAAAAAATACTAGATTTTAATTATAGTCATTAGCCACTGAGTTTGATTGATTTTGAATTTTCTATAATTAGTTATGAATTTTGGAAGTTTGGGTATTTATTGGAATTATTAAATTGTTTCAATTAAGGGTCATTTTAATGATTTGAATCTAAATGGATCTTAAATTTCTTGAAATCACTCCCAAAGGTCAGGGATGATCTAAGGGAAAATTATCATGTATTTAAATAATTTTTGGGATTTTTAATAATTATTAATCAATTAATGTAGATTAAACATTGATTTTAACTTAAAATTAAATTAAGATAGATCTAAAAAAAATAAACTAAAGAGATTTCAATTTTCACTGATTAAGAGATCAATTGAGGTCAGTTAGAAGTATTTTAGGGAATTTTAGGAATTAAAATTAATGTATTAGAATTTTATTAGGATTAAAAGGCCAATTCTAAGGGGGAATACTATGGCTCCTATTTGGTGAAACAAATGAGCTCCAAACCTAATGAAATTTAGACCATGGCATCACCTGATCCCAAGGCCTAAACTCACCAAATTTGGGCTCAAGTGGAATACCCTAAGGTGACTAACCAAGCCACCTAAGGTGAACTCTAAGTCACCTTCAAAAATTCCTTGAGAGCTATCCTAAGCTTGGGTTGGGGTAAAATCAAAGGCCCTAAACTCCCTATACTACACATCATCAGCACATGCAAAATCATAGCCAAAATCTCATTGGAAAGGCTTGAATCCTATTTTGAATTTAAGGGTCAACCCATGACCCTTAAATTCAAAATTAGGACTAAGTGCCCCTAACTATCTTAAACAGAGGGGATAAAATTTGGACATGTCAGAGACATGCCCAAATTCAATCTCCCAAAGTCTCAAGTCCTGGGGAATTAACTATAAGCCATGAAAGCAATAATTCAAAAAACACTATTATTGAAATTAAGCTCAAAACAGATGCAACCAGGAGCTGAGATCATAGGGCTTTTATAGGTCTCCCTGAGAGCTTTCCAATGAGCCTAAGAACACCTAATTTGGTCAAGTGTGTAGGGAGTTATGGATTTTTTAAAATCCATTAATTTTTTGTGAAATTAAACCCAGCCATTACCCAGTCAGCCAACGCTTTACACGCGGCGCGTCGTGATTGGCGAGGGAATCATTGGCGCTGACAAGATAATGGTCGGGTTAACATCAGCCGTTGGATGGCGGATCAGACGGCCACGATTAACAGCGCTCCGGAACCGCAGGATCTAATCCGAACCGTTGATCCGAATCAATGGCCAGGATTACGTCTTCAAGCTCCCGCTCGAACCCGAGACCGTGAAGCTTCTCCGGCGTGATCCGGGCGATCTCGCCGGTGAACTTCGATGAAATTTCACAGGAAGGATCAGGACAGTGGAAACCTTCAATCCAACGGTGGAAATCCGTTAGGGTGAAGGTTTCCTTCACACTTGACCGAACTACATAGCTAGGGAGCTCGGGATGGAGGGATTACCGCAGAGACAGTCTCAACGGATGAGCTTCTTTATCAGGAAGCTTCAGGAGGTGATGGTGAGCAGATTTCCTTTAGACGTCGGGACGGGAGGATGGCCGGAGGTAAGACTTCGAGTGGGAGGCTATGAGCTTTTGCCGGAGTTCGCTCGAACGGATGGACGAGATGATCTGGAAAGCTGGGGGAGGACGTTGGGAGATCGAAGGAGCTCTGGGATAATTTCGAAATCGTCTGGGGAGCTGGACCCTATTCAGCTATCTCCCGCGAGCTCGGATGATTGGGATTGAGCCGGAGGGTCCTCGAATTGATGCCAGGTGGAAGGGGCACCATCCCAAAGGGCTCGTGAGTGTCAAGATGGCGAGCCACAGCCTTTGGAAGGCTTTCAGTCAGGATCATCCTGGGGGGGACCACCGGAGCTTGTTCTCCACTGGTTCTGACCGCCGTCGGCCGGGGTTTGGGTCGGGTTGACCAGGGAAGATCGATGGGGACGTGCTGGAATCGAGTGTGAGCTCAATTGGGCCTGGGGAGATCCAATTTGTTATGGTGGCTTTGTTGGACCCAAACCTGCTCGGTTTCGATCGAATTGAGCTCAACCCAGGTCAGACCAGATCTTGGGCTTGATGTGGGAAATGGGTCTGGGTCTGGTGCACCTAATGCAAGTGGCAATTGGGTTCAATTTGATCTGGGTTTAAAGTAGGCTCGGGTTCATATGGTTTTGGCTACTTTGAGCTAGCCTAAAACCTAACCCAAGTGAGCCCATGGCATGGGCTAGCTGGGGAAGGTGTATTGGACCTAGGGCCACCTATTAGAGGTGTTGACCATGTTCAATTTGGCTTAAGGCCATAATTGGCTCAATCCCAAGTGGTTTTGGGCACTTTGGGTTAGCCTAACTCTTGACCCAAGTGAGCCCAAGGGTTGGGCTGGTCAAGGGAGATGTATTAGGTCATGGGGGACCCAATGGAAGTGTTGGTCAAGTTCAATTTGACTTAGGTCAAGAATTGGCTCAATCCCAAGTGGTTTTGGGCACTATGGGTTAGCCTAACTCTTGACCCAAGTGAGCCCAAGGGCTGGGCAGGTCAAGGGAGGTTCATTAGGTCATGGGGAACTCAATAGCACCTTGATTTGGATTCAATTTGATTAAGGTTGAGAGATGGCTCAAGGGAGACCTCTCTTTGGTCACTTGGGTCAAGCCAAATGGCTAACCTAAGTGAACCCAAGTCTTGGGCCTCCAAGAGGGGTCTCTTGGATGCCCAAAGGAGTTAACCCTTGGGTTCAAATGAAATTGGAATAGCCTTGATCAAAAAGTTCAAGTGGAATAAGGGTGTATGGGTCATTTGGTCAACTGAGTTGACTTGGTTAACCAAGTTGACCTAGGGCCAAGAGTTGGGTCATTTGAAAGCTATTTGGTTATATGAGTTTAATTGTTGAGACATCAAGATGTAGAAAGGTCATTTGGGCCAAAATGATAATTTTGACCCTAAAGGGGTATTAGGGTTAAAATTGGTTGACTTGGTCAACCCAATTGATCTAAGGTTGGAGTTGAGTCAAAAAGGTTTAAGATGTCATTTGAAATCATTTGAGAAGGGTTTCGAGGATTGATGATCAAATCAAATCAAGTTTGGGCCAATGAGTTCAAAAATCCCTAAAAGGGCATGTTGGTCATTTTGCCCCTGAGTCAAGTCTGGGTCAATAACTCGATAAAGTCGATAAGGTTTAATTCATAAATGAAAATGACCCCATTCACCCAGATTATGCCCGTGTTGAATACTTATCTCAATCGGAGTGATTACTTCTAAATATTTTTAAATGCCACCCAAATACTCATCAAAACTCCAAAACTCCACATAAATTTCCAAAATCTTAGAACTCCAAGATATTTAAAATTGAAACCCAATCATTAATCACTTAAAGCAAAAAATCTATCCACCCTCCGCAATAGTTTACCGGGGTGGACAAATTGAAATTTACTTCAGCTCACATAAAACTAGTATCTAATTAAAAATATTATTAGGATCGATTCCCAAATAATTTTCTACCAGTAAGGACATGGTACGTATCCTTTAACTGATAGTTTTGTCTCTAAATGGCACTGTAGGATAAACAGTTATGACCCGAGAACCTCTGAATTGAGTGGTTTTGCTGCCAAATGGCATCACGATATAGCGTTTATGGCTAGAGCTAATGCGTTCCTTAGTGGAATCAAATCTTTGAGATATGAATTAATATGATATAATTGATAAAGCACAAATCCCTCTGTTAGCTAAGGTGGATTCAAATTTGTTCCCTTAGGAAAACATTCATCCCAAGTTTACAAGGTATCCTTCGACGAAGCAACCCATGGATGTCGACAACGATCCTTCTGTTAGGTTGGGTTGATTACCTCCTCTGAATAAGTAGACCAAGGACCACGATGGCTTGGGACGACGGAACCTTGGGATCTTGATCATTTCCATCATTCATTCCCTCACCATCCGTTTTAAGTGCAAGATGGTGAAATTTCAACTTTAAATATCAAACCCTTAAAATTCCAAATTCTCAAGCCCATGCTGCTACTATAGGCCAGATATCACATATTCTCTACATATCTGATTGTGGACTAGCCTTAATTGAAATTTTTCTCTCGTTATTGGGAGAGGTAATTAACTATAGGGACTTGCGCCTATAGGAAACCAAAACTCAGATCATAAAGTCCTCACAAATGAAGGAGAAATCTCTAGGTAATGTCTTATCTAAAAATTCATCTGCCTTCCCAAAATTTACCCCGCAACTTAATTATGTTAACACTCACCCGAAGAAAAGAACAGCGGGTGGAGGCCGGGGTCAAATTTTTGGTGCCCATAATACCTTAACTTATTTAAGAAATAAAAAAAAACCATTCAGATTATCTGCATGCATTATTGCAAATACTTAATGAGAATAACTTGTATGCTTAATTTTCAAAATATGAATTCTGATTGAATAGTATAAATTTTCTTGGGCATGTGATTAGAGGTGAAGGCATTTTTATTAATCAGAATAAAATTCAAGCTTTTTAAGAGTGGGGAAAGCCGAATACAATTTCAAAAGTGAGGAGTTTTCTATGTCTTCCTGGTTATCACAAAAGATTTGTGGAAGGATTTTCTCAGATTGCAATATCGTTACCCAAATTAACTCAAAAGGCTGTAAATTTGAATGGAATGATCAGTGTGAAGAAGTTTTTCTGAAACTAAAAATTTGTTTAATGATTAATATCATATTAATAATTCTTTCAAGAATATAGGGATTTTGAATTTTCTGTGATGCTTCATTTAGAGGTCTTGGATATGTACTAAAGCAAAATGGTAAAGTAAGGCAATTAAAAGTGCATAAAAGAAATCGTCCCACTTATGATTTGGAATTAGCAGCTGTGATTTTTGCACTAAAAACCTGGAGGCATTATCTATATGAAGTTAGGTGTAAGGTCTTCATAGATTATAAAAGTCTCAAATATATTTTTAATCAAAAAGAGCTTAATCTAAGGCAGGGAATATGTTTACCTAGATATACAGAATCATCCTGAAAAGGCAAATATAAATGTAGATGCATTAAGCAGAAAGACTCTTAGATGTGCACATTAGTTGATTACTCAACAAGAGATGATAATTAGAGATATGAAAAGATTACAAGTTTCAGTGGTTAATTAGAAAGATACTAAAGTCAAGCTATTAAATCAATTAGTGATTCAACCCACTTTGAAAGATAAATTATACAATTCATTGTCTTAAGATGTAAAATTTTAAGAAATCATTAAAAAAGTGCAAGCAAGATAGTTTGAGGATTTTGTATTGGATGATGAAGGATTGTTGAAATATTAAGGCAGAATCTGCAATTTAAATGTTGACAATTTAAGGAAAGAAATATTACAAGAAGCTTACCTCTCTGGTTATGAGATTCATATATGAAGTACAATAATGTACCAAGAACTGAGGGGATTATTTTAGTTGCCAGGAATAAAAAGGAGTGTTGCAGAATTCATAATAAAATGTATTCTATATCAAATGATTAAAGTATAACATCAAAAGTCAAATGGATAATTACAAGCTTTACCTATATCAAGTAGAAATGAGAATAAATTATAATGAATTTTATAATTGGATAGAGTCGGGATGTTATATGGGTTGTTATAGATCGATTAATCAAGTCTGCTCATTTATTACCAATAAAAAAAAAACAAATTCATTAGATAAATTAGCAAAGATATATTGTGATAAGATTGTAAGATTGCATGGAATTCCAAAATTAATAGTCTCCGATAGAGATGTCTCATTCACTTCTAGATTGTGGAAGAAGATTCAAGAAGCTTTGGGTACCAGATTTACTTTCAGCACTAAATTTCACTCCCAGACAAATGGGCAATCATAAAGAACAATTCAAACCTTAGAGGATTTATTGCTATTATGTGCCTTAGATTTTAGAGGTAATTGAGAAACTCATGTACTATTAATTGAATTTACATTCAGTAACAATTTTCAATCTAGCATTAGAATGACGTTGTACAAAACTCTTTATAGAAGGAAGTGCATAACACATTTGTGTTGGGCATAAACATTTGAAAGGAAAATAATTGGCACTGAACTAGTGGATGATGCTGCCAATAAAATTAGATTAATCAAAGATAGATAAAAGACAGTACAAGACAGACAACAAAAATACTATGATGCAAAGCACATACCAGTTGAATTTTAATTGGGTGAATTTATTTTCATTAAAGTCAATCCAATGAAAGATGTGCAGCGATTTTGAAAGAGAGAAAAATTGAGCTTATGATTCATTGGTCCTTTCAAAATTATTAAAATGATAGACAATGTGGCTTATAGATTAGATCCACCAAGGGACAGGAGGTCCATAATATTTTTCATATATTCGTGCTTCAAAAATATATATGAGAAGAGTCAAATAGAATTCAATCAAAATCAATTGACTTGTAGCCTGATTTGAAATATGTTGAAGAGTTTGAAAGAATAATAGAATATAATTTGAAACAACTGAGGAATTGAGAGATATCAATTATAAAAATTTTATGGAAGCATGGACCTAAAAGAGATGCCACTTGGGAGAAAGAAGCAGAAATGAGAGCTCAATACTCCCATCCATTTAATTAAGGTATTTGTTTTTGTTATTAAATTTCGAGGATAAATTTTTATAAGGGATATTGTGATATTCGGGCTTGGGTGGTTATATTGAATTGGTCTATTTGTTCAATAAGTCAACCTTTATGCGAACACTAGACCCAGACAGACGGTCCGTGCGCAAGCTGTATGGCTACGACTGACTTATGGCTGAATTGGTTGGTGGTTCTAAGAAAATGAACGTGTATGAGGGTGAAGGTAAATGACTCCTCATGAAGAATAACTCTCTCATCATCATTCATTATCGCTAAAGAAGAAAAACTAGAAAAAAAAGGCAGCAAACAAGAGAAAGAAGAAGAAATGAGTTTCAGTTATCATTTTATTTCATTTTTGTCTAATTCCTTTCATGAAATAGTTTATAAAAACATCAAAGAATATTTTCTCTGAAGGTAAAGGAAGAAAACTCAAAGGAGAAGGATAATAATTTGAGATTTTAGAGTTCTTTCATTCTCTAATGGTGGAAGAAATAGAAAGTGTTAAATTACTAATTTATTTTTTCAAGTTAGATAGAATAATAATAATATTATTTCTCTAATCTAAGGAGAAAAATATTATTGGGGATAGAAAGAATTCAAGTGACATAAACTATGTGAACTATCATTATATGTAATTATTCAAGATTCATTTTATTTTTGTGTTGTTACAATTCCCTTCTCTTGTAAGTATTATAATTATTGCATATTATTTGAATTAATTCAAAGAGTAATGGAAATGAAAATGTGAACTATCATTATATGAAATTATCGTAGTACAAATGATAAAGTAAATGTCACATATGCAACAAACTTGAATGAAGGACTGAATTACTGATATTATAATGTAATACATATGTATCTATACAAATAAATTGTATGTACAAATTGTTATAACATGTGAAGAAAAATAAAATATTGAATGATGATTCATATGAAAATGGAAGAATTTAAATATAGAAAAAAGTACATGCATGCAAATAAGAAGAATTCACCCCTGTATGATTTTGGTTGGGGAAGCAACATACCCATACACATTAAATGGAAGTGAAAATGATTGTATATTTATTGATACATTTAAATGATGTTCATGTACTCATAAAAATGGTAATGAAAATGGCATAAATGTTAAATGGAAATAGACAAATGAAATAAAATAAAAAAGTTATGTGAAAGATATCTTATAAATTTATAATATATGAAAGAAAATGCATATGTTAACTATATAAGAAAGACAAACAAACTTGATGTTTTATTTTATATATTTAACTATTGTATATGGAATATAATATGAACGATATATATATATATATATATATATATATATATATATATATATATATATATATATATATATGCAAAAAAGTCACATAAATTGGTCCATTTTATGTATTTAAAATTGTTATGCTGCAGGCATGATTATCTACTGAGTTTATCATATAAACTCAAACTGCTAAACTAATTTTTCAGGTAAGTCTCATGATAAGTAAAAATGGTTGAAATACATGAGTATGTCTACAGAAGACGATGCTCAAATGAAAACATGTAATTTATGGTTTATGTAAATTATTAAGATGTGATGATTGAATTAATAGTTTGATGAAAATGGATGTTAATGACTCTTCAGTTAGAATTGGAATGCTGATAATAAACTATTATTTAACTCTAAAAGAAATGTTATAACCCTAAGGCTGTTCGTTCCCTCCTTGTTAATTCGAATCTTTAGGTTAGGTTGTGACATTATATATAAATTACACAATTTCCTAAGAAATCACTTCTCTTCCTAGGGATGATGGTGGCATTGGCTTACCTTCACTTGACACTCTACAAAGCTTAAGCACATAAAAAATCATTTGGAGGTTATATAATAATAATTTTCTTCTATATAAATGGTGCACAAATGCCTATAGATCCCTTTGGAGCAAACCTACTTATAAAACCTCCATATTTGAAAAGCCTGACAAAAGCTTGCATTAAAAAACAGAATATTTGCCCTTCAAGATTCAAACTAACAACAATTTGTTCTCTCTCTCTTTCTCTCTCTCTCTCTCTCTCTCTCTCTCTCTCTCTCTCTCTCTCTCTCTCTCTCTCTCTCTCTTCCTTTACTCAATGAACAAACTTAAATTAAAAATTTTGGTAACCTAATCAGTGAATGGTTTGATTGTAATAAGAAAGCCAAAAGTAAAACTTAAAAAAAAAAAAAAAAAAAAGAAAGCCAAAAGTTGGAAACTTTATTGAAAATTTACACTGGTGTCTTCCACAATATAGTAATGACAACTGCATACAACAAATTCTTAACATTTGCATTCATCAATCAAAGTGCAACACATTATTAGATGTAAAAAGATTGTTTTTTTAATAAACAACTACAACTACTTCAGTCTCATATGCCTATTGTGCATTGAATAAGCTTGTTTGGTTTAAAAGTTTTGTTATCAACTATGCTTTCTTGATCAATAAGATTCTTAACAATGTGCTTGAAACTAAAGACATTCTAATAGGTCATGGAATGCAAGTGGGTTACACTTGTAAGAATTATAACAAACATATTCTCATCTCTTTTATGACTCTACTTTTTTTTTCTCTTAAGGTCCTTAAAAAATACACGCATGCATGCAGGAGACTTCTTTCACTAAGGTATTCCTAACTCAAGTGCTTTATTATGCTGAAAATATATTTTCCTGATTATCATATCTTTCTTAATAGTCTTGGATGGGGTCGATATTCTCTCATTTTCATTTTCTATTCTACTTTTTTTTCTCTTATTGTATTCTTGTGGTGAACTTGTCGCTTTACATGAATATGCATATGACCGAATTCCTCTTAGGTTTCATTTGGGACGACTTTCTTGTTGCTTTTTGAAGTATCTTTTTAGTATAAAATTTTTTGTACTAAAAAATTACTTCAGAAAATAGTAAAAAAATCATCTCAAATGAAGCCTTAAAAATCGTGAATGATTGTTTACTTGAAATAACAATAATGTCATTTCCTTGCAACGATGAAGAGAAAAACAAAGTTAGGCTGTCCCTTCAAGCCAATTCGAGAACCTGATATGTCATCAAGGCGTGCTACCAGAATTGGCTGGCAAATGAAGAACAGAAGATGGAATAAATTTCAACTAAAAGCCAAATGCTAGCGCGTCATAAGGGGAAAAATCAATGCTTCTCCTCTTGATTGATTCCAACAATTTTTTACCCACTGTACTACTTTACTTTTAAAACTTAAAAAAAACTCTGTTTTTTCTAAGTCAAGGATATTTATAAGTTATTTAATCAAAACATCTCCAAACATTTTTCACAATTCTATACAACCACAATAAGGAATTATTTAATGTGCTACTATTTCTAACGTGGTCATTTAGGTTTTATTTGAGATAGTTTTCTTACTGTTTTATGAAATAGTTTCTTAACATAAAAATTTCACAAAAAAATTTGTATTAAGAAGCTGCTTCATGAAACAGTAAGAAAGTTATCCCAAATGAAATCTTAGATGTGTGGTGTAAGTATGGAAAACGAATATTAGTAGTACTATGATCAGCCAAATTAATGATGTGATTGCAAATAATGCCAAGTGGGAGGCTTCTACATGTGTCTGCTAAGTGAATGAAATGAACCATTAATTTTTTGAATAGTTTATTTTCCTCGAGCAACCAAAAGATATCATGGTTGTTTGATGAGTTTTGTTCTCCTAAACAGACTCCAAGACTAAATTGTGTCATTGATGATATAGAGAGGATATGCTTTGATCAGATATATGGCAGGACCAAATAAGGCCTTCTAAATGATTGTTTAGAATCATATAAAAATGTAAATTTACAGTTTCGAATCCCACATCTGGCCTGTAAATATGAATACAATCAAATCAGGATTAAAAGGTTTAAAAGCTTTTATTACTCCTTACCAGCCTTGATTTATATAGCTGGAAGAATGCAAATATGAACAGATAAAATGGAAGAATTACCAACAACTATTTGAAATAATTGAAGACTTTGATACCATCTTCAATCTTATAAGATGATTACACAGATGGCATGGGCTTATTCTTCAAGAAATGCTTAAAGAGTATGAGAGCTTGGCGGGGTTTATGGAGGGGAACCTCATGACCTGCTCCGCGGATGGTCACATAGTTTAAGCCCTTATAGACCTGGCTCCATCCACCAACCTAACAGATCATCAACACCAAGCAATAAAAATCTTTTAAGCAAATAAGACTAATCAGAAAATAATACGTGGAATAAACAGTGAAATAGCTCCAAGGAGCTTAAATTTTCGACTTACAATTCCATGATCATACCAAGGATACCAGTCAGTGAGTGTCGTCAAGTTCAAAGCATTGATTGAATATCTAGTTGCAGTCAATGGTACCACTGAATCAGTGTCACCACTGTAGGATTAAGTGCAAAAGTCAGGGGAAATACAGATGGAAAAACTGCAAAAATGCTTTTTAAATATTAAGAAATAAAAACCAGATTTTCTGCTATATACTTCAGCTCGGTCAATTTGTGATAAGAAGCTTGCATAGTTATTCCCTGTAACTAATGTGGAAATTTCAATTTAGGCTAAAGACTGGCCAAATGCAATTCATACTACCTCAACTATTTGTTTCAAGAATTGAGTCCATTGGGTCATAATCCTGCAACTGTGTTATTCACAAGAGGGTATGGTGGGAACTGGGCAACTAGATGAGGCTCTTTCCACATCTAGATTCCAAAAAATTCTACGCAGGTATATAATTTGAAAATTTTATCAATAAATTCTCTTACAATCAAATACATTATAGAAGCTTTACCTTTTCTAAATTTGAACTACACCATTTCTCCCCTCACTTGAAATCCTAATTCTGCATTCGATTGGGAAGGCCTTTCATCTGCCTATGTATTTAGAAATGTATCCTTAAACAGCAAGTCCAATGGATGCAGTTTAGATGACCCAACTTACATTTTGATTCAAATGAGAGAGGGAGAGAGGGAGAGAGAGAGAGAGAGAGAGAGAGAGAGAGAGAGAGAGAGAGAGAGAGGGGCACTGTGTGTGTGTGTGTGTGAGAGAGAGAGATACTTTGGCAGCCTTCTCTTCCCATTTTTCTATTCCTCCAATAATCTCCGCCCTTCACCCTGCCCCAACTTGGATTTAACTAAGGGAAACAATTTAATTGTGGTAGAGATCAATAAGAAGAACCCTACCAGGCTTGATATGCCTCTCTAGTGCTCTTTTAACTTTCCTTTGACATCTCTATAGTAGCAAGATAATTCCCTGATTTTATCTCTCTTAATCGTGTTTCCCAATAGAATCCATGTTTCAGTGCTTGCGTTCTGGCCTCAAGTATAGTATATGCTGCACTTCTTTCATTTTCCCACACTTAACAGTTATATTTCTTTCCCTTTTGACATATGTTATAGGTTTAAAAAGTCACATTTGGATGCCATACCTAATAAATCTTAACAATTATATTTCTTTCCCTTTTGACATATGTTATAGGTTTAAAAAGTCACATTTGGATGCCATACCTAATAAATGATTTACTGATATTACTTTCTTTCTTTACAATACTTGTTTACACACCTGAACATTAGGATGTTATTTATAACAGAAACTCACTGCAATATATAGAAAGAGTGTAATGCCTTGAATCTTCAGAAAAGCACAATTCTGTTTAGGAAGGCATCAAGGCAAGCTTTTAGCATCCAATTAAGGCTTTATTTGGGACGGCTTTCTTCCTGCTTCTTAAAGCAGCTTTCTAGTACAAATATTAATATTTTTTATTAGAAAACTGCTTTTCGAAGAAGAAGAAAGCTGTCCCAAATGAAGCCTAAGGCTTCACTTGGGATGGCTTTTTTACCGCTTCTTTAAGCAGTTTTTAGTACAGAAATTTTTATTTTTAAACTAAAAAGCTGCTTCAAGAAGCAGTAAAAAATCCATCCCAAACGAAGCTAAATTCCGAGATACATAAAAGACGCCCATCAGTACTGTTGGCTTAACTCTCTCCCAGTGTTAAAATAATTAATTAGTTGTCTTTCTCAATGATGAAAGTTTTCACCAATGCTATAATACCCACTTGCAACATTCACAATACTTGCATTTCACCAATGTAGTGAGTGGATAACTATGTTTGATGAATGTTTTAACGATTTTTAATACCTGAAAACCCAAATCCGCAGACCGCCTGCAATAAGTTCTTTGTATATAGGAAGCATAGATCTTGGTGAATCACTCCAATAGGGCCCAACTATGTCGCTGAAAAATATGTAAAAGGAAATTTTATTGAACTGAAACTACAATAGAAATTGCAACATACTAAAGTCTTGAACAACAAACCTGCAGTCTTCCCAAGGATAATTCAACCCTGTGACATTGGCATGGAGCGCTCTCTGCACTTCAGGGTGGTTGTAATACACCTGGGCGTATCTATCTGTGCAGGGATCATAAGCTCTCGACATCCAAGGCTGAGTTAAATAAAAAAGAATACAAACAAATGAATTCATATTCATCATTGACAACAGATGAAGTTGGAGCAAGAAATTTTTTTTTTTTTTTCATAATTTTGCATATTTCAATAGAGAATTATAAAAGAAAAAAAAAAATCAAATTGAAACTGAGAAATCTTGGGAGATTTTAACATTAAATTTAAGAGCTGGGAAGTGAGAACTAACATAGTGACCTCTCAATTTACGCTTGAGAGATGAAGAAGAGATGTTACAAGAAGGAGTGTATATGCTGTATGGATCAATATCTCCCATTTCTTCTTCAGCGGCATCTTGCAGCTTTGAGCAGTCTTCCGATGGGTGCTCCGATGACTGTGATAGGCAAGCAGCCTTCAGGCCATTATAGGTCGTATCTGATATAAGCCCATGAGTCCACCAATATTCAAAAGTTCCAATAAAATCATTATCATCATCAGTAACAGCGTTGCCCACCTAAAAGAATCATAATAGGGGACATGAAAACATCCAAAGTACAAGCTTCAATTAAACAGCTAAGTTAAGAAACCCAATTAAAATCGGGAAATACCATGAACCCCTTAAAATTAATGCTAGGGCTCTGAACTCCTTGATTCTTTCGGTAGACAATTTGAGAAAGTTGAGGAACATAGTGGCCTGAGAACGATAAGAGAAGCAAGTACAGGTCATGGATTATTTAACGCGAAGGGAAGAGGTTAAAGACTAAGGCCTTTTCAGCTCACCTGCATAGCTTTCCCCGGCTATATAGAAATCCCTGAACTTGTACTGGGGGAATCTTTCGAACCAATTCACGAGAAAAGTATAAGCATCCACCGCTACATCAAAGGAAGAACTTTTAGAAAAGAGAAATGGATTCCAGAATATTCTCAAATAGCAAATTTTCGAGACCAATTTTTGAAACACACACAACCTGTCCTCTGGTCTCCAGCTGTATAGAGATCCGAGGTTCTATTGGAATAGGAGAATCCAACCCCGGCCGGTGACTCCAGAAAAAGAATGTTAGCCACTGCCACAAAAATAAACCCAAAAAAGATGAAAATTTTAAGGTAAAGGACATTGATTTGAGTCGAATCTGAACAGATCTCTTTCTAAGACCAACCTTTGTTCCACGCGTAGGGGTTGAGATAGAGAGTCCTGCCATCGGGGTGGATGTGGAAAGGTCCCAGCTCCTCGGACGCGCCATAGGCGATGGAAGAACAGCCCGGGCCGCCATTCAGCCACAGAACAAGCGGGGCCGGCTGTAATGCCTGTGGAGCCTCAAGAAGCCAGTAGAAGAGTGCTCGACCAGCGTTTGCGTCCACAGTGACATATCCAGAATACTGGTTGAACTCTACGCTGGGCTGGCCAGGGAGACGATCGATCTGGTCAAGCTTCTGCTGTGCCGGCAAATTGGTGATCACTGCCGCTGCAGCTGCAGCTGCAGCTGCCGCCAATCCATGAACTGCAACAAAAAGAACCAGTAAAGTATAGAAAGAGGAAGCGGCCATTGGCTCTTTTTGTCTTGGCGGTCAATGGCAGATCAGGAGGGAGGAAGAGGAGTTTATAGGCGTTGAATAAGAGGAAAAGAGCTGCATTTTTCGGAAGTAATTATGGAAATTGCAATTTTCCAAAAATTGATTAATAATTCTATACCTCTTCGAAATCTGAGGTACTCAATGTTCGGTTAGAGCAGATTAGAGAATTAACTGCGGTAATTATGTTGTGCTGTTCTCTACGAGACATCGACCTTTCTTCTTCGGTTGTTACTTGTTAAACGAGATGAAGAGTGGAACACGTGGGGGGAAAAGAGCGAGAGAGTGAGCCGTATTGATTTATTTTGCACGTCTCTGGCATTTGAAAGAATCATAAGAAACAGAGGAAAGGTGTAGGCGGTGGTTTTGGACTTTGATCAAACACCTTGGAGGCGGACAACGAAAGCGAGGGGAATTTAAGAGCTTGCAGTTGTGAGACGGAAGCTCTTGGGGTTAGGAGGACATCGCGACTGCTGGGGTCCGCGCGGGAAAGCGCTCTAAAGGTGGGAAAAATAAATTACTTATTGAATTATTGTTAAAAAGATAAAATTTTCTAAACATAATTTATTTTCGTAATATATTTTACTTAACTTACTTGCATCGATCTTATTTCAAGTAAATTAAGTAAAAAAAATCACTATGTATTACTTAATTTACTTGTATCACTAATGCTAAAGAACAACGCATCGGAAGAAGGGGAGTTTCAAGATTCGACCGGTCGAATCAGGATCGAACCGAATGGCACAATAAATAATAATATATAATATTAAAATTTATAAAAAAGAAGGAAAACTTTCTCTAATACGTTCACTATACATTTCACGTTCATATTAAACTAATCAAATAATATAAATATGGCATCAATGTAGTTTATAAAACATAAACAAATAACACATAGTATAAATATGGAATCAAGTAAGTCTATATAACATAAACAAATGTTTCATAAATTAGTAAATAACGCACCTAACGACACAGCTTTTGTTGAGCTCTATTGTGTTGGGTATTGATGAATGCAACCATCTTCAATTATCTTTCTCTATCATGTAACACTATTAAAAAATGAAATGAATAAAAGAAATTAAATTAAAATATATGTCAAAATTAACATAATTTTTTTATAAAATAGACAACATATAACATATATCTTCATAATTTATAATAAAATTATGTCACTTCATACAAACTGATTAGACAAACTCAAAATTCATAAAGATAAAAAAATTCTAAAGTAATACCATATATGCAAAAAAGTAATAATTGTCATTTAATTGTTTATATTAGTTTACATATAAAAAACTTAAAACTCAAAACACTCATAGTGAATCTAATAATCATCCATTAAATTTGTGTGATCGAATAATGGATTCTCAAAGTCTTCTTCGCCAAAATCTTGCATCCCAAATGCCTATGCATTCTCATATGGTATGTCATCATTATCCCAAATTCTTTTATAACTTTAAATCCGAAAATCTGAAAAATTACAGAAAAATATTCATAAATTAGCTAATTTTATTTAAAAAATTATGATAAAATCAGTTTGCAAAACGGACACCTAACAGTCCTGATAGATCATCAAAAAATTATCTTGATCGGCACAAATCTCAACACAAAATAAAGTTGGAAACTTCAAAAATTAATTCGGAGGCCATCTCAATTCCAATTTCAACAAACTTACAGTCAAACTGTGTGTCTCAGAAGTACAAACCCAACGAAACCAAATTCAAATCGATTCGAGCCCAAATGGGTCCAAATTGAAGACCCAAAGCACATTTGGAAGGTTCAATCCATAATTCGGATTACCAAATAGTTTCCAAATATGACACGCTTATAGTCAAATCGAGCGGTTTGACGAGACAAATCCAACGAGTTCAAGATGGCCGAATTCCGATATCATTAAGACCTTTAAATGTTTGATGAACGATCCACAATCAAGGAATTCAATATCGATCGTCCATCCAAACCACTCCACTTTTGCCCTTGATCCTCTTCCTATTTACAAATCATGCCACTCTCAGAAAACTAGAAATTGCCCCTCATTTCTCTTAAGGGGAGGGGGGGATGGAGTAAGAAGTAAAAAAAAAAAAATAAGAAGATAAGAGAAGAAGAGGAGGGAAGAAACTTATACTCGAACACCGCTGGAGTTTCGTCTGACTTTCAAGTGACGCCGGAGTTCCACCCAACTTTCACGTGACGCCAAAATTCTGCCCAACTTTCAAGTTACGCTGGAGTTCCACCCAACTTTCAAGTGACGTCGAAACTCCGCTAGATCTCCAAGTAACGCTAAAATTATGTCCGATCTCCAAGTGACTTTAGAGTTTTGCCCGAATACCATCTAATGTCCGAGTTCTCTTTGATCGCAAACTGACATCAGACTTCTACCCAACGTCGAACCTCCGCTCTTCGCCAGATTTCTACCTAACGCCTTTGTTCTGACCTTCGTCGCCAAACAACGGTCTTTATGACTTCCATCGCCCATCAACTATGGTCCTTCCGACTTATGTCGCAAATCGACTACGATCCTTCCGACCAAATGAACATGTCAATATTATCTCTTTATATTCCCACTATGTACTTCATATAATATACATCGAGCCAACGCCTTCCCCTTAAGGAAGGGCCTCATTTGTAATCAACTGCAAATAATAGTGGATTCATTAAAACTATGCTAGGCCCCGTGGTTTTTCCCCCTTTTCAGGGATTTTCTATGTAAAAAATCTTGGTGTCTCATAAATGCTACACCCTTTCTCTTACCTGATTGCGTGCCGAAACTTCGTACAATGCTAGGACTCTAAATTTTATATTTCTCTACCGTCGTGAATATTCCAGGATGTATAGTTTGACACCATTTCCTGACTTGGGGGCAACTATTGCTCCAATCTTAAAAGATCGCTCATGCCAACATCCTAATATTAACCATTGTTGCATTAATTTTATAAGAATCAGAAGCGGACTGTGGGGCAACTTTGACTCCAACTATGGCAAAAAAGATCCTCCAAAGCTTTCAATATCAAGATGATTTTATAGAAAAATTATAGCAAATGCAATGATACTTCCAATCAATTACAACAAGCTTTCTACAATCCTTTGCTGGACTTGTACTCCCTGGGCAAGGTCTTAATATCGACCTCGAAAAGGCAGTAATAATATAAAGATAGATTATTCTTTGCCTTTAATTCGAGGCACACGTGGCATTCGCCCCCTCCCAATCAAGAAAAATATCAATCCTAGGGGGATTCGATTCAACCTCTTCCTCACAGGTTAACATTATCGAGCAGGGCTCTAACATACAACCTCGGATAGTTCAAACATCCTAAGAGGATGTCAATCAAATATTAAATCATTGATTCGAGAAATACACAATCTTTATTGTGTCTCAATCACTGGATAATCAATCCCAGGGGGATTCAATTCGACCTCTTTCACATAGGTTAACGTCATCGAAAGAGGCTATGATATACAAACTCGGATATATCTTACATCTTTGGTGGATTCTCTCAACCTCTTTGTCATTGTACATGGCTCTGACATATAACCTTGGACAAGTCCTACATCCTTGGTGGATTCTCTCGACCTCTTCCACATAGGTTAACGTCATCGAGTAAGACTCTGACAAATAACCTCGGATAGGTCTTACATCATTGGTTGATTCTCTCAACCTCTTCCATATAGGATAACTTCATCAAGTGGGGCTCTGACATATAACCTCGGATAGATCTTACATCTTTGGTTCATTCTCTCAACCTCTTCTATATAGGTTAACGTCATCGAGCAAAGGCTCTTGCATACAACCTCGGATAGGTCATACATCCTCAGTGATTTCTTTTGACTTGTTCCATATAGGTTACCATCATCGAGTAGTTCTCTAACATACAACCTTGGATAGGTCATACATCATTAATGAATTCTCTTAATCTCTTTCGTAGAAGTCAACATCATCGAGCAATGCTCTAAGTGGATAATATTCTTTCTAAAAAGATTTAATGAAAGTGATTGATAAAATCATCATTCATATAAAGATCTTAGCAGTTTAATAATGCCTTCAAAAATATGGGGGGCAACATATCAAAGCATGTCTCAAAGATACATAAACAATTTAACTTCCTCCAATGAACAAGTTCTCAACTTCTTATATAAAATCAATGGAGTTACATAAATTCATATTCAGGTGTATATTTATTTTCATAAGAAGTTAAAATTAAATAGTACATTGGAATCATCCATACAAATGACTATCATCAAGAAATAAGAAACTTTAAAACAGTCAAATATTCTTGGTGGATTTAAGTAACTTCTTCTCTACTGCATACAAGTATCTCCTACAACTTTTTTTTTAAAAGAAAAGATATAACCTGATCATCAGGCCTTCACTTAGTTAAAAATGTTAGCGTGTTGCTAGAATGCTGGCATATCACACTGCTCTGACCCATTGACTCAGGGATATTCGATGTCGGTACACTTTAGTATGGATGCATATTGCCTTATAAAATGCCACTAGACACCCGCCATCAGCGACCCTTCGTTTGATATTTATCTTTAGTTCTTTATTTCATATTAGTCATCGCTGGATTATCGCTCGACTGCTACTTACAGCATACCCTCGAACTTTTTCCTTAAGCTCTACACTCAACCGTTAATTGCCAACAGACTTCAACTCGATTGTCCATCGCCAATAGACTTCCACACAAATGGTGTTAAAATTCTCCAAATTTACTCATCACTTATGGTTCTCCTCCTAGATATTATTACCGTCAGATCTTCTCAAATCATCCTCGCATACAAGAAGCAATTGATCTTCTTCTATCAAGGGTTGTTTATTAAGAAGATAGCCTCTCATCGTGACTTTTTCTACATAAGAGAGGGGCACTGAAGCTTGATAGGGGAATATCGCCTATCTCCGATGATGAAATGCCTCCAATGTAAGAAGAAGAACACAAGAGAAGAATAAGGAGGAAAAAATCTCCTTCTATATAAGAGAGGAGCACTGAAACTTGATAGGGGGATGCCACCTATCTCTTACAGTAGAATGCCTCTAATGTAAGAAGAAGACTAAAGGAGAAGAAAAATAAATAATTGCAAAAATTCTAACTTCTACACAAGAAGAGGGGCACTAATTTTACGTAGGTAAAGTCAAATACGAAAAATAATGGAATGCCTCGACTGTAAGAAAGTTAGAATAATGGAGAAGAAAGAAAAAAATGGTTGCAAAAATTTTAACTTCTACACAAGAAGAGGGGCACTGATTTTGCATAGAGAAAGTCACATATGAAAAATAATAGAATGCCTCCACTATAAGAAAGTTAGAACGACATCGGAGAAAGAAAAAGAAAGGCTAAGAAATTTCTAACTTCTATACAAGAAGAGAGTGTTAATATAAGTAGGAAAAATTACCTACATAAAATAGCAGAATGCCTCAACTGTAAGAAAGTTAGAGGGAGAAAAGAAGAATGTATAAGTTCCCCTAGCCCTAGGGTAGAATATTTATAAACTTTTTTTGGAAAAAAGAGAACATTCCGGAATTTTATGGAATTTTTTTGATTTTTTTTTTCAAAATTTCCCAATTTTTTGCCTGGACAGGCCAAATCAAATATTTTTAGGGTCACAAGAACCATTTTTTGATGTTCCAGACTCAATTTTGGCACTTTTGGAGCTCAACGGGTCCTCTATGATTAAGTTTGAGAAAATTTATGATTTTTTGAACGTAATTTTTTGTGATTCGGCCAATATAAAATATTGAGATAAGTATTTTCAAACTTCTGGAATTTCAACATCTGAAATAGGGAGGCAACTAATATATTATCAAATAATTATCTTGATCGGGCACGAATCTCGATGCAAAATAAAGTTAGAAACTTCAAAAATTAATTCAAAGACAATCTTAACTCCAATTTCAAAAAACTTATAGTTAAACTGAGCATCTTGGAAATACGAACCCAATGACACCAAATTCAACTCGATCTGAGCCCAAATGGGTCCAAATCAAAGACCCGAAGCATATTCAGAAGGATCAAGCCATAAATTGGATTACCAAATAGTTTCCAAATATTACATACTTATAATCAAATCGAGCAGCTCGACAAGGCGAATCCAACGTGCCCAAGATTGCCAAATTTCAATATCATTAAGATCTTCAAATGTTTGACGAATGGTCCACAATCAAGGATTCAATATCGACCGTCCATCCAACCACTCCACATTTGCCCTTGATCCTCCTCCTAATTGCAGGTCTTACCACTCTCAGAAAAATATAAATAGCCCCGCATTTCTCTTAAGAGGGGGGGGGATCAAGAAGGAAGAAGAAGAAGAAGAGAAGAGAAGAAGAGGAGGGAAGAAACTCTCCTCGACCACTGTCGGAGTTCCGCAAAACTTTCAAGTGACGCCGGAGTTATGCCCAACTTTCAAGTGACGTCGAAATTCTTCCCAACTTTCAAGTTACGTCGAAGTTCCGCCCAACTTTCAAGTGACGTCGAAACTCCGCTCGATCTCGGAGTGACGTCGAAATTTTGTCCGATCTCCAAGTGACTTTGGAGTTTTACTTGAATATCATGTAAAGCCGGAGTTCTCCTCGGTTGTCGACTGACGTTGGACTTCTACCCAACGTCGAACCTCCGCTCGTCGCCAGATTTCTACCTGACGCCTTCGCTCTGACCTCCGTCTCCAAACATCGGCCTTTATGACTTACGGTCAAACCCGCCAATTACGGTCATTCCGACTTACATCACCCGCTAATTACGATCATTCCGACTTACGTCACCCATCGACTACGGTCCTTCCGGCCAAGTGAACATGTCAATAGTGACTCTTTATATTCCCACCATGTACTTCATATAATGTACATCAAGCCAAGGCTCTTCCCCCTAAGGAAGGGCCTCATTTGTAATCGACTGCAAATAATAATGGATTCATTCAAACTGAACTAGGCCTCGTGGTTTTCCCCCTTTTCAGGGGTTTTCACGTAAAAAATCTTGGTGTCTCATAAATGTTATACACTCTCTTTTACATGATTGCGTGCTGGAAATTCGTACAATGTTAAGACGCTAAATTTTATATTTCTTTACCACCGCAAATATTGCAGAATGCAACAGGTCCAAAAAATCCTACTTGTACCGTGAGGTGTCAATTTCTTAAGAAAATTCAATAATGTCAAAAAATTATGAAAAAATTAGGGAAGCTAAAACAGAACTATATAAATATTTTGACGAAAACGGTTTGTGATTTAGACTTATAATGACTTCTGAAATAATTTATTGACTACTCTAGGTGAAAAAAAATTCTTAAAATTCTAAGGGTTAGGTCGTGAGTGGCGACGGGATTTCATGCATCAAGCTAGGCTCGTGCGGCTACTACATGCGAACGAGGATGATGGGGCTGGAGGTAGATCGGAGGCTGGAGGTTGTCATGTGTTGAAGAAGAGAACGATTTTCATCTTGTTCTCATTTTAACGACAGGCTGATCGAGGTAGGGATCGTGCACACGCGAATGGGCGACTGCCCTGTTCAGAAATAGCTTCGAATCACCAAATTGTAGGGTATGGGCGTCCGAATGACATAGGATTTGAGCAAGTTTTGATTAGGGTTTTTGGGATTCGAGCAGAGGTCAACATAAATCAACCAAACTCCTCTCTGACAACATATGCCACACAATACTTCTTAGTTTGCCATAACTTCCCTCTATATATACAAAGTATAATTGTACAACTTATATTTCATTTTTATTATCTATACTTTTCTACTGCTCTTTTTTTTATCTTCCTTCTCTATGCTCTCTACTCCACCGCAGAGTAGTGCAAGCTTCAACAATCTTTACTTATAACTAGTCGAGTTGGGCTCAAGTAATTTTTGACTTGAGCTTGAGCTTTATTGAATAATCATGTTCCCTCTCGAGCTCGAGATTTATTCTACGAGTTCAAACCGGCTTATGATCCAACTAATTTATTATAGGAGAGAAAATATTTATGATTCAAATAATCATTATAATAGAGTGATAAAAGAATGAAAATTTATACAAAAAATAAGAAATAATCACTGAATATAAAAATTGAGATATTATTTTAAAATATTATAATAATATTATTAATAAAATTCAGAATACTCGTATATTTCAAGTATATTTCTAATCATATTCTTTAACCATGTCGACTCAAAAGATAATGAGTCAAGTTAGGTTGGTTCAAATTTGATTCGTTAGCTCATCAAGTTGAGTCGACCCACAAATCGGCCTAACTTTCTCACAAAAACTTATATGAGATAACCTGTTTATTTCTTCCTAAAAAATATATTTTAAATATTTTATTTTTTAATGACAATATGCGTTGGACCAGACTCCATAATAGCTCCTCATCTCCAACCGCAAATTGGACTGCCAAAATAAATTCAGTGGGCATCACATTAACTGCTCTTGGTAAAGTTTTGAATGCTATGCATTTTAAATTAATTTTGTTAGGCAAGTACAAATATAATATTTTCATTTTTATTATTCATGAAATTAACATCGAATTTTTTTATTTATAATAAACTCATAAAATTTATATAATAAACTCATAAAATTTAAGCTTTCATTTGAAATAGCTTTCTAAAACAATTTATTAATATAATTTTTTCTTACTTTAATATTTTTACAAACCGGTTCAGAAAGAAGTAAAAATGATGGCTCGAATGAAGCCTAATTCTTATTTCAATTGATATTTCTATTAAATTTAACACCATGATTTTCTTTAAATTTATAACAATGAGCTTTGAGTTAGATCACAAATTCAAATAGCTCAACTTTATACTTGTTGCTTCCAGGAGTATTCGCGGCGGTAGAGAAATATAAGATTTATTGTCTTAGCGTTGTACGAAAATCCGACACGCAATCAGATAAGAGAGAGGGTCTAGCATTTATGAGACACCAAGATTTTTACGTGGAAAACCCCTGAAAAAGGGGGAAAAACCACGGGGCCTAGCCCAGTTTAAATAAATCCACTAGTATTGTAGTCGATTACAAATGAGGCCCTTTCTTGGGAGAAGGCCTTAGCTTGATGTACATTTTATAGAGTACATTACATGATATGAATACAAAGAATCACTATTGACATGTTCGTTTGGTCGGGAGGACCGTAGTCGGCGAGCGACGGAGGTCGGAAGGCTTGTAGTCGGTGGGCGACATAAGTCAGGAGGACCGTAGTCGGCGGGCGACGGAGGTTGGAAAGACTGTAATTGCCTTGCGAGGGAGGTTGGAAAGACTACATCTGATGATGAAGGTCAGAAGAACGGCGTAAGGTAGAAGTCCAACCAAAGAAAGAAATCCATCTTCGCGTAGAAGTCAAGCATAGTTCGATATCCGGTAGAAGTCTGGCGTCGAATAAAAACTTGGCGGAGAGTGAAGGTTCGAAGTCGGGAAGAAGTCCGACGTCTGTTGGTGGCAGAGGAGAAATCCGGCTTCACTTGGGCGGAGTTTTGGCGTTAAGAGGGAACTCTGTTGTTAATTGGAAAGGATTTTAGCATCACGTGGAAGTTGTGTAGAATTCCTGCATTTCCTGAAAATCCGGCAGAGTTTCGGCGTCTTCAGTCGGCAGGAAGAGCTCCGGCGGTGGTCGAGGAGGTGAGGAATCTCCTTTTCCCCTTTCTCCTCTCCTTCTTCTCTCTCTTCCCTTTAGTCCATTTGGTGTAGAATGAGGGTTCTATTTATAGTTTTTCTGGAGTGGCATAGCCCGTAAATAGGCGTGAGATATGGGGCGAATTGGGAGTGTTTTGAATGGACGGCCGATATTGAACCTTTGATTATGCACCGTTCGTTGGGTATTTGAAGGCCTTAATGATGTTGTAATTCAGCGATCTTTGTCTCATTAGATTCGTCTCGTTGATCCGTTCGATTCGAGTATAAGCTCGTCAAAATCGGAGACCATTTAATAACTCAAATTGCGATTTGAACCTTCCAACAGCGCTTTGAGCCCTTGATTCGGACTCATTTGGGCTCAGATTGGGTTGACCTTGGTGTCGTTGGGTTCGTATTTTCGAGACGCTCAGTTTGACTATAAGCTCGCTGAAATCGGAGTTTGGGTGCTCCCAAAATTAATTTTTGAATTTTCCAACTAGCTTTTGCCTCGAGATTCGTGCCCGATCAAGCTAATTTTGTGATGATGTATCAGTTGCCCCCCTATTTTCGGACGTCGTAGCTTATGAAGTTCGAAAATATGTGACACAAATTTTTGGGAATTCTTCCGAGCGAGTCAAAATTAATCTTGTGTGTAGGAGCTCCGAAAGGCTCTAAAAGTGTCGAAATCGAGTCCGGAACGTCGAAAAACGTGTCCAGGGACCCCAAAAATGTCGAATTTGGACTTGTTGGGGCGAAAAATGGGACCGGAATGGGTTGGGCAGCCGAACCGGCCGGCCGACCACCGCTGCCGCCGGCGGCAACGGCGGCGCGGAACCGCGGCCGCGCTCGCGCGCTGTGGCTGCGTGTGTGCCTGCTGCCGAACTGCGCGCCCGCGCATGACTGCGCTCCCGTGCATGACTGCGCCCTTGCTCGAATTAGCGCTCCTCATCGCGTGCAGAAGCCTACGGGATTTCTTCCTCTCCCTCCGGCTTACTGACGGTTGAGGCTTCTGTTATTTGTGAGTGGGAATTTTTCCCTGCTCGAATTAGCGCTCCTCCTCACGTGCAGAAGCATGCGGGATTTTTTCCTTCATCTCCTAGGCTTTCTAGAGATCTGTTGAACTGCAGAAATCTAGCGTCGGGTAGAAATACGACAATGGGCAGAAGACCGACAAAATTCTGACGACGGTCAGAATTTCGACGACGAGTAGAAGTATGACGTTGGGCAGAAGACCGATGAAGTTCCGACGACGAGTAGACGTATGGCGTCGGGCAGAAGACCGATGAAATTTTGACGACGGTCAGAATTCCGACGACGAGTAGAAGTACTACGTCGGACAGAAGACCTACTAAATTCCATCGACTGTTAGAATTCCTACGACGAGTAGAAGTACGATAGAAGTCCAACGTTGTTTAGAAGTACGACGTTGAGCAAGAGACCGACGAAAGTTCGTCGACGAGCAGAAGTCTGACGACAAGGATAAGTCTGACATCGGGTAGAAGTTTGACACCGGGTAGAAGACCGATGAAAGTTTGTCGATGAGCAGAAGTCTTTATAAAAATGGCTCGAGAGAATCCACCAAGGATGTGAGACCTTTCCGAGGTTGTATGTCGAAGCCTTTGCTCAACGATATCAACCTGTGTGGAAGAGGTCGAGAGAATCCACCAAGAATGTGAGACCTATCCGAGGTTGTATGTCGGAATATTTGTTCGACGACGTTAACCTGTATGGAAGAGGTCGAGAGAATCCACCAAGGATGTGAGACCTATCCGATGTTGTATGTCGGAACATTTGTTCGACGACGTTAACCTGTGTGGAAGAGGTCGGGAGAATCCACCAAGGATGTGAGACCTATCCGAGGTTGTATGTCGAAACATTTGTTTGATAACGTTAACCAGTGTGGAAGAGGTCGAGAGAATCCACCAAGGATGTGAGACCTATCCGAGGTTGTATGTCGGAACATTTGTTCGACGACGTTAACCTGTGTGGAAGAGGTCGGGAGAATCCACCAAGGATATAAGACCTATCCGAGGTTGTATGTCGGAGCCCCGCTCGACGACATTAACCTGTGTGGAAGAGGTCGAGAGAATCCACCAAGGATGTAAGACCTATCTGAGGTTGTATGTCGGAGCCCCGCTCGACGACGTTAACCTGTGTGGATGAGGTCAGGAGAATCCACCAAGGATGTGAGACCTATCCGAGGTTGTATGTCAGAACATTCGTTCGATGATATTAACCTGTGTGGAAGAGGTCGAGAGAATCCATCAAGGATGTAAGACCTATCCGAGGTTGTATGTCGGAGCCCTGCTCGACGACGTTAACCTGTGTGGAAGAGGTCGAAAGAATCCACCAAGGATGTGAGATCATTCCGAGGTTGTATGTCGGAGCCATTGCTCGACGAAGTTAACCTGTGTGGAAGAGGTCGAAAGAATCCACCAAGGATGTGAGACCTATCGGAGGTTGTATGTTGGAGCCTTTGCTCGACGATGTTAACCTGTGTGGAAGAGGTCGAATCGGATCCCTCTATGATCGATTTTACCTTGATTGGGAGGGGGCGAATGCCGCATGTATCCCGAATCATAGGTGAACAATGGTCTATTTTTAGACCGCTACTGCCTTTTTGAGGTTTAGGTTAAGACCTTGCCCAAGGAGTAGAAGTCCAACAAGGGACTGTATAAAGCTTGCAATTGATTTGAAGTATCCTTGCATTTGCTCGGATATTCCTGAAATATCAACTTGATGTTTAAGTTATTGGAGGATCTATTTGACCATGGTTTGAGTCAAAGTTGCCCCCAATCTGCATCGGCTTCTTATAATATTGATGCTATGAGTGATCTTTTCAGATTAGAGCACTAATTGCCCCCCAGTCGGGAATCACTTTCCCACAGACAGCGCCAAACTATTGCGTCCAGGAGTATTCGCGGCGGTAGAGAAATATAAGATTTATTGTCTTAGTGTTGTACAAAAATCCGGCACGCAATCAGATAAGAGAGAGGGTCTAGCATTTATGAGACACCAAGATTTTTATGTGGAAAACCCCTGAAAAAGGGGGAAAAACCACGGGGCCTAGCCCAGTTTGAATAAATCCACTAGTATTGTAGTCGATTACAAATGAGGCCCTTTCTTGGGAGAAGGCCTAAGCTTGATGTACATTTTATAGAGTACATTACATGATATGAATACAAAGAATCACTATTGACATGTTCGTTTGGTCGGGAGGACCGTAGTCGGCGAGCGACGGAGGTCGGAAGGCTTGTAGTCGGTGGGCGACATAAGTCAGGAGGACCGTAGTCGGCGGGCGACGGAGGTCGGAAAGACTGTAATTGCCTTGCGAGGGAGGTTGGAAAGACTGTATCTCACAATGAAGGTCAGAAGAACGGCGTCAGGTAGAAGTCCAACCATAGAAAGAAATCCATCTTCGCGTAGACGTCCAGTGTAGTCCGATATCTGGTAGAAGTCCGGCGTCGAGTAAAAACTTGGTGGAGAGTGAAGGTTTGAAGTCGGGAAGAAGTCTGACGTCTGTTGATGGCAGAGGAGAAATCCGGCTTCACTTCGGCAGAGTTTTGGCGTTAAGAGGGAAATCTGTTGTTAATTGGAAAGGATTTCAGCATCACGTGGAAGTTGTGCAGAATTCCTGCGTTTCCTGAAAATCCGGCAGAGTTCCGGCATCTTCAGGCGGCAGGAAGAGCTCTGGCGGTGGTCAAGGAGGTGAGGAATCTCCTTTTCCCCTTTCTCCTCTCCTTCTTCTCTCTCTTCCCTTGAGTCCCTTTGGTATAGAATGAGGGCTCTATTTATAGTTTTTCTGGAGTGGCATAGCCCGTAAATAGGCGTGAGATGTGGGGCGAATTGGGAGTATTTTGAATGGACGGTCGATATTGAATCCTTTAATCATACAGCGTTCTTTGGGCATTTGAAGACCTTAGTAATGTTGGAATTCGGAAATCTTGGGCTCGTTGGATTCGTCTCGTCAAGCCGTTCGATTCGAGTATAAGATCGTCAAAATCGAAGACCGTTTGGTAACTCAAATTGCGGTTTGAACCTTCCAACAGCGCTTTGAGCCCTTGATTCGGACTCATTTGGGCTCGGATTGGGTTGATCTTGGTGTCGTTGCGTTCGTATTTCCGAGACGCTTAGTTTGACTATAAGCTCGCTGAAATCGGAGTTCGGGTGCTTCCAAAATTAATTTTTAAAGTTTCCAACTAGCTTTTGCCTCAAGATTCGTGCCCGATCAAGCTAATTTTGTGATGACATATCAATACTTAACACCATTACCTGAGTGCGTTATTAATTAAATTAATCACAACATTTTGTGATTATATAATTGAGTAATACATCTTTTAATATTAATTACTCACCATAAAAACATTCTATAAAATATCATTACATCCTCAACTTGGATGTAGCATTTTATAAAATAGATTGTGAAGTTGCTGTTGGGAAAGCAACCTAACTACTTTTGTTGTGAACAACTTTCCACGATAGAAATATCCAAAAATAGTGAGAAAATGGTTTGAATTTAGTAGCAAAAATAATATTATAATTTTTTAAAAAGTAAAGTAATGAAAAAGTTATTCCAAGTAGAAGAAATTAATCTGTGTGGATACTGGATGGTCCGAAGATGAATGAGAGCATGCCACATTACCCGGTACACAGCAAAATAATGACGTTAGTGGGCTCCACCGCTAAGATGCTAGTAAACCGATGAACCATTGAACCGGTCCAGTTGGGAAAGAACCGTCCGGTTTATAAAAAAATTTATTTTTGTTTTAATTAAAATTAAAAAAATATATATTTTAGTTAATTAATACTTTTTATTAAGTATGATGATTAATATCACCATAATACATGCAAGTTATCTTAAATAACTCACATAGTTTGTTTTGTAAAAAGAATGCACTTCTCACTTTATAAAGGGTTGGAGTAAACATCCTCAAACTCTCCCTATGATGTGGGACTAAAAAAGTAGCATGAATAGTTTAGAATGTGCATTTAGGCTTATTTGGGCTAGTTGGGCTTTAAATTTTTTTATAAACCGGCCGGTTCTTTCCCAACCGGACCGGTTCAATGGTTCACCGGTTGAACCGCTGGTTCAATCCGGTTTGATCCGGTTCGATGCAGAGGCGGTTCTGGAGCTTGATCGGACCGGCCACCGGACCGGTTCACGGTTGAACCGACCGGTCCAGTCCGGTTTTCAAAACATTGGTAAAAACCTTTAAAATTTTATAATTTATTGAGAATTGATATGTTAGTGTGATATTTATTTGATTGAGTATGAATCTCAATATAATTATTGGGTTGGAAACTTTCGAAATTATGTGTAGGCTCTGTATAATTTTGATTTTAAAAAATTTATAGTCAAATTAAATATCTTAATGAGATGAACAATTATCTCCAAAATTATCTAATCTACCACTAAATAAGCTCAAGTCAAACACTAGAAGTGAAGTAGAAAATTTTTATATCAATTGATATACTAAAATATACTTTTTGCGGCTCTAAAAATTACTTTTTGTGGTGGTTTTAATTGCCACAAAATAGTTTGCAGTAATTTCAAAACCGCTAACCGCTACAGGTCCCTTGTTGTTGGTTTCTACTATAAAGGCATTCAACAGCGGTTGCCTGTAGTGTAGAATTGAAATGTGTTAGTTTTCATGCCGTTATAACCACCACTATTTTGAAGCTTTAGGGGCAATTAAAACCGTCACCTTTCTGAATACTTAGCAACGTTTAAAAGCACCACTAATCTATAATAGTTGTGGTGATTTAATTGTCACCAAAGCTCAAGAATGGTGAAAATTAACCACCACGAATGTTATATATATTTTTGTTAAAATAATTTCACTTATCAATTACTATTTAACATTGACATTGACACAATTAATGAATATGATTATATCAACAATAAAATGCAGTTCATGTTGGTGGGTATAATTTCTAAACCCTTTGAAATTCTGTGAACCGTCAATTTAGACATGCAAAACTGGATACAAGAAGCCTATCATTCTTAGCATATGATTCCCTTTTTTACATCGAAGATTGAGCTCAAAAGTGTTAAATACCTTCAAAGCCCAAACTACATAAGGGAACATGCAAAGCTACTTTGTATGCTAAGTAGGGGTGTTAATATTTGACAAGACACAAAAATCCGACTCGGACCCGACCCGAAAAATCCGGGTTGGACCTGACCAGATTTCTAAATGGGTCGGGTTCAGGTTCCCGTATTCGACCCGTTTGAAAAAACGGGTCGGATTCGGGTTGACCCCGGCGGGTTGCCGGGTCAACCCGAAAACCTGTTTAATTTAAAATTTTGGATTCCCGCCCGCTGCCCGCTGCCCTGCGTGCCCATGTCCGCGCCCGCATGCCCCGCTATCCGCTGCCCCTGCCCGAGCAAGCCCTCGCATGCCGCATCCGCCCCTCGCCCGCTGCCCGCTGCCCCGCGTGCCCATGTCCGCGCCCGCATGCCCCGCTATCCGCTGCCCCTGCCCGAGCAAGCCCTCGCATGCCGCATCCGCCCCTCGCCCGCCGTCCGCCCGCCGCCGTTCTGACGTTCCGGTGCCAGCATAACCCAAATCCGGGTCGGGTCGGGTCAACCCGGCAACCCGACAGGTCGGGTCCGGGTCAGACTTTTCGACCCGTTTACATAGCCAGATTGGGTTAGGGTTGACCCGTTTGAACCCGGGTCAGTTTGGATCCGACCCGAACCCAACCCCAAATCCGATTTTGACACCCCTAATGCTAATGTATGAAAATAAAAATTCTTTCATTGATAGATGTGCTGAAACACTGCAAATCTCATAACAGATACATAGGCACCAATGCACTCACAAGCAATTGGATGCGAAATGTCTTTAAATAGATACACTACGTACATACGTACAATTGAATATAATAAACCAATCATTAAAAAAAAATGATTGTCTGCCAAAATAAAGAGACAATAGAATGCAATAACTACAGAACTTAGAACTTAGTAGATAGTTTGAAACATCATACGCAATCTACAATGATATAAATATGACAAGCAATCACCAGTCATAGTACATTTAAAATTAGAAAAAATAATATAAATAAATTCTTATTCATGACAAATGAAAATTTGGCTCCACAAACAATTATTTGGATAAATTTTCAATGCCAAAGAGAGCAAAGAGTTTTACCAAAAATTTTCAAGGAGTACTCTACAATCTAAACGGCGATGGTGACAATTTCGGTGACTCTAGAATCTAAATGAAAATTACTAGAGAATATATCAACAAGTGAAGAAGCTTTGTGACGGCGACTGCAATAATCTATCGACCGGCTAACTGATGGTAAAGGTGGGCTCAATCGCTATGTTTGTGCTCCAACTGAAAGAGAGAAAGGAGAATGATTGTGTGGCGCAAGAGCTTGACCGATCTGGGGCTTGAAGAGGGGAAAAGAAGATCGTGTGCTGGTATACGCAGAATTCAATCGTGATAAGAGCGGCTAGGGCTCTAGCAGACGGCTAGTAGGAAGTTACAATACATGTTTAAACCATTGATACTTGTGGCGATTTAAACCACTGCCTAAAATTATTTTTAGTGTCATTTTTTTAACCAACAACATTAAGTGCTCTGAAAAATGTTGAATTTTTGGTAATATGAAGGATCATATGATCATCAAATCTTGGGTGGTTCTTATAATCAAATCAATCATCTCAATAAGAGGAATTATGAGCCTATAATCACTTAATTCTAAGTCATTAACTCACTTAATTGTCGAAGACTAGTTTATGATGAAATGAAACAACATGATCCTTTTGATTGAGTGTTTTGGAATTTTAGCTAAATTTATCAAAATATTATTCTATAAAATTTTAAATATTTTTTTTTTCTTCAATAAAAGAGATGAGTTGGTGGATTTATACTTAAACTTTGACTTGAAATTGGAGAGAGCATGGATATTTGAAGAATTATAAACCCACTCGAGTTTCGATATGCTCAGTCATTGCTAACAATCCTCATCCTAACCACCATCACCTGCTTATTGTCACTCGACCACCATCGTCTGACTATCAATGTCCAACCACTATCTATCGCCCGTCGTAGCATAATTATGGTCTCACCACCACTTTTACATATTAATTGTTGTCCGACCATCATCGTCTAACCATAATCACTCAACTATCATATCCTTACAATCACTGACCAATCATATCATTTGATCGATGTCTCTTGAACTATATACCAAGAACTTTGCCACCAACAACATCGATACACACCATCAGATATAAGGTCTATGTACGTCATCGATGCACGACGTAACATATATAAAGTTGATGCACACCATAGACAGCAATACCAATGCTCACTAACTTGGTTATCTACTATTATACATAACGTTGATGCATAACATTACCAATAAATCTGATATATATTATCAACGCCAAGTTCGATTCCTAATGTTAACACCTAGAGTATACTATACTCAAGTCTCATTTCACCAAAGGAGAACGACTGGCCGCAACAAATGATATCTTGAGTACAACTCCAATTTCTCTAGCCTCCTCCATCTTTTTACTATTAAATCCTAGTTCCATAATTCATGGCTACTACATCATGTCAATATATTCCCAATTATGCAAAAAATCATCATTTGTAATCTTTGATATATTATTAAAGTTCTCACTCTATTAAAAAAAAGTTATCACTCTATTGTCACAAATATTCTAACCATAATAAGTGTTAATTTTTTTCATTTACATTGAGCAAAAATTAGGAAAAAAAATGAACTACAAAATATATTAATGTAGCCGCCCACTTAGGCTTCGTTTGGGACGGCTTTTTTATTGCTTTCTAAAACGGAGTTTTAGTACAAATTTTTTTATTTTTGTATTAAAACTCCGTTTTAGAAAACAGTAAAAAAGCCGTCCCAAACGAAGCCTTAATTTTTTTTTTGCTTGAATCTGTTGAATAGAATGGGAAGCGATCGACAGACGAATTCATTAGAATATGCTTGGTTTAAAACTAAGTCAAGTCAAGCCCACATAGATTATAATATTAAAAGAATAATAAATAATTTCATTAACGCAACTAATTAATACATCATATAATAACTTGGTTCGACTTAGAATTGCCCATCCCATAAACAGATAAAAAATTCACGTATAAACTAATCAACTATATATATCTAATTTCCATTTTATTATTCACAGCGTTAGGGTTAAGGTTATAAGTGTGTCAAGCCGACTCGTGAGCTATTTTAAGTTTAGCTCGATAAATCACTCGTGTGTCGAGCACGATGAGCTAACATGTCAAGCCTGAACAACACCGACTCGACTAGTTAGTTTGTGAGCTAGCTCATTTAAGAAATAATAATATAAATATACTTAAAATATATTAGCAATTATGAGCTTAACTAAAAAGTTGTTAAAAATATTTAAAGAAATATATCACAATTTCATATTAAGAATTCTTCGTTATTATTTCTCTTTTAATTTCTTATTTTTTTAAGTATTTTATTATAATATTGTCTCATTCATAGTCATTTTTCTTATTTATAATAAAAGAGCTGACTCACGTGACAATGTAAACTTATAAAATTAATCTTAAACTCGAGTTAATCAAGCGGAGATTGATCAAGCCTGAGCTAACTCAAGCTTAACTCGACTCATTTACACTGTGACACAAGGTTGAGATCAGTTCACAATGTTGTCCTCATTTTATTTAAGGTGAGCTAAGAAATTACAATTAAAAAAATACTTATGATTTTTTTATTAATTAAATCATTGATTTTATTTTTTTTATTTTTTTACATTAAAGTCAATTAAGATAATTCACACACATATCATATATTCAAATTCAAAACCTCTTAGTTGATAGAGACCAAAGAGAGCTAAGTACGCTTTGAATTTCAGAATGCACTTTGTAATGCATTTATTTACTAAATATGATCTCCTTTACATTCTTTATGCTTTTTAAAGTACAGTTATTTGAAAGATTTTATTATCTTCACCATCAAATATGGTCAAATAAATATTTCTTTTAAGGGGATTGATCCCATTCAACATATATATATTTTTTATGAACTTGGAATATAAGCAGCTCATTCACGAATATTTTAAATCATTTGAAGACTTTGTGTTTGTGATCAGCGGCTTGAGCTACCACATTGACAACTACTGCACATGGTAGGTTGAAGATAGAACTTAGACCTTGTGATTAAGATATTAGAAGGTTCAATATTTTATTATGTGGAGCAAGAAAAGAAAAAACTGAAAATGAATTGTTGTGTGGTAAATATGAGCAAGAAGAGTGATGATCGATCTCGAGATGACGTCTTTTAATCTTTGAGATTGTTCCATAACATGTATTTAAACATGTGCTCTTTTATTATGTATTGTAAAACACATATAAATCTATGTGGATCACTTTAAATATATTTTCAAAATTCTCAAATGGCTAGGCATAAGGCCCCCAATAACTATTTGAAGACTGCCATTAACGATCATAAATGAAGCTCAAAGATGACTACAATCTATTATGTTATATGATTGGGCGAAAATAGTGAAGAGAACATTATGTAGAATATAAATAGTAAAACATGAAAAAGATGTAAGAAGTTGTGTATATTTTTCCACACTAAACCAGGTTTACACATTTGATGTTTACATATACTACTATTGAGAAATACAAGTTGGTTAGAGATGAATGGCAGAGATGCAATATTCCTTCTGTTGTACAAAGGCATAAGATGCAGGGAATCAATGACAGAATTCAGAAGTTGTGGAAAAGGGATGTATGTGATAGATGGAAGTGCTTATTAGACAGCTTGCTTATCGAACCTAATGACAAATAGCACATATTTCAAAATTTCATAACATATTTATTTTTCAATGGAAAGTGTACACCTAAATATCCTAGAGCTTGTTTCAAGTTAAGTCAACTTGATTTAAGAAAAGTGGATGAGCAACAATAATACAGATGATGAATGCCCTAGGACTATCATGAACTAGCCAAGAGAGTTATGAACTCGCCTAGATCATGGTGAATTCAAAAATATTGTTTGAGTCTAGTAGTGGAGCTTCCTTCAAATAAGTTGGTGATTTCAATAAAGATAGAGACCTCAATCAAAGTCGTAACGTAATCCAAGAAGTCCATGACTTCAACCAATGAATTGATGGTCTCCATCATTGAAATTTTCTATCAGGTTAGTCAATAGCTATTCTAATACAATGATGTAACACATCTCATGTATTTCAAAGCGAGCAACCATTAGCCTTGGTATGTTTTTTTTCTTACTTATATATCTCATTAGGTAGCCTTTATTGTAAAGTAAATCCCTAAACCACACTTATAGATAGGGGTCTAGGGGTTAAGCTCAAATGTATAATCTCTTATATTCATACTCATTCCAGTGAATCATAGAGCTTCTATTACTAGAAATATTTCCCTTTCTTTTAAGTTCTTCTCACTTAATGTATATTAGCAAAATTCTTGTATAATTCACATATGATTTTGAATTCAACATCCTATAAAGTGTATTGAGTGTGAATATTTGTTAAGAAGTAGAAGAGATATAAGCAGAGCATTCAAATTTGTTAATGTAGAGTATAGAATTTATTATTACAAGACAGCTTACAAAGATAGAGGAGCATATTAACAAGAAGTTATATAGGTATTAGAGCAAACTCTAAGGCATTTTCCAATGAATTTACATAGGTGAAGCTTAGGGAAAGTCCAAGCGAACATGACTCCAACATTAAATATGTTTATATCTTTACTAGATATTTTTATGTTTTAAAATATAGGTTATTTTTAAGTATTTTCAAAGAATCACCTCTTAGTTAGGCTCACGCTTACCACTTGGGGTAATCACCTCATTTGCCAACTTCAAGAGATTTTTCATTCATCAATTTGCTAGTGCACAAAGTCTAATAAAGAACTCTCAAGCCTAGTTAAGGCTAAGGCGGGAGCCAAAATTCCTAAGAAGGTTTGTCATGAGGTTTCAAAAGGAGATGTTGGACATAAAATATCTAGAGCTGATTATAGCCCAAATTTCTTTAACTTAAGGTCTTCGTGAAGGACCTTTCTACTTTTTTGTGGACCCCATAAATCTTAACTTGCATTATATTATTTTAATGATCAAAAAGATAATTTACCATAAATAATAATTGAATTATGTTTTTGGACAAATATATTTATTATAGGAAATATAACTAACATTTATGGGCATACACAAGGATGAAATAGAGATCTGTGTTGACATTATTTTTTCATCAACCCAAAGTTAAGGGGGGTTGACTTAGTCAAATTGACCAAGTCAGACCACAAGACTACTTCCCTTGGGTACAGTGGGTCAAACTAAGTCTGTTGAGCCTAGATCCAGGTCTTGGGTCAACCTAATTCATAATGTCAACCTAGGTTGACCAAACTAGCCCAAAACACACCTATTTGATCCAAATCAATTTCAAATCATTCTTGGCTCAATTCCCCACCTACTTGGGTCTAATTGACCAAGTTGACCAGGTCAACCCTAGCCTTGCATGGTCAAATTTGACCTATTTATGTCAACCCATTCCCCCATTTTAATGCATTAAAACACTTGGTAATCATCCATTGACCCAAATCACGGCCAAATAAACATATTTTCCTCCTATTATCCCTAGATATGATCTTGGTCGTTTATCCTAGGGCTAGGACTATAAATAAGGGTCATGAGAGAGGGACCTTTTGCTTTTATCGTTGAGCACTCTTGCCCTAAGCATCCTCAAACCCATCCCTTGATTCCATTGAGCTCCCCTAGTCCCCCTCCACCTTTCCAAGTCAAACACACCGTCAAAGCCTCACCGACGATGAGATCACCGGCAGACCAAGCCCTAACTCTGTCCAAGTACATTTCCCATCAATCCACAACATCTCAGACCATGACGTCAACTAGGAAAATATACGTGGATAAACTAAAAGTTCATAGAACCATTAATAGGATTAATATGTCCTTAAACCAAGGTGAAATCTCTAAACCTACTTGAGGACACTTAGGTTAAAATAGCTTTTGATCTATCATATTTTCAAAAGTTCTATCACATCCCCAGAATTTATGTTCATGTATAGAATTTAGGTTTAAAATTTTATCAAGATTGATCGATCCGATTAAGAGAACGAGACAAAAAACCCTCTTAAGGGTTATTTTACAATGTACTCTTGGTGTACATTTTTTGGATCGTCAATCTCGTGAACAACGATCCAGATCAAGGCCTTCCGTAATTTGGATCAACTGCATATCTCAATCCCACGGTCAGTATTTTTGTCTGGCTCGATCTGGACCCCTTGTCTCAAACCACAGAAGATCAAATAGTGGAGGAATTACACCGACGTGGATAAGTGTCGCGGCATAGATTCCCGCTCCACTGCAATCATTGCAAATGATTGCACGGTGGCGCAACCATTGGCAATGATTGCCTATGAATTGAATAAGCAAATCAGAGCCTGCCACAGGTTTCACCGCCGTCAGTTATTTAAAAATTAATTTTAAATTAATTTTAAATCCTTTTTTAAATCATATTCTTCAAATAATTATTAAAAATTATTTTTTAATCAAAAAAAATACATATGATGTATCAAAATTTTTAGAATTTAATTTCTTTCTATTTAAAATAAAAATTTATTTTTAAATATATTATATATTTAATATATTTAAAAACCCATTATTTTAAGTATTTAATTAATATTTAAATTAATATTATATTAAATATTTTCTAAAATTAGATATTTCACATCAATATGTCTTAAATAATTAATTGGTTACTTTTAAACATAATAACTTAAAAATTAGGATTAATTCAAGATATATATCTATATTTTAAATAAATTTTAAATTTGAAACTTTTTTTAATATATTTAATTAATATTTATATTTATTAATAATTTTTTAAATAATTAAAAATTATTAATTATTTTAAAAAATCAGAGAATTATTTCCTAGATTATTAAATTTAAATTATGAACATTTTTATTTTATTTTATTTTGATTTAAGTATTTATTTATTAATTAAATATTTAATCACTTAATTAATAATTAATTAATTAAAATTAAAATACTTTTCTAAATTTTATAAAAAATATTTTTTTGAAATTATTTTAAAAAATTAGAAAACCTTTAATATTTAATTTAATAATTATCTTAAAATATTAACTATTTTAAAATTATTTTAAATACCTTTTAAATGTTTTAAATTTTAACAATTCTTAATAAATTTGTTTTAAAAGCATAAAATTCATATAACATCTTAAAGTTATCAAAAAATTAAATATTTTAATTTAAAATACATTTTAGATATTTAAATTTTATTTTTTAAATTATTATTTATTATTTAATTAGTTTTGATACTTAACTACTATTTAAATAAATATTATTTAGTATTTTAAATTTCAAAACTTACTTTGAATTATTTTCAAATTTCTTTTGGGTGATGAGTAGATCTATCAAATTATATATATAAATATATATTAAATTATTTTTAATAACTTTATTTTTAAATATATATATATCCTTTAATTTTTAGAGTTCCTCTTAAAATTTCAAACATAGGTTATGCATATGAATAGATATCATAGGGGAGGATTAGTGGATGATTGGACTCCAATTATTCACTAATTACATCATTAATCATGTCTAATTAGTACCTAATTATTTTGCATATTTAGGACGCATTAGTCTCGGCTCTCTTAGCTTTAAGGATATGGTGTGCTAATATTTGTTGTACTTTTCCTTTATGTTACCCAAAGGGTTAGTCATTAACACTTGATCTAAGCCTATATGACCTAGCGACACCCTAAGGATAATAATTAAGAATCCGTCTAGAAAACTTAGAAAAATTTTAGGGACTTGGGTACACCTTTAATTGACATGAAACTTGAAATATTTAAACTTTGTGACATTTTAAATCCCCTAGAATTTTTTTTGGAATTTTTAGGATCCTTTAAATCACTTAATTAACAAACCATAATTTAACCCCTTAATTAGACCCTGATAAATTTGAAAAATTCTAATAAAGGCAAATTAAATCCAAAAAATATCCATAATATATCAAACTCTTCAGAACTTAACCCTTAATCTCAAAAAATTAGAAGCCCCTTAATTGGACTTTAATTTGAATATTAATTTAATTTTGATTAAAATTATTCCTTTAATTGAATTAAATAATTAAAAGTAATTAGGTCATTATTGACCTTTGGAGGTGATTCCAAGAGGTTTGGAGTTGATTTGGATTAAAATCTCTAAAATGCACCATTAATTAGGTAATTTTAATAATTCTTTAAATGCCTAAACTTTAAAAAATTATAACTAATTCTTAAAAAATCCAAATTGGGTAAACTATAAGGCATTCAAATTCAATTAAAATCTATTATTTATTAAAAGTTTTAACTTTCCAAAAATCAACTTAAATTAAAAAGTTAACTCTCTGATTAACCGTAGTAGGATAATTAAGACCAAAACTTCTAAAAATCATAACTTTACGTAGAAAACTCTAAATCTAGCAAAATCAAAGTCTAATTACTCCATTTAAGGTCTAATATTTAACAAAAATACTAGAACCCCAAAGTCTAGCTTTTTTCTAAAAATCACCTTTTAGACTTTTTTTACCTAGCGAATATAATGACCTCGGACCTTCTAAAATTCACTAACTCAACCTAAACTTCAAAGAGCACTACCCTAAGCATTAAAACTAACTAACCAATTGAATTAATTAAAATTGACCCCAATATATTAATATTTAAATTTTAATCAAAATTTTTACTTTGGCATTTAACAAATGAGAACACAAATAACAAAAATAAATTACCCAACATATGAACTATCCAAAATCACACAACTTACTATACACACATAAAATTATTTGCTAGGACATAACCTCTAATTTTAAGTTAGGCCAGTATTTTTTGTTTCTATTTTTTGTGATGTGATGCTCTGTATGTGGCATGTGTATTAGTTGCTTTGATTTACTGTGTTGATTATTGTGATAATGAGCTTTATTTTCATATTATCTTTTTGATGTGTTGTGCGATAGGTTAACCATAGGTTTGGGGTGATCTTGATACTAACAATATTTGTTTGCATGTGATCATGCTCATGTAGCGCTAATAAAGGGGGCTAAAATAATAAATAAATCATATATATGCGTGCTGCAGGTACTTCAGTCATTTAATTAGCCCCCAAATAAATAAAAGCATATATACCAAGTGTGACTGGCATAAGTATTTTACTTTCCATATATAACTACTTGGGATATTTTTATTTTAACTACTTAAGATAACCATATAGGACAATCTATATTTTTCTTTTTCATGATGTAATTTATATTTGATGTATCAAGTTATGAAAGTCTATAAAAAAAGCATTTCAAATATAAGGGATCCAAAGAAAAAAGAAAACCCCTTGCGGGGAATTCTCTTCATTTGGATATCCTCCCCAAGGATGAACTATAAAGAAGACTAAAGGAAGATGATCCATAAAATGATATGAAGATGAAGATCAAGACTAAATGTCTTATTTTTAAGACTTGCATCATTCAATATGACTAGAATTCAGGTTATTATCGGTGGGGCCTGACCACCATTACTTTTCTGCATACTTTGAGTTATAGTTTATATTTATATTGATATGTTTACTTTGCTTACGTCGTAGAAATTATCTGTCTTTTTTTTTTTTAGGTTTCTTTCTTGCATATGTGTACACCTGACTTTGTTAGGCTCTTCAGGAATAAAACTTTTTTACTTATAATTAAAATTCAAAATTTTAAGAATTAAATAACATAGAAATATAACGATATAGGAAATAACTAAAGATCGTTTGGGGTCGCATGCATATTATTGCATTTCTCTCTTCCCTTGTTTAAAACACTTCATGGCCTGTGTGTAGAATTCAGATAATTTGACCAACGAGGATGAGGTGCTGAATCTTGGGAAGCCTAGTATTCTAAAAAATTATTTTAAAGAATTTTTAAAATTTCATGCATACTTGATTTAGAGACTTCAACAAGCATGCATTACATTATAAATTAATTAAATCAAAATTTAATTGCATTAGTTCTAGAAGCATTCTACCCTATATAAGTATAAGGCCACTTAAGAACCTCTCTAGATGTCGGTCTTAATTTCCAAAAACTCAGATACCCACCCATCTTTTATAAAGATCGGACAACATAAATTTTATACAACTAGGTGGTTAGCTAGCTATCCTTTTTAGGCAGGATATAAGTCCATAATATATTAATTAGGACACAGGTGTTAGTTTTGCGTGTATAACACTAAACTCACTTTAGATTTAGCGTTCAAGGCTACTACTATCAGTGTTTAGTAGTATGCCTCATCAGTGGGTAAGTCCTCTATCTTTCAGAGGCTATAAATCCTACCTATCTGCATCACATGAATGACACCACCATTCTTCTCTCTTGTATGCTCTGAGTGTAATAGTATCTTTTTCTCCAGTTTCTTCTCACTACCTTAGTCCTTCTAGATGTTGATGTGAGGTGTGTATGTTGACTAAGCTAAGTTGAACCCTTCCTTCCCTTTGAGTAGAAACTTCCTAGTCTTCACCCTATGTGTCAATCCCATTATAAAGAATAATATATTATCATTAATCGAGAGTCTTCTTAGGTCCCAACTTATGATGTAATTAACCACGAAGGCTTGTACTCATGGGGAACCAAATCCCACATCAAATAAACCCCACTCGAGCTGATGTATCAAGTGGGGGAAACCCCGTGACTCTGATCAGGTCATGCATACTATTACCCATCGAGGTGAGCAGATGAAAGCTGCCATCCTCAATAATTAATTATATGTATGATCTAATCTACCCTCCCATTGGCCCGCTTACGGAGAGTGCAAAGGCCTGCAACCGATCTGTCCTTCAGGATGGTGCTATCATGCCCTCTTTGCTTTATCCCCCGCCAAGCGATGTCCTTTCGGAGGTCCACAATCTGTTGCTCGATCCTTAAACTAAGTTGACAAGTAAGGTTATATATATCAAGATTCTAAGGCCATATATATATATATATATATATATATATATATATATATATATATATATATATATATATATATATATATATATATATATATATATATATATATATATATATATAGCCAATCATGTTGTATAATGTAAGTTTTATTGTACATTCAAGCTTATCTCAAATAAACCATCGTTATTATATTATTTTCTTAATTTTAAATCGTAATGTGCAATCACCTTTTTAAATTAATTTAGTTAAATTACATAAATTAAGAAGGTAATTAATACATATATGACATAACTAATCATATAATAAAATATGAATCATACCGAATGATTAAACAAAGATTAATTTTTATAATTTTTGGGTATTTGAAATAATTGTACTACATCATATTTGAATCATACTATAAGATCGCCTTTAATTTTGTTAATTAGATTACTTTAGATGTTGTTCTATGGGTACTTAATAAATACCCTTCTAAAAACCCTAAAATGAATTTGTGATAGAAAAATAAAAAAGAGAGGTGTTCATTGACAGTGATTTACTTGAGTTTTTAATTTGAAGACCCTATATGTGAAAATACTTTATAAACTTATTCACTAATTGGTTATTTCCACATCTCTTCTATTTTATTTGATGTAGAATATCATCATCATCATTGACAACATCATCTTAAAGTCTACTGAATTGTCATCATCCAAAAGTCTAGTATTTGTATAGTACATATAACTATATTTTAGACATGCATGTATAGGGAATTTTAATCATGAGTTATGGGCTCATATGTATTAGGTGTTTTTGAACTTTTATATCACGATGCATGTTAAACCTTTCTTATGTCATAGCTGATAAAGGTTATTTATGTTATCAAAAATGGTAGCATGTATGGTGATAGTGGTGGGTATGGTAATGATGGTACAAAAAATAGTAGTGTAGGTTTGAAATTGATGGTAGGTTGTCATAGTTTGATCTCTCCCTCTCATTTCTATAAATAGAAGTGGGGGATTGCTCTAGAATGAAAAATAGTTCATGAATTATTTCATTTATCTGGTCAGCTTTTACTCCCAACTAAATAATAACTTGAGTGTTTGAGTTCATAAACCCTAAAGAATGGCTCATAAGAAATGAATGATATCTTTGTGATGACTAAGTGCTCATAGAGATTAACTTCAACTTATCCCTGCTTAAACACTAATTTTTTTTAATCTGTCACAAGTTAAATCATTCATATCTTTCATTTCTCCTTTGGACATATAAAAGTTAGACATCTAGTGTGGTTAATATAATAATAGCTTGAATTATCTCACCCTCACAAAGTTCTTATTAATGTGTTTGCGCTCAATAGTAGTTGTAAATTTATCATTATTTACTAATAAGAATTTAAACAATTATATGTTCAATCATCAAAATTTATTAATTTAATACTAAATTAGACTCGGTCTACTTCATATTTAGTATAAATACATGTATGTTTCCATTTTACTTTTTTTATTAGATTGTGTTAAACTCACTTACAATAGATTATCATTTTATTATCAAAATTAATTTAGAAACTATAAATCATTCATATAATTATATTCAATCCCATTACAATTGCATATCATCCAAAAATTCAATCTCTTTGCAATTGCAGATCATTATAAAAAATCCGCTTGCACCTAAATTTATTCACTTCCTATTTTATAGATAGCTCTTAGTATATTGGTCATATTTTATCATTTTTTATCCAAAATTTATATATAAGTTTCATCAACTCGATGAGATCTATAACTTTATCAAGGTTGTGAAAATCAGACAGGACAATGAATCAGAAGAAGGATAGGTTCACGATTCAAACGTTTCACCGGGGTTGAGCCGATGATATAATAAATATTATTGTTAATTATTTAAATATAATAATTAAACAATAATTTCAAATATATGATTAAAAATTAGTCAAATACTTTTACACATATAATAATTATGCATTTTAAGAGATTGAGAATATTGCATTAGGTGAAGACCATGAATGATTATTACACTAAATTGATAACAAGGTGATCAAGAGCTAGTAACAACATGCAATGAAAACTAATAATACATAAATACAAGCTTTGATATCAACAAAAGCGAGAGCCAATTTAATTAAAATTCATCTCATCAAAATATCAAAAAAACCTAAGAAATCTTATAAATGAAGTGTTATCTAAATGGTGGTAAAAATCCAGTCATGAAGGGAATATCTCATGGGGCATGTGACTATCTACTCAAACCAGTTCAGATTGAAGAGGCCAATGAAAATGAAAAAAAGCCTTAGATGGCTCTCATTTAGTTATTATATGTTGTGTAATGGCTACCCCATGAGTTAATATTGACTAGAGGCAGATGTCAATTTTTTATTCTTATTTTAATAATGGAGAAACGATGTATAAATTGATAATTGATAATGGTAATTGTATGATTATTATAGCCACCTTCATATTGTCTAGGATGAAGCTTGCCCCAAAGCTTTGCCTACAACTATAAATTTCTTGGGTAGATAAGACCTCCATCTCTCAATGTTATCTACTACTTGATGAACTAGGAGAATATATTGATAACATGTAACGCCCTAGAATCAAATGTAAAAGAATTATCAATTTATCATTTTAAGAATATAACAGAGCTTTTATAAATTATCAATATAAATAATAACCAATAAAAGCAACTAAAATCATATACATCAAGATATTTTACTAGTAAATAAATAGTAAAATATCTTCATGTATTTGATTTTAGTTGCTTTTGTTAGAATAATTAAATATATTAATTATGCGAGACGTCGCAATAATTATTTAAGAATATATATTTAATTATATAAACCATTATATGGCCTATATATTTGAATTATTGCAATTTAATTATTTATGTTTAAATCCTATTGGTCAAGAAAAGATAATTTGATCATTCGTTTATGGACCATTTGATCAAATAACTTCTATGAGTTATTATAAAATAACTCCTATGAGTTATTGTAAAATAACTCATATGAGCGGTTATTGTAAAATAACACATATGAGTTATTATAAAATAACTCCTATGAGTTATTGTAAAATAACTCCTATGAGCGGTTATTATGATAAATCCGCAGGAAATAACTATTGGTCCTCTCTCTCTCTCTCATAAGGAGGGGTTATCTTGCTCCATAGATGACTAACTCATGAAAGAAGAAAGTGAAGGGAGAGAAACCGTAGTTCGAAATTCGACGAATTCAAAATAAATCAAGATATGTTTTTCTTCCGATTAAAGATTGTGAAAATCATCTTGTTTAAGATCTTGAGGATATAAGACTTATGTAAATTCAAGTTTTCCGTTTCGATTTCTTTTACATAAATTATGATACGAGTTTATGCAAAGAGTTAGAGAACTCCATTAAGTTTTTACATGTGGTATCAAAGCATGATTGAAAACAAGTGATTTTCCGTTTAAGTTTTTCTTCAATTTCTTCGATGATTCTTTCTAATGAAATCGAATTCATATTATTTGTTATCGATTTCAATTATTGAATCATAATTTTGTCATGATTAATTCATGGCAAATTAATTATGTTTTTATTTTGCTTTTGGAAATAATTTATGTTATTTATTTCATTATGAATGGATTTGTCATATGAAAGTTAATGACGTAAATCCATTTTTTTGCATTTAAATAGATTTTGTTCGTATATGTAATTATATACATTAAGTATTTTCTTTATGTATTTCATTTATTTGAAATAATCATCATCATAATTATTTAATTTGATATTTATATCAATCATAGTTTGTTAATCACCAAAGTGGTCGAACTAGAAAGTTTTCATAAATATCAATTAGATAATATTTAATTACTCGTGAGTATGCGATACTATTAACAGAATGACATAATGTTATATAAAATTTTTATCACGAGTAATTAACATTCAAATTGCTACAAAATATTTAAGAATCGCCTAAAGGTTAATTAGTCATTTTGTACTATTGGATATAAAAGTGATAAATTATCATACTTAATTAAATATATTTAGTATATCCAAAGATAGCAAATATATTTAATTGAAGTATGTATAATTATCAATTATGAGAATTTTATTTTAAGCATCAATTATGATTATCATTGTATATTATAGTATCACCCAAAGAAAAACTTCAATATACATTTTATTGATTAATGAAATGTTATATGAATCTGTTATATATTTTAAATTTAATTTTCAAATCATCGATATGTGAGAGTCTTGTATTTTATTTTACAGCATCTAATTTTGTAATTCTTCATTCGCAAGCTTCATCTATTATAAAGTTCAATGGACTTAATTATTCTGAATGGAGTGAACAAATCAAATTTCATTTAGGTGTTTTGGATCTGGATTTTGCACTACTTAATGATAAGCCTACTGCTCTTACTGATATAAGCAGTGCTGAAGAAAGATCTTTTCATAAAGCTTGGGAAATATCAAATAGATTAAGCCTAATGTTTATGCGAATGACTGTAGCAGACATTATTAAGCCAACACTTCCAATAATAGATAATGCTAAAGAATTTATGAAGTCTGTGGAGAATGTTTCTCAATCTGAGTCTGCTGATAAGTCATGTGCTGGAACTTTAATGGATATGTTAACCACCATGAAATTTGATGGTTCTTATACTATTTATGAGCACATTACTGAAATGACTAATATAGCAGCAAGATTGAATACTATGAGAATGAAAGTGAGTGAAAGCTTTCTTGTATAGTTTATTATAAACTCATTGCCTCCTGAATATTGTCCATTCCAAATTAATTATAATACTATTAAAGATAAATGGAATGTGACTGAATTACAGAGTATGCTTATTCAGGAGGAATCAAGGCTTAAGAAATAAGGAATTCACTCAATTAATCTCATAGAACAACTAGATTTTAAAAGAAAATCAGGAAAGAAAAATCCAAAGGAAAATAAAGGACACCTAAAGCTTAATGTGTCATATGTCCAAATCCAAAAGAAGAAACCAAAGAATGATAGATGTCATTTCTATCACAAGCGTGGACACTATCAGAAAGATTGCCTGAAATGTAAGGCTTGGTTTGAAAAGAAAGGTAAGACTAGTGCTTTTGTATGTTTCGAAACAAATTTGGCTGAGGTTCCTTATAATACTTGGTGGATTGATTCTGGTTACACCACTCATGTTTCAAATGTGATGCAGGGATTTCTTACGACCAAAACCATAAAGCCAAATGAAAAGTTTGTCTTCATGGGAAATAGAGTCAAAGCTCAAGTTGAAGCCATTGGAACATATCGTTTGATTTTAGATACTGGACATCATTTAGATCTTTTTCAAACTCTTTATGTACCTTATGTTTCTAGAAATTTAGTTTCTTTATCAAAATTTGATACAACTAGTTTTTATTTTAAGTTTGGAAGTTGATGTTTTAGTTTATTTAAGTGTGATCAACTTATTGATTCTGATATGCTTTGCAATGGTTTATATAAATTAAAACTTGATAATTTATTTGCTGAGACTTTATTAACCTTGCATCATAATATTGGAATAAAATGTGGTTTAATGAATGAAAATTCTGCTTACTTATGGCACAAACGTTTGGGTCATATATCCAAAGAAAGAATACAAAGATTAGTAAGGAATGAAATCCTTCCTGATTTGGATTTCACTAATCTTGGTATTTGTGTGGATTGTATTAAAGAAAAATTTACTAAACACACAATTAAGAAAGCAACCACAAGAAGCACACAGCTTCTTGAAATCATACACATTGATATATGTTGACCTTTTAATGTGCCTTCATTTTGTGGTCAAAAATATTTTATTATCTTTATTGATGATTTTTCACGTTATGGTTATATTTATTTATTGCATGAAAATCTCCATCAGTAGACGTCCTTGAGGTGTTTATTAATGAGGTTGAGAGGCAATTAAATAGAAAAGTGAAAATCATAAGGTCTGATAGAGGTGGTGAATTTTATGGAAGGTTTGATGAATCTGGACAATGTCCTAATCCATTTGCTAAATTTCTTGAAATGCGTGCATTTGTGCTCAATACACAATGTCTGGCACACCATAACAAAATGGTGTTGCAGAAAGACGCAATCATACTTTAATGGATATGGTTAGATGTATGTTAAGTTATTCTTCTTTACCCTTATCTTTATGGATTCATGCTTTAAAAACCGTTATGTATTTGTTAAATAGGGTTCATAGTAAGGCAGTTTCAAAAACTCTTTTTGAACTGTGGACAGGAAGAAAACCTAGTTTAAAGCACCTGCATATTTGGGGTTGCCCAGCAAAAATAAAATTTATAATCCACATGAAAGAAAACTGGATTCAAGAACAACCAGTGGTTTTTTCATTGGTTATTCAGAAAATCTAAAGGATATAGATTTTATTGTCCTAATCATAGTATGAAAATTGTTGAAACTGAAAATGCTAGGTTCATTGAAAATGGTGAAATTAATGGGAGTATAGAACCTCGTAATTTAGAGGTTAAAGAAGTTGGGGTGAAAATTCCTTTAACCATCACTTCTAATAAAGTTGTTATTCCCACTATTGTTGAAAAGTTTGACAATATACAGGATGAGCAAATGAATGATTATACATCCCAAAATGAAATTGTCACCAATGAATCTATAATTGATGAACCACAAGAAGTAGCATTAAGAAGATCTACTAGAGTTAAAAGATCTGCTATTTCAAATGATTATATGATTTATCTTCAAGAGTCAGATTTTGACTTAAGAATTGATGATGATCCAGTTTCATTTTCACAAGTCATAGAAAGTATAAATTCTAATTAGTGGTTAGATGCCATGAAAGAAGAGTTAAAATTAATGGATCATAATAAAGTTTGGGACATCGTTGAATTGCCTGAAGGTTCCAAAAGAGTTGGGTGTAAGTGGGTCTTTAAGACCAAACGCGACTCAAAAAACAATATTGAACGATATAAGGCTAGACTTGTTGCCAAAGGTTTTACTCAGAAAGATGATGTTGACTACAAAGAGACCTTCGCTCCAGTTTCTAAGGACTCATTAAGAATTATTATGACGATAGTAGCTCATTATGACTTAGAGTTACATCAAATGGATGTGAAAACAGCCTTTCTTAATGGGATTTAGAGAAAGAAGTTTATATGAATCTGCCTGAAGGGTTTTCAGTTGTAGGAAAGGAACACATGGTGTGTAAACTTAAGAAATTAATATAAGGACTTAAACAAGCTTCTCGATAATGGTATCTCAAGTTTAATAATACCATCACTTCTTTTGGATTTAAAGAAATCACTGTTGATCGGTGTATACATCTAAAGGTCAGTGGGAGCAAGTTTATAATTTTGATTTTGTATGTTGATGATATTTTGCTTGCTACTAATGATCTTGGTTTATTATATGAAACTAAGAAATTTCTCTCAAATAACTTTGAAATGAAAGATATGGGTGAGGCATCCTATGTGATAGGAATTGAAATATTTCGTGATAGATCACAAGGAATATTAAGATTGTTTTAGAAAGTATATTAATAAAGTTCTTGAGAGATTTAAGATGGAAAATTGTTCAGCAAGTATTGTTCCAATTTAGAAAGGAGATAGATTGAGCCTTATGCAATGCCTAAAGAATGAATTGGAACATAAAGAAATGGAACAAATTCCTTATGCATCTATTGTTTGAAGTTTAATGTATGCTCAGACTTGTATTAGACCAGATATAAGTTTTGCTGTTAGAATATTGGGTAGATATCAAAATAATCCAGGGCATGATCATTGGAAAGCTGCAAAGAAAGTTTTACGATATCTATAAGGAATAAAGGAATACATGCTTACTTTTAGAAGATCTGATCACCTTGAGATGATTGGATATTCAGATTCAGATTTTGCTGGATGTTTGGATTCTAGAAAATTCACATTTGGATATGTGTTTCTCTTAAGTTGAGGAGCAATATCTTGAAAGAGTGCGAAGCAGTCCGTCATTGCTACATCCACAATGAAAGCTGAGTTTGTGGCATGTTTTGAGGCCATAATTCAAGAATTATGGCTGTGGAATTTTATCAGGACTTGGAGTTGTTGACAGTATTGCCAAGCCATTAAAAATTTATTGTGATAATTTCGCAGCAGTCTTCTTTTCTAAGAACGATAAGTATTCAAAGGGTGCTAAACATATGGAATCAAAATACTTTGCCGTTAAAGAAGAAGTTCATAAACAAAGAGTATCATTTGAGCACATTAGCACCAATTTTATGATTGCGGTTCCATTAACTAAATGGTTGCCACCGAAGATATTTCATGAACATGTTGTTAGGATGGGCATTACTGAAAATCCTTATTAAGATTACATTTATTTGCTCTTTATATTTTTTGATACTTTGAGCTCTTTTATTTTGTTTCTGATAATTAGTGTATCATGTTTATTATGTTGTGTACACATAAATATTTATGTGAATATTAATGGGATTTGTCTTTGTAAAGACATTATTGATGGACCATTATGTGTGTATCTTATTATGCTTCATATTAAGTATAAGATTAGTATCGTGATAGATGGAAGGAAATGCATCGAACTAATAGTGTATGATTGCCATGATTTGTATTAATTTTGTACTTAACACTGAATTTATGATTTGACCAATTTAAGGAAAAGGATTTATATATCACGCTTATGTTAATTAACTTATTAATTGAATATTTCATATGGGCCAAGTGGGAGAATGTTAGAATAATTAAATATATTAATTATGCGAGACATCGCAATAATTATTTAAGAATATATATTTAATTATATAAACCATTATGTGGCCCATATATTTGAATTATTACAATTTAATTATTTATGTTTAAATCCTATTGGTTAAGAAAAGATAATTTGATCATTCGTTTATAGACCGTTTGATCAAATAACTCCTATGAGTTATTATAAAATAACTCCCATGAGTTATTGTAAAATAACTCCCATGAGTTATTGTAAAATAACTACTATGAGCGGTTATTATGACAAATCTGCAGGAAATAACTATTGGTCCTCTCTCTCTCTCTCATAAGGAGGAGTTATCTTGCTCCATAGAGGACTAACTAATGAAAGAAGAAAGTGAAGGGAGAAGGGAGAGAAATCGTAGTTCAAAATTCGACGAATTCAAAATGAATCAAGGTATGTTTTTCTTCCGATTAAATATTGTGAAAATCATCTTGTTTAAGATCTTGAGGATATAAGACTTATGTAAATTCAAGTTTTTCGTTTCGATTTCTTTTACATAAATTATGATACGAGTTTATGCAAAGAGTTAAAGAACTTCATTAAGTTTTTACAGCTTTCACTAGTTATTATTTATATTGATGATTTATAGAAGCTCTGCTATATTCTTAAAATGATAAATGGACAAATCTTCCAAATTTATTTTTGGGGTGTTACATAACATTTGATGAGATGTCCTTTTTTGCATGTTGCACGCATACTTCTAAGAAGATTTTGGCCTTTTAATATGGATGCCATAAATTTTGAATGTTCAAATATATATAACTTTCAATTTTAGTATGTGAATTGTGTTAAATCCTACTATGACTATAGAAAAGTGCTCCATAATTATATCAGGATTCCTCCATACAAAAAAGAAATGCTGTCATAAAATTGTTAATAAATACACATTCAAAAAGATGGCTAATGAAAAAATCATCTTAGTCATAGTTATCTTAACTATCGTAAGACAAATCAGTAATAAATCTTGCCCACTCGAGAAAAAACAAACTTCTTTTTGAGTTTCAAGATGTATGGTTTAAAGAACTTTCACTTGAGCTTCCCCTCTTTGAGAAGCATCTAACATGCCAAAATGCCATAGAGTTGATTTATGGTCATCACTTAATAATTTGCCTCGCCCCTTATGAACCCAAATGAATATGCAAATCTCAAAAGATAGGTTCATAACTTATTATTGAGATGTTTAATCACCATGCATAGACCACGCCTCTTTTTTTTTTTTCTATTTTGAATACCCTTCTTAGCCCAAAGAAGGATGATATTTGGTGCATGTGCATTGATAGTTATGCCATCCATAAAATCAGTATTTAATAAATCTTTTTCATATCTTGACTTGATGACTTGTTAGACATTATGAAAGGAAGAAATTCTCAAAGACCTATTTCAAGAGTAGATATCATCAAATATGCATGTAAGAAGGTGATGAATGGAATACATCCTTTAAGATGAAGGATGGTTTATACAAATAATATATTAATAATACAATTTGACAACTAATGCAACAAGTACATTCATGTGTTTGATGATTTATATTTTATATCCTTTATTTTTAATTATGTATTTTGATGATATTCTAATTTTTATTCAAACTAGGATCGATCATGAACATAACTTATAATAAGTTTTTTAGGTGTTTCACTAGGAAAAGCTATATATTTATTTGCAGAAGTGTTCATTTATAACCACTTCAATGAATTTTTGGAATATTAGTGATGATGTTTCTACTGAACATGAGAAAGTTATTTAAGAGTGGCCTACACCAACCATAACTTTTGATGATTTTAGTATTCATGGGTTAGCTATATTTTCTCAGACGTTTATCAATGTATTCAATACTATTATAACTCCAATCACCCACTATCATAAAAATGAATAATTTAATTGGACAAAGGCAACCATTGATGCCTTTTATAAAATTAAGAAGCTTTTGACAAGTTCACTAGATTTGAACTTATCAAATTTCAATAAGGTTTTCCAGGTCTCTTATTTTTCTTATAAGTGATATCTTTGGAGTCCTTAATCATAAGGGTCATAAAATTATTTTATGTAGTGAGAAATTAAATTATGCACTTCAATGTTACTCCACATATATCCATGAATTTTATGCCATCACAAAATCCAATGTTATTAGGACATTATCTCCTTTCACAAGAATTTTATCTCTAATCCAAGCATGATGCTCTTAAATATATCAATAATCAAAAGAAACTTCTCATCAAGCAAAATGGGTTCAATTTCATCAAGAATACTCATTTATTCTCCAGCATAAGTATGATTCAAAGAACAAAGTTGTTGTTTCTATAAGTGAGATATGCACACTAATAATGACTATGAGTGTAAAGGTCACAAGATTTGATAAAATTAGGAGTAATTTCCCTAATTGCAAAAACATTCATCAATTTTTTTTTGTCATTAAATTATGATACACCTACTATTATGATTATCATATATAAGATTGCTATCTCTTTTAAAGAATGCATCTATAAATGATTGATTCTTCTCTATGAGACTTTCTCATTGAGAAAATGCATTCAAGAGGTGTGCCTGGTCACTTTGGTCATGATAAAATAATATTCATAATAGAAGATAGCTTCAATTAGTTAAGGCTTAAAAGTGATAAAGATCTTATTTTTTCTCACTATCATACCTATTGAATGGAAGATATAACTCTATTTTATACATGCCACTTTGAATCCCCCAAAAATTTAGAAAATTTTAGCATGGGAACTAGGATTGCCCTATTATGTAAAATGCTTTGACTTTATCTTAGTAGTCATTGATCACTTTTCTAAAAAGGCATATTTCATTTCTACTATATGATGTTGGATGCATTACATATAGCATGTTTCTTCTTTTAGGAGATAATATGTTTACATGTCCTTCCCAAGACAATTATCTCTCATCATATTGTGAGATTTATACGCAACTATCAAAAAAAATCATATGAAAGAAACTTGGCATTAAACTTCCTTTTTAAAAGCCCATCATCATCAAATTATTGGCTAGACAAAAAGTTTTCAATAAAAGCTTTAGAGAATTACTTAGGTGTTTAGTGATTGATCAAGTTACTAGTTGAGAAGATGTTCCCTTACCATTGAATTTACCTACAATAGTTTTATTAATAAGTCAGTCCGCATAAGCCCTTTTGATGTCATTATTGGATATAAAACCATGAAAACCAATTAATTTCATTGACTTGCCTCTTTCATGTTGGTCTAGTGTACTTGCAACCTCATTTGCAAAAAACATGCATGATTTACATCAAAAAATTTAACAAGAACCTTGAGTTATGATAAATATAAAGCTAATGTTGATGCATATAGATGATATGTAGAATTTAATAAGGAAGACTTTGTTTTAGTTAAAGTTAAATCTGAGATATTTCTAACTAGAATTATTAAAATGTCATCTCTCAGAATCACAAAATATATTTCAATCTTAGTTGGTCCAATTTAGGATAACTTGTTCTAAATAGAATAACAAACATGATTAATTTTCTAAGAATATCATGAACCTGCCAAGATAGTTGTAAACTTGATTAAATCATGGTGAATTCATTCACAAATTTTGAGTCAAGTCAATGATTTTCTTCAGTCACATGGGCGACTCCCTTCAAGCAATTCAGTGACATCCTTCAATAACGACCACGACTATAATCAAGTCGGCAACTTCATCAAACACTACAGCAAAATCACCTATTACCAGCGGCATTTTCTGGCAGAAATAGATCTTTTTCTGGTGGCTTTAGAATTTACTGGCGGTTTTCCGACAGAAAAATTTCAGCCGGTAAAACACAAGTAGGAAAAATTTTTTTGGCAACCTTTTCCGACAGTAAAAAAATTCTGGTGGCTATCAGACGACAAAAAAAAAAAATAATTAAAAAAACTGTCCGCCTGACCTGCCTCTGTTGCCCATCCGAAGATGCCTTCCCGCCACGCCCGCGCTACACCCTGTTGCCCACCCAAATGCCTTCCCGCATTGCCCGCTGCCTTCCCCCTGAGCTACATGACTGCCCGCCCTAGCTTCCCAGCTGCCCAAGCGTGATGCTTGCCCATCCAGACGTCTTCGCGCACTGCCCGCTGCCTTCCGGCTGAGCTGCCCAACTGCCCGTTGATCGCCAGCCCAAGCTGCCCAAGGGTGCTACCCGCCCGCCCGAACTCCCCACCTCTCCTAGCTACCCGACTGCCAGCTGATATGCCCAAGCCCGTGCGCTGCCTACGGGATTCAAACCCTGTTGGTTAAGAAAATTATCAAACAGATGACCACAATGCTATTTATTAAAATACTATTAAAATTACTAATCACTGAAAAATAAAATTTTAAAATAAATAATAATTTAAACAATAATTTTAAATTTAAATCTTTTTACTTAAGGAAATAATTAACTTAAATTAGTTAATATTATTTTTAATCTTTTTTGTTAAATCATTTAAATAGTTAAATTTTTAATCATTTTAGTTAAATTATTTAAAATCCGCCGGAATGCCAGAAAAGTCGCAGGAAAATTACGCTGGAAAGAAACAGCTGGAAACTTCCACTGTAAAAGCTGTCTCATTGTATTCCGTCGGAAAGCCACCGAAAATTTGACTGCCGAAAATCCGTCAAAAAATTCTGGTGATAATGAGTGGTTTTCTTGGTGCAATAAGTCAACAATTTCAACAAATAAGCTAATGATTTTTTCTTTTTTTTCTTTTTTTTTTTTTTTTTTGAGGTTTTTTTCTAACAAATAAGCCAAAGGTCTTGATCATTACAAATGTCTAACAAACTAGTCAATATTTACTCTAATAGAATTAGGCTACACATCACAGATATTTTAAAGCAAACAATCACGATGTGTGATGTGTTACTATTTTTGTTATTCAGCTCAGTATGTAGTCTTTATCTAGCATCAATCTACCAAATCTATAAATAGGGAGTCAACAGTCAATGATTGAGCTTAGGTTATGCAATACTTAGCGCTCAGACTCATTCTGGAAAAATCCCAATCTCTCTCACTAGAAATCTTAATCTCTCTTTCACTTTATGTTCTCCTCAATTAATGCATATTAGTAAAGTTCATATTTAATTCATAAACAATTCTAGAGTCAACAAAAATATATTATCTAATATTTTAAATCATATGTAAATAACTAAATAAATTAAATAAAATAAGAAGAAAATAAAATTTATTTAATATAACATAATTGTTTCATTAACCCAAATTATTATAAAGTTATCATATTTTTTTTAATAAATCAAAGAAGATTTTTTAAACATAAATATGATATAAATATATATATCATAAATTTTTTTTAAAAAATAAAATTTCATAGGCCTATGATAAAAATTCATTATACATAAACAAAAATATTTATGACCAATATGTAAATAAAAATTTAATGATATAATTATAAAACATAAGCTCACAAAACTTTTTGATAATATGAACAATTAATTCCAAGTTAAAATAAATTCTTAGCACATGATTATTAATTATTATAGTTTATACAAATAATAACTTTTAATAAAATAGCAAAATCTTAAATAAATAAAAAACAATTCCCAAAATTTATGATGAAGAGGATTGGATATGTTAGCATAAATTTTAGAAATAGATTTGTTGTAAAAATCTAATATTTTATAACCCTTTTAAGAGTAACAATTGGGACCCCTATGTAGAAGCTCTAAAGGTGCAGAAGAGAAGAATTTGAGATTGGCACCAGAAAAGAACTATTGGAAAATAGAAATGACATCATGCCTAATAACATTCCAACCCCCACTTTGATAAAATTCAACAGTGAAACAATCAGCACCAATATTGGAATTTCTTCCCAAACCCAAAATGGGAACTTTCATCTCCTTCTTAGAAAGAAAGCCATATGGAAGACTGATTAGCCTTTAAGAAAATAATCTGAAGAAATATAGACTAATCATAATCAACTAAGTAATAGTCACCTTTACATAAGAGGTTGGAGTAGGGGTGTCAATATTTGACACGACACGAAAATCCGACTCGGACCCGACCCGAAAAATTCGGGTTGGACCCGACCCGATTTCAAAACGGGTTGGGTTAGAGTTCCAGAAATCTACCCGTTTGAAAAACGGGTCGGGTTCGGGTTGACCCGACGGGTTGCCGGGTCAACCCGTTTGACCCGAAACATGCAATCCGAGTCCGAGCCAGTCCGCGCTCTTGCCCGATCGCTTCCGCGGTCACGTCTGCGCAGCGCTCGCTCCGCCCGCGCTCGCGCGATGCGCGCGCGCGCTGCTGCTCCGCTATGCGCTCGCTCGCGCGGTCGCGTCTGCGCAGCGCCTGATCGGTTCCGGGTTGGGTCAACCCGACAACCCACCGGGTCGGATTCGGGTTCAGATTTTTGACCCGTTTGCCTAACCGGGTCGGGTTAGGGTCGACCCGTTTGAACCCGGGTCAGTTCCAGGTCAGACCCGAACCCGACCCATTTCCCGAATTAAATTGACACCCCTAGGTTGGAGTAATATTAGATAGAAGATTATTTTCTGTTTTTTAGGATCAAAGATCTCAACACTTTAATTATTCTTTGGTTTCATTTGAGACATTTTTCTTACTATTTTATGAAGCAGTTTATTAGTACAAAAAAAATTTTGAAATTAAAATTTTTGTACTAAAAATTTATTTCAAAAAATATTTTAGAAAAACTATCTAAAACGAAACTTTAATGTTCTATTCAATTTTATCATTTATATTAGGAATATCATGCTATTTGATTCCAATTCTAAGACATCAGATGATCTATTTAAGGCGAATATGATTTTTTATAAATGTTGTTACAAAGATATTACCAGGAAACAAATTTCTCAAAACTATTATGAATATTAAAAATATTTTTCTTTTTGCAAAAAAAGACAATTTTATTATATCTATCACACTCATCGAAACTTTTTAAAACAGTAACAAGAATAATAGCCCTACAAAAATATGTAAAAATCAAAATAGTGAAAAAAATTACTGCAAACAAATCCATCATCTTCAACTTTTTCATTGATTCAGATATGTCAACCAACCATCTAATGATTTTATAGTTTTTGCGCAATTTCCAATCTTGTGTACTTTTGTCTACTTTAAAGATATCAAATCCCTCAACCGACATATTCCAATTAGATTTAGGCTTCATTTGGGACGGTTTTTTTATTGCTTTCTGAAACGGAGTTTTAGTACAAAAATAAAAAAAATTGTACTAAAACTCTGTTTTAGAAAGCAGTAAAAAAGCCGTCCCAAACGAAGCCTTAGGCTTGGTTTGGAGCAGCTTTTTTGCTACTTTTAAAAATATTTTCTTAGTACAAATTTTTTAAAAAAAATTATTTAGAAGGCAGCAAAAAAATTGTCCCAAAAAAAATCTTAATCTTCCTTTGAGATAATTATCTTAATCTTCCTTTGAGATAATTATTTAAGCTATTCACAGCAATTTTCTAACACATTTTTATAGGAAAAAAAAAAAAAAAAACAATGATAACTTTAGACCACTATTTTTTCCATTCTTTCAAAAATATTTTGTAGTAAAATCCAACTTTGCAAAACAATAAAAAAGTCATCACAAACAAAGCCTTAAATTAATTTAAAGAATCCCTTCAGAGTTCCGAATTTACCTTTGGTTTAGCTAAACCACCTTTCAACATAGCTATAATAATAATAATAATAATAATTGATAATCATCAAAAATTTATCTTGATCGGCTAGGAATCTCGAGATAAATTTGAGTTGAAAACTTCCAAAATGAAATATGGGATCATCTGAACTTTGATTTAAACAAACTTATAGTCGAACTGAACGTCTTAGAAAGACGAACACAAAAACACTAAATTCGACTTAATACGAGCCCAAAATGTGTCCAAATCAAGGGCACAAACCAAATTATTATCAAATTTGACATGTTTATTGTCGAATTGAGTGGCTCGTGAGACAAACCTAACGAGCCCAAGATTACTAATTTCTAGCATTATTAAGACACTCAAATAATCAATAAATGGTCCATGATCATGGGAGTTGATATTGACGTCCATTGAAAACACTCTCAACATATTCTTGATCTTCTCCCTATTTAGTGCTCATGTCATTCAAAATTATAAATAGCCCCTCATTCTTCACATGAAGGGGGACCAAGGATAGAGGGAGGAAGGGGAGAGGAATGAAGAGAAGAAAGGAAGAGAAATCTGAGATCTCTCTTGCCTCCAAGCTCCTTCTCGACCAGCACTCGGCCACCGACTGTCACCAAACTTCCGTCGAACTTTAGCATGGCCGCTAACTGTCGGCGGACTTACGTACGGCTAGCGATTGTCACCATATTTCTACCTACCCATCGAGCATTATCGGACTTTTGTCTGACCACCGACCATCGCCAAACTTCTGTCTGGAAACCATCATCGCTCACCGACTACAATCTTTCTAACATCTGTCACCCATCGATTACGGTCCTTCCGACCACTGTTACCCAACTACGGTCTTTCCAACCTCTGTCGTTGCTACCTACGGTCCTTCTAACTACCGTTACTCGACTACGATCTTCCCGACCTCTATCAGCTGACTACATTCCTTCCTATCACTGTCATCCGACTACAATCTTTCTAACCGTTGTTGCCCACCGATTATGGACCCGTCGACCGATTATGGTCCTGTTGACCACCATGACCCGCCAACTACAGTCCTTCCGAC